>JAVSCE010013014.1:0-212129 GCA_032199065.1 Smutsia gigantea | reverse complement strand
CGATTTGGGTGTCGTTTCCTCTCAGTGTTTTCCTCTCACAAGGAAGATTTTGACTTGTGAAGCAGCCATCCATTAATACTAAAATTCCAAAATAAGATTCTGTTTGGCATGTCCTCTTTTATGCTTTCTAATTATTTAGTAGTAAATGCTCATTCTTGTGGGGTCCTAAGAGTATAATCAGCTTTATTTTTAAAGTATTTTTTGCTGTTACCTATCACCCACACATAGAAAAATTGGTGAGACACTGTTTGGTGTTAGATGATGAGATAAGTCTAAACTGATCAATACTGAGTAATACAGTACCCTCTTAAGAATTTGTAGAGGATAGACAACTAGCGACTGAGCCCTTTCTTGTGGGAGGTGTTAAGTTGTAAAAACACCATACGCATCACTGCTCCAGGGTCTGGGCTGAGAGTTCTTTTCATCTGACTCCTTAGCCAGAGGCCCTCAGTTCTAGAATGATTGGTGCTGTTTAGCTCTTCCCAGGTCCTTTCCTAACAAGAAAAACTGTTTCTCCCAATCTTTGCAGCATTACCCAGATCTAGATGTACATCAGAATCGACTGTTAAAAATTCATTTTGCCATGCGCTACATCACATCTGCTGGAACCGGAATCTCCCTGGGTGGGGGCTGAGATTCTGTGTGTTTACCAAGCCACCCTGGTGACTCTCCCCTGGCCAGCCGGGAAATGGCACGGCTGCCCTGCACAGCAACACTGTTCACTTCTCGCTCCAAGTGACTCTTGAGCGCACGCCACTGTCTGTGCCCCTTACTCCTGACGCTGGTGCTGCCCTCAGGTTGGAAGGAACAGGTTGAAAGTCTCTTTAGGGAACTCAATGGACCTCTGAGTCCTGACTTTTTAAATATTTCACTTTGTCCAAACCTGAGAGATACCATCATTTCATCTTTCCTTTTGTTCCCACTCTCACTTTTCACATCGTCACTTCAAATCTCCCTCACTGTTAGAAGTGAATTCTCCCACCCCACTGCCAACTAGCTCCTGCGCCGGGCTAGCACATGAGATGCTTGAGTGGCTAGCCAGCTGACTCAGGCAAAGTTAATTTATATGTGGCTTTAAAGGAGTGAATTTATTCTTACATCCAAACCCAAGCCACTCCAGACATTCCTCAAGAGCCTAGGATCTCCCAGACAAATGCTTCTTGCCCCTACAAACCTTCCAAAACCATGGAAGAGTAACATTTCCCCAACAGTGCAAACAAGGTCAGGGCAGTAAGTGATGGTGCAAACACAGTGAAGAAGGCCAGTGAGGGGACAGACGGACAGTGACTCAACCATCTCTGATTTCCCCTCAGAAATTTTAGCCTCAACCTAAATGTCTTAGCCTTAGCCAACTTCCTCAGCAACCATCTCTGTGGGATCCTGGAGTATGGAACTGCTTGCTTTTCCTTCTCCAGAAGAATTGCCCCTCCCAGGTAAGGAAAGAGACTAGCCACATGGAGATCTTATAGGATCTTTCCTATATTCCAAGTCTGAGATGTCAGGTGAGGTCCAGACATCTAGCAGCTGTCCTCTTGAAGGAATCTATCTGTACTTCCTGTATAGGAGTCACTGGTAGTTGTTTAGAATTAAATGAACTAAATCAAAATTCAGTTCCTCAGTTGCACTCACTACTCATGTTTCAGAGGTGGCTAGTGACTACTGAAGTGGACAGCACAGACATAGTTCATCCTTGTAAAGGTTCTATTGGACAGCTCTGGTGTAAATTAATTTTTATTTGTACATAGCATCTTATCCTTAACCTGACCTCCCCCACACACAAAGAAAGTTTGGAGAATACATAATAATACTATAGTGGCATTTTTATATAAGGCAATGTAGTATAAAATCATGCTATATCACCTCTTGAAAAGTCTGATCCAGTGTTCAGCAAGACTTACTGAGCAATGGAACTGTCTTCTATTTACGCGCTCAGGTAGCTGGCGCTGGAATTCAGCACCGAGTTGTGCTACACTCAGTCACGGGATATGGGCAGTTTGGGGAGCTGAAACCTGTATGAGAACGGAGGGCAGGGTTCTGCTAAACAGCCTTTCTAAGGGGGAGGCATGTGTTACATTCCCAAACCCCAGCAATAGAAAGGTATCTCTTTACCTCCTCAACCTGTTTAGCTGTATGGACTCGAAGGTTGTTTAAATATAGATGAGGGATGATTTGGGGATGAAATTCCTCAGGGCTAGTGTTCAGGTTTGGGGAACAAGCTCTTCCACATCCAGGGTAAACATAATGGCCCAAACTGTCTAGTTGTAGGGCAGCAATTAATGTTTTTATAAAAAGCCATCCTGGGCAACTGTCCTGAGCTCTTCAATTTGGAGAGAGAACAGAGGAAAAAATTTTAAGTAATTTTTTGGAGGGTGAGAAGGGATAGCTTTGAAACAAAGACTATAATTTAACTGTTACTATATGGCTTCCTTTTCTATATAATGAAAGCAGTTGCTAAGCTTATAGTAAACATTAATTAAAACAATTAATAGTTAACAATTAAGCTATTCTTTTCAACTTATGAACAGTAGTTATGGAAAGAGATAGGGAGGTAGAATCAACTTAATGATCATTTTTGTGCAAAAATCTGCCATTGTTATTGTCTGTAATATGTTTCTCAAAAAATAGTTTATAACTATTTGTGATTTAAACCCAAGTTAATTATAAATTAATTTCTGTAGGATGGGGAAAAGAATAGCAATACCAGCTCCCTAGAACTGCTGAGAAGACTAATGAATACAGGGAGTGTGCTAAGCAAGCAACTGGCTGGTGAGCAAGCACTCCAATGTTAGCTGTGAATATCCTCTCAAGGACTGTCTTCCATCATTTCTAGTAACATCTTCATTAAAGTTATGCCTAACGACACATGCGTAATGAGCCTTTTATGGCATTTTTGACCATACCGATACGATTAGGAGACTGGTAACTTTCTGAACTTTAGTTTAACTGGTAACTTTAGTTTCTCTGCATCAGTAGTTCTCAACCGAGGCAATTCTGTGCCACACAGCCCCCCAACCCGAATGCCCACACACACCAAGAGACATTTTGGCACTGTCTAGAGACATCTGTGGTTGTCACAACTGGGAGGTGGGGTGTTCCTGGCATCTAATGGGGAGACGCCTGGGATGCTGCTCAACCTCTTACAATGTACAGGAGAGCCACCCTCCAACAAAGAATTCTCTGGTCCAAAATGTCAACAGTGAGGCTGTTGAGAAACCCTACTCTACATTAATCAGATGATTAATATATGAAGGATGAAGAGCTGATGATTCAAGTAGATTTCTCTTCCATCCTCATTCAATCAAATGGTATACCCCCAGACCAAGCATCCTGACCGGGCAGATGTCATAACCAGGGCTCTTTTGGTACCCACTCGTCATTTGTTCAGAAGCAGTGGAGCAGCCATTCTAAAAATACAGAGCAGCATCACAGGAGTCCAGCGAGAGGAAGTGAGCGCAGCCAGGCTTCTGGGGACCAGTCACTCACTGGCCAATCTGGTCAGCAGCTTATGTCTTAACTGGTCTTGGCTTATGTCTACCCTATCTCAGTTAGCTGTGGCCAGGAGAGAAGAGTTTAAAGGGGTGAAACATGGTCCCTTGGGGCCTTGGGGAAGATGGGCGGGACAAATGAAGCCAGAAGCAGACACTGTGCTAGACAAATGAGTTGTCCACCAAGTCTGGGAAGAGAAGATCATTCTGAATGTCAAAATGTTCCACAGGCACCACAGAATTTAAACCAGGCTCCTCAACCTTTCTCTCATTATCATGCTTCATCCTCAACAAGGCTTTTTAGGCTTTTTTTCCCCTAATCGCTCCTCATGAGTTGTTAATACCACAAATGTACAGTCCATCTGGGTTTGTACTGTGGCCCTTTGGAGGGCCACAAACCACTGTGATAGCTACTTAATTTGCCCCTAAGAACCACTTTTTACCCCTGAGTGGAAAACCACCCCCACTCAGAATGCATTACCCAGGCACAGTCCCTGACCCATTTTTTAGCTCCCTCCCCAGCTCCTCTCTTTTCCCTCAACAGGCTTTCTCATTTGTCATCCTCCCAAACTATATTCCTTGCTCCCACCCATGAGAGTTGTACCTGCTCAATAATTAAATGTGATTATATAAAATTACACATATGAGAGAAGTTTGTAAACTGTAAAGACCTATGAAAATGGTGGTTAGTATTACTAGTAAAATGATAACACGAGTAACTCTGATTGCCGCTCTCCCCACCAGCCCTGATCCTAGCCATTTGGGATGGTCACTGGCCCTGCTTCCCTTGCCAGCTCTCAAGCTGGCTTCTCATGGTACTGGAAGAAGAAGGAAGTTCGTTTTATTGTTTGTTTTTTAAGTTTATGATAAGAATTGATTAACAAGTAGAATAGGTACATAGATCAACTGTTCATAAAGAATGCAGTATGTTTTAGAAAAAGTTATCTATTGCTCCACCCAAAATCAATGTGGATTTAAATGACTAACCACAGGTAGTGTAAACACGTTCAATGAAAAGGAATGAAGGCTCCTGTCCTTTGATGTAGGGGTAAGATGAATGGAGGGAACTCTTGATTATATGATCCATCATAAACCAAACCATGAGATCTTAACAGATGCAACACACACACACACACACACACACACACAGCACAGCACACAGCATTCTGGATGCAAATAAGCTTGAAAAAAAATGACTATCCTAAATTTAACCAGGTTTTCAAATGTAACACCCTCAGAACTTCAAATATGTTCATATGAATGTTAAGAATGGAATAGAGTGTACGTGGTTCTCTCAAACTTCTTTGACCAAGATCTTTTTTAACTCGATACACCTATTTGCATCTATCAGAGAATGTTTCAGAAACACCAGTTTGAGAAATGCTGAATTATCTTCAGCAACCGTATTCTGGATGGCTCCAACACTCTGGTTTCTCCTCTTCTTCCAAGTCCAAGCAGGCAAATGTTGAATGGAGAAAATCACACAAGGGCAGCTTAGTTCACAGGGACTTTATGATCGCCTACATCAACTTATGATCACTTCAACCCACACCTACAACCCTCTCCTCTCCACAAGAACTTTCCCCAACCATCTTCTGACCACGTACCTTCTCTCCTTCCCAAAGAAATGAAAAGCCATCAGATATGGACTTCTCAGCTCCTTAATGCAAACAACTAAACCTCTTTCCCACCTTTTCAACCTATTGCCAAATCAAAAACCTGGACTTTGCCCCTGACTTCTTCCACCATTCCATCACCAACAGCTATGGATTTTACTTCATCAACATTTCTTAAGTTCATTTATTTCTCTTCTATCCCCCAAACTTCTCCCCCACTGTTTTGTTTATACCCCATCATCTCTTTCCTGAACCACCGACTGGTCTTCCTGTCCACTTCAATCCAGTCTACACTGTATCATGTATATATAGCAATATAAGAAGGTTGTTCCTTCTTATATTGTGCTACAAAACAGATATTCTATTTCCTGTTTAAGACCAGTCCTTCCATCCAGAGGTTTGGATTCCATCTCCTCTCACCTTTTCAAAAGCTGTACATTTTTTTTTATTCACTCCCTGTCTTCTGAACTTAACTTCTCTTCAGTTGAATCCTTCTCTTCGGCTTTTTAATTTACTCAGTTCTCTCCCATCTTGAAAATGCTCTCCCTCATCCCATATCCTTCTTCAGCTACTAGCCTCCCTCTCCTCACCTGCACAGCAAACTGCTCTAAGAGTTTATATTCTCACCTTCTACTTCCCCCTTGACCCACTCCAGTCTGGATTTCACCACCTTCTCTAAACAGCTCTAGCTAATGACAAAAATTAAATTCCATGCGCTCATTCACTCAATGGACATATTCTAATTTTCATTTCACCTGAACTTTCAGCAACAGTTGACTTTACTGAGCATTTCTGTGTTCTCGAGACAGCATATCCTAGTTGTCCTCTTATTTCTCTGGCCACTTCCCAGTGTTTTGTGGAATTACTCTCTTCTATCAAGCTTTTCAATATTGGAGCTACATAGGCACAGCAAGAGCCTCTTCTTTTTCTACTGTTTGCTTTCTCTCTTGACTACCTCATGCACGCCCAAGATTTTAACAACCACCTACATGTAGATGATCCACAAATGTATATCTTCTCTGAGCTCCAGATCTGTAAATACAGTCAGTGATTTGATACACTCTGCACATCTCAAATGGCACCTCAGACTCGGCATGTCCAAATGTCACATTCATGATTTTGTCCTCCTCCACCCCAGACCATGCCAAACATTGGCATCCCTCCTGGGTCTCTTTCCCACCTTTTCAACCTGCTGCCAAATCACAAACCTGGAGTTTGCCCCTGATTTCTTCCACCAGTCCATCACCAACAGCTACGGATTTTACTTCATCAACATTTTGTAAGTTCATGTATTTCTCTTCTATCCCCCAAACTTCCCCCCTATTGCTTTGTTTATACCCCATCATCTCTTTCCTGAACCACCGACTGGTCTTCCTGACCACTTCTATCCAGGCTACATTGTATTAAAAATTCAGAAAGTCCAAAATTTTAAATATAGTTTAGAAAGCCTTTCATGATCTGATCCTTACATCTATCTCTTATCATCCACTCTTAAGCTTTACTTTTCCTCTGTCTCAAATTTGCAGTTTTAGCAATATACCACATATGCCTCTGGATCTTGGATCATGCTATTTTTCCTACCTGGAATACACTTTTCTCTCCCATCCACAACTTCTCTGGCTTTTTTTTTTTTATTCTTCAGTTCTCAACTAAAACATCTCCTCTGAGAGTTTCTCCTGGCTTGACACCTAAGCCTCTGTTGAGTGTCTCTTGTACAGGCTTTTTGCTATCATAGCTTTTTACACACTATAATAAAACCATCCAATTTAGGTGTTGTTTGTGCTCTTTGAAGGCAGAAACTGTCTTATTCACTGTGGTATAACCAAAACCTAGCACAGTTCCTGGCACATAGTAGGCACTCAATAAATATTTTCTAATGAATGAACCCTTGATTTCATCTGCATTATATAGAAAGGGCTCACTCTTAACATACTTAGAGAAAAAGGCCAATCATAGAACTTCCTATTCTGAGAAACACAAAGACATGTTTAAAGGTTCAGATAAGAAAGAACCAACTTTTAAAAGTTTCCTGTTTAAGAGAAATAAAGGAAGTTGAATCTTAACTTCCAACAGCTCAGAAGTGCTGGGTCAAGTGGGGTGGTAGGTGGGAGGGGGGATAAAGCACAGATTCAAAAATTAAGGTGACTTGTATTTCTAACAGTGATATTACTGTGGCAAGAGAAGCTGACAGTTATGCTGGTTTTCTAAATAGCTGCATGTGTTCACAGGGTGTGGCTTATGAACTGATCGATCACCACCTGGAAGCATCTGGCAAATAACTGCTTAATGATTGACTTCCAATTGGTTTTTAGCCAAATCTCCAAGCAGAAAAACTGACCAACCTTTAGCCAGATGGAACAGTATTTTTTTTAAGTGACAAATTAAAATGACTAAAATGGGATATGAAAGAGGGAAAACTACTGTCCTTACAGAAAGAAAAAGGATTATAAAAGAATATTGTGAACAACCATATGCCAACAAATTAGGTAAAAGACAAAATGGACAAAGTCCTGCAAAGACAACATACTATTAGAACTATCTCAAGAAGAAATAGAAAGTCTGGAGAGACCTGTAATAAGTAAAGATATTGAATTAGTGATTTAAAACTCCCCACAAAGAAAATTCCAATCCCAGACGGCTTTACTGGTGGATTCCACCAAACACTTAAAAGAATTAATATGAAACCTCTCAAACTTCCAAAACTAGAAGAGGAGGAAACACTTCCCAACTTGTTCTAAGAGGTCCATATTACTCTGAAAGAAAGCCAAGTTACAAAAAAATGCTACTTATCTAAGTATCTAATGAATATACATGCAAAAGCCTCAACAAATACTAGCTAACTAAATCCGGCAAGGTAAAGATTACACACTATGACCAAGTGGGGAATTGTCTTGGGAATGCAAGGTTGATCTTGCATCAGAAAACCAATTAATGTAATACATCATATTAATACAAGAAAGAACAAAACCATTTGATCATCTCAATAGGTGAAAAAGAAAAACTTGACAAAATCCAAAACCCTTCCTGATTAAAAATACTCAACAAACTAAGAATACAAGGGAACTTCCTCAAACCGAGAAAATATAATCCATGAAAAACCCATAGCTAACATACTTACTGGTGAAGGAAGGAATGCCTCCCCCACTTCCCCAAGATCAGGAACAAGACAACCATATCCATTCATACCCTGTTATTCAATTATGTTTTGGAGGTTCTATCCAGGGCAGCCGGGCAAGAAATAAAAGACATGCAGATTGGAAGGGAAGTAAAAAATGATCTCTACTTTCAGACAACATGATCATATATGTAGAAAATCCTAAGGAATCCACTAAAAAAATATTAGAACTAAGAAAGGAGTTTAGCAATAGCGCATTCTACCAAATTATCTCAAGCTGACCTTTTTCATTACTTAGTCTCAATTCAAATAAATCCTCCCCAGAGACATTTTCCCTGATTGTCCCAACTAAAGCTGTCTCTCCCCCCTTTAAATGGTCTTTTTTATATTCTGTCAAGGGACCAAAAGTAGTTAAAGTTTAACTTTACATAGAAGTAAAGTGACTCAGATATTCAGCTGATGGGTGTCAGGTAGCACCTCAGAAATAGGTAACTCCCTGAGCTGAGGCAGGATTGGAGTTTTTATAGGGCAAGGAGAAGAGAGGGGATATGGTTATGATACTGGCCCAAGTCGTAATTTTCTTTATATGTAACTGCTGCAAACCAGTTGAAATGGGCAGAATATGGTGTTTTCATACCTCTTTCTCATTGTTGGTGTAACCTTATTTCGGTAGCTGTTGAAATAGTTCTTCAAAGATCTATTCTTGTAAGCACTGTCAGTCATCTAGTGCTAATCAAGGTTCAGCGGAAGGGAAGAGAGAAAGGGGGGAAAAGAGGAAAGGAGAGGAAAGAGAAAAAAAGGAAAGGAAGTAAAGATTGAAACAAGGAAAACTGGGGTCTGTTTTAATTGTTTTACAACTCTTTATAACACTTCTCAGCACCTGAAATTGTCTTAGTTCTTTGTGTTTATTTTCTCTCTCCTACCACTAGGTTGTTTCTGTTCTGTTTTTCCACATAGTAGATCCTCAATAAAGAGTTGGTGGCTGACTGACCAAATTATGCACCAACATGATAATCTAAGATGAAAGCATTAGCAAACTGTTTGCAACTTTCTAACCACTCCTCCCATTTCTCAAGAGTACAGCTATCTCCTAAGGCAGACCTATGTACATAATCCCTTGGCTGGTACTTATTAAAATTACAAATTCTGGGGCCACACCTTCACAGACTGGTTCGTCTGTGCCTTTAACCACCCATCTGCCTCTCTTGAGAAACAAATACATTAAAAAAAGCAGGAACAGAGTCTGTGTGACAGTCTGGGCGGTGTTTCCATTGCAACAAACTAGTCACTAAGGTAGTTGATTGTACAGGAAAAATCAGGAAAACCTACTGCAACTTTTCAAGGGATGTCAAGTTTTTAACCCAAGCTTGTGTTTCTTCTACCCAGATGTAGAGGTGGAGTGGCTGTACTTAGTTACTTCTGTAAAACCTAGAGGTTAGAATCAAAGATTCAAAGAATTTAAGTGCTGGAAGAAACTTCAGGCATCACTTAGCTTGTTTCCTTCTTATCATCTATATCCAAAACATCAAGATTTCACCTTCGAGGAACATTTCACTGCTCAAAGCATTTTCTGCAGACCGGCATTACTGGCATTACCTACAAGTTTCTTAGGAAATGCAGGATTTCGGGCCCCATTTCAGAGCTACAGAATCAGAATTTGAAATTACCCATGGCCCCCAGGTGAACTGTATGCAGTTTGAGAAGCCCTGCAAGCAGTTTCTGGGCACACTGAACCGGTGTCAACTGCCTCCAACAAGGTGCATTTACCATCAGTACTTACCTGCCAAACTGGACCAAAGGAGCAAGGAGAAGTCATTAGGGTAGATGTTTCCCCAAATGGCCTCTGCAGAATTCAGGGATCTGTGTGTTAGGAAAAAGAATAGTGGCTCAAAGGATAAAACTCAAAAGTAATCCCAAAGCTTTAAACATGGTTTTAGACAACATTAAGACATTATTTTTAATTTTGCTAGGTGTTACAATGGTGTTATGGCTGTGCTTTAAAAATGAATTCAGTCTCTGTCAATGATGTGCCATGCCAAAGTACTTATGGAAGAGTTTATATATCTTGGATTTGCTTTTTAAAACATGTCAGAAAAAAAAAAAGGAAAAGAAGCAAACTGGCAAAATAGTGATAATTTTGGGGACTGGGTAATGAAAACACTGAGATTCATTATACCACTTTTTGTGCTTTTGTGTATGTTTGAAAGTTTTGTAATAAAAAAAAAATTTTTTTAAGAAGTCTTGAGTCGGTGGTGACCACCAGTCCCACCAAGAGGCACTTTTCCTAACGCACAGGAGCTTTGTGTATTTGCCCTGAAGTGAAGGTTGAAGGGGAGTGGGCCAGAAGTAAGATTTATGGGTCAGACCACTTGGTACATTCCTTCATTTAATCCCACTACAACTAGGTTAACACCGTTAGGTGTGGTTAGGTTAACACCACCGTAATGAGATGACTGACTGCCTTTAGCATCATCAATCATGGGACAAACTGGTATCGTATGCCTCCTGGTGGAGAGTATGGGGAGTACACATCGTCACTGATACAGTCAGTCCTCTTGCTCACAATGTTTATTTAACCTGAATCTAATCATGAGGCAGAAGTCAAGTACTGAACATGGACATTCTACCAGACAATGGGCCTTGACTCTTCAAAATTGTCAGTATCGACGCAGCCATGGCGGATATTATTTGGAGAACAAAAAAGCAGATTTTAGGAGGAAAACGAATTCAGCCCACACAAAGAATGGGAAAAAGTACTAAGTTAACTAAAGCAAATACCTTTTACATGTGAAAGAAATTTTTCTTCTGCCGTCAATAAAATCAGTACATTATAAAAAAATTGTCAGTATCATGAAAGACAGAAAAAATTTTTAAGTCAAGTAAGTGCACTGCTTTAAATTAAAGAAGACTAAAGAGATAAAACATCTAAATGCAATGGGTGAACTTTGACTGGAATTTAGATTCAAAACAGAAAGGCTGAAAAAGCCATTGTGGGGACAACTGGAAACTTTCAAAATGAGTATTATATTATATTAAATGATTTTTTGAAAATATATTAAATGCATTGAGTGTGACTAAAGAAAACCCAACTTTATGAAGTAAGTGGTAACCCTCTTTTAGACACTGGGAAACTGAGATTCAGAGAGAGAAAAGGACTTGCCCTAGAATCCACAGCTGGCAAATGGCAGCACCCACACGGGACCAAATCTCCCGGCCCTCAGAGCATGAGATTGCGGCTGGCGAAGGCTCTTCTTCCTCCACCGCATCCCCAGGAAGTGACCGGACTGTGATCTACAGTGTCTCCGAAGGGATGGCGGTGGCCTAGGGTAGTAAAGAGGCACCACTCACTATTGTCATGTCACCAAAGTAATTCATTTATTCACAATTTAATTGCTGTATGACAATGATGAAGCAACAGGCAGTCCCTGGACTCAGGCTGCTCGCAGTCTAATGAAGGAGACAAGAGCAAAGAAGAAAAGGCAACTGACTAAAGCAGAGGGCAAGCAGGAGACTTCTATGAGTTGTGCTTTGAGGAAGGAATAGAAGCTAATGATACAAAACAGGGAAGAGTGTGATCAAAAGACCTGTGGCAAGAGGGAGCAGGACCTTGCAGACGCAAAGCCTCAAGAGCTGGCAGGTGCATGGTACAAGGTGAGAATGGAGGAAGCAGGCAGAGCCAGACCATGGAGGGCCTGGAAGGCCATGCTAGGAATTTTGTTCAATTTTTGACAGCAACCGAAAGTTATTAAAGGGTTTAAGCAGGTGATAAAATCAGATTTCAAGCAAAAACAAAACAAAAACAAAAACCCTTTGGCTACAATGTCAAGAGGATGACTAGGTAGAATAAATGTTGTTACATCAGCTAAGAGATTATGACAGCCAGGGATTCCTTGGATTAGAGTGAGCAGTGGAGATGGAAGGGGCCATAAGGAACAGTCGGGAGTTTTGGATATGGGGAAATGCAGGAGAAGGAGGGGCTGAAGATGACTCTTAGGTTCCTTGATTGTGCAACTGGATGGAGATGCCATTTCCTGAAAGGGAATATGGAAAAAAGGCCACATTTGGGAATGTAGAATGTGAGATCTTGGAAATGAAGAATTAGTGGTGCTTTTGAGACCTCCAAGAAGGTGGGAGAAGGCAGCTGGATGTGCAAGTGAGAAGAAAAGTCTAGACTTCTACATGTACATTTAGGAGCTGGCAACTTATGGTGACTGAAGTTTGGGTAAGACGGCCTCAGAAGGAGAGGGTTCAGCCAATGGGAACCTCGGGCATTGGATGGTTATTAAAGAGAAAGAAGCAGTTGATGCAGAAATATTGGAAGGGAGCAGTAGGGGTGGGGCACTGAGTGAGGAGCCTGAAAGTGAAGTGTGAGCCAGGGGAGAGCCTTAATGTCATTCTCACTGCTTCTAGAAGCGCTGCATTCTGCCAGCAGTGGCATCATCTTCACTAGTGCTGGAGGACGGTTCCTGTGCTTCTCTACTTGGTGGGCTCTCCCACTCACCCTCCAGGCAAGCTGTGCTGTCAGCCTCCATGTCAGCTGCCACAGCTTCATGGGGAAAGCTGCTTGGGCAAAAATACGGTGCAACAATACTATTGAACACTATGTAGCAGGAGAAAGAGAAAGAGAGAAATTCCTCTGTATGCATATACGGATAGCTCCCCAAATCCCTATATGCACATATAGTTAGAGGAAAAAAAGCAAAGTTCAAAACTGTGATTTCATGCTATCTTCTGTATTAAGGTGGGAATGTAAATCTGTATTCAAGTTTGCTTGTATATGTCTAGAGAAACCCTGGAAAGATATGGGACACTAAAAACAGTAACCCTATGGGGATAAGGCAAGATGGACCGGAGATGAGGAATAAGGATGAAAGGGAGAGTTTTACTATATGACTCTTTAAAATTTTCTCAAACTTGTGACTATATCACCTATCCAAAAAATTAAATTTAAAAATCTGGAGAAAATGTTGTTTTCCAATATAAGTTTCATGAGTTACATTTTTTTAATAAAACTGATTTTGCCTAGTGTGATATTTTTATAATTTTTAGGTAATTATATATTCATAAGCAGTTGTGAGAAATAATACAGAGGGATCCAGTATATCCTTCACTCAGTCTCCCCACTGTCAAGATACAATTTCCTTCACCACTGTGTGCTCGTTTTTAAATCTTGAAGATGTGTGAGCTATGAAATGAAATAACATGTCTTACAAATAAGTGTGTGTAGTATGATCCCACATTTTTTTTTTTAAGTTGGGTAGGAAATCCAGCACAGCAAAACGGCAATAGTAGTCATCTCTGGACATAAGGATTGCAGCTGGTTTAACTTTGTCTTTTTTCCAAGTGTTTTTTCATACTGTTTCCTTTTCCTTTTCTTTCTTCTGTTTTGTGATGAAACTCATGTAACACACAACTGCCATCTTAAACTGTACAATTCACTGGCAATTAGTGTATTTACAATGCTGTGCGACCACCTCTCTTCAGTTTCAAAACTTTTCCATCACCCCAGAACACCCCATATCCATTAAGTAACCACTCCCCAAATCCCTACACCCCCCTCCCCTGACAACCTCAAATCTGCTTTCTGTCCCTGTGGATTTGCCTATTCCAAACATTCCACACAGAAGGAATTATGGTTTCTTTTGTGTCTGGCTTCTTTTACTTAGCATAATATTTTCAAGGTTCATCCAAGTTGTAATGGGTATCAGTACTTCATTCCTTTCTATGGCCAAATAATATTCTATTGTGTATATATACCACAATTTGTTTCTCTGTTCATCCACTCATGGATGTTTGGGTTATTTCTACATTTTGGCTGTTATAAATAGTGCTGCCAAGAATATTCATGAACAAGTTTTTATTTGGACTCCTGTTTTCAATTATTTGGGATATAAGCCTAGAATTAGGATTGCTAGTGATTGTACATTTACCTTTTTGAGGAATCAACAAACTGCTTTCCATAATGGCTATGCAATTTCACATTCCTATCAGCAATGTGAGGAAGTCCCTATATCTCGATAGCCTTGCCAACACTTGTCATTTTGTCATTTGTATTTTTACTATAACCATCTTCGTAGCTGTGAAGTGATATCTCATGATGGTTTTGATATGCATTTCCTTAATGACCAATGATGCCGAACATCTTTTCATGAGCTTGTTGGCCACTGCATATTTTTTTTTGAGAAATGTCTAACCAAGCATGTGATCTTTTTAATTGTATCACTATGATGCATTTTAAAGCAAAGGGATTAAATTTTATATTACTGTTTCTGAATAGCATTTGCTTTTATTCCTGATGAAAATTAAAATTTCAAAATGATTTCTAATTGCATTAGTTAAGGTAATGGTAGCTGCCATAACAAACAAACCCCCGAATGTTCGATGGCTCAAACACAACTGAAGTTTCTTTCTTGCTCAAATAAAGTCCAACATGTTCAGTAAATGGCTCTCCTCCAGGCAGCCAAGCAGGCACTCAGGCTCCTTCCATTATGTGGCTCTGCCATCTTCAGCTGAAGGCTTCTAAAGAGGCACTGGTCCAGTATTTGTAAAAGGGCTGCTGAAGCAGTGCTCAGTGGCCACTGGGGCTGGAGACCATGTTGAAATGGTACCAATTTATCTTATTTTTATTTTAAGTATAGAAATGGAGAGGGTTCAGGATTAGACTAATCGCAGGTAGAGACGTCACACAGTAGATGCTGTAGAAAGATAAGGAAGGTAAAAGGTGAAGTAGCTGGCTTCAGCCAATGTAGGTGAATAGTGCATCATGGGATGTACATTCGAAAGATATAAAAGAGTGGCAATGCAAGGGAGTTAATGGTTTTAGGGAAAAAGTACAGAGAGATTAGAGAGCTGATAACACCCAGGTATAAATTTGTGAAGGAGTTGGAGGGTCAGCAGGTTGTGGTAAGTAAATTATACATCATGGTTTCAGACCCTGAAAATAGTCTAGTTCAGGATGATGATAAAGAACAAAGGTGTGACTGTGGGCGTGGATGTACATAAAGGGATTTACAGCTCCTCAGGTTCGAGACAGGCAGGAGGCCCTGAGAGTCGGCGTTGTTGGAGTCATCCACAGAAATATTGATATTTCTCACATGTAAAGGCCTTGAGTAAACAAAGGAGAGTGTACAGAAAAGGTATTAAAGTAATATAGCCTATATTTTAAAGGAGGACAGGTATTGCATGACTCTGAGAGAACAGAGAACCTGAAATGACAACAGGTTAAGAGCCTAGACTATATGAAAAAAAGCAATTTCCAACTGGCTGCAGGGGGGCCAGTGCCTGTGGGGAAACATCCAAGTTACAGTTAAGGAAAAGAGGTGAAAGAACTATTCTAAAAACCTTGAGAATGGTAGGGAATTCCATCGGCCATGGAACAAGGATTCCAGGGGGAAAGAATGGAAGGAGGAAGCATCAGTTTGGAGGAACTGAAAATATGGGCATTTCTACAGGAATATTATGAACTAGGTAACGTGACAGCAGACTTCAGGTTGGCCTTCAAAACACCTACATAGGCTGGATCAAATCTAACATATTTTTGGTTTCAGACCTGAACTTGCAAGAGGGTAAGGGAATCTCCCAAGGGGCATAACTAAAGAGAGTACTAAAAACTAGCACAATAAGAGCATGCTTATGCTGGTGCTACTCCAATAACCAAGGGGTTTGGGTTTTAGCACTAGGAGAGGGGGCCTTCAGCCTGTGTAAGGCAAGGAGTTGGAATTTTAGACTCTGTGTGAATTCAGGACCCTTCAAGTGCTTGCTTAGCTTGAATGAAAGAATGAATCAAAAAGAAATCTTTCTTGGTCTAGCTTCTGGGAAAGAAAAAAAATTCCCCCATGAGAACTTGTGACCATAGGCGTTCCTTCAGTTGGGTTTGGTGTTCAAAGTATTCTGCCTGAACAGCCTGGGACCCCAAGTCGAAGAATTCATGTGACTCGTGGTCCTAGTCCAGGAATTTTAATCCTAGAAAAGAAGAGGAGACTGGGTACTGGGTACTATCAAGCAGTCTGCCGCAGGGGTCCGTATTTTTGTTGCAGAGAAATATGATCAAGAAATTACTTTCAAGGATCATAAAGGATTACATTGACATGAAATTGGGGGGAATATGGAATAGAAACATAAGATCAAGAGTGAAAAGGAATTACGTAACATTTCCAGTATCACCTTAGTGTTAAGTTCCATTTAGTGGAAGTTTGGGGTTTAGGAGAACCAGTTAAATGATATCAAATGGCAGAAAACAAACACATCCAGAATGGAGGACATTTCATAGGACAACTGTTCCTGCAACAAGTTAGTGGCATGAAAAGATTAAGATGAGACTTAAAAGACCTAAAACTAAAAGTAATAATTGAACCTTATTTGGATCCTACCCCAAATGAGCCAACTATAAAAAGACATTTTGGAGACAATGGAAGAGATCTGATTGTTTGATGCGATGTGGCACTGTGTTGAAAACTGTTTTTAGAACACATACTGAGGTGTATGAGGGGAAATGACATGTGCCTAGGATTTGCCTTATAATCCTTCAACAAAGAAAACAAGAAAAAGGAGGTAAGAAGAAATATGGCAAAACCTTGACAATGGGTGGTGGGTATACGGGTGTTATTTATACCATTGTTTCTATTTTATATATGTTTAAAATAGTCATAGTCAGAATTCAAAATTATTTTAGAGAACATGTTAACAAAAAAGTTCAAAAAGCATTTAGTGTAGCATATAAGCTAATTGTGCTATTTACAGAAATATCCCAGATGTTTTTCTAGAAATTTCTTATTCTTCCCAATGTGGGAACCCAACTGATATTTTGCCCTGTTCCCATTTTAAAAATGCCAGAATCAGGAAAAATAAGCACTCTGCACCCTGAGATGAATCAACAGTGATGAAGTCACCCATCTAGTTCCAGTCCCCAAGAAAAAGTTTGAAACTAAATAATTCCTACATGTGCGGACACTGTAATAAATGGTGTTATTCTTAACTCTGAGAATGCTAACATCTAAAATAATGTCACAATCTTTGTGGATATGGTTAACTGAGAACAAGTTCCTGTTTTCCACCATGAACAAATAAATCAAACTATTAATTTCACAGGCTTCTTACCTTTCTTTTAAAAACCTGAGCTTCATTTAAATGCCCAAATACTTGAATTGATCTAACTCCTTTGTACCTTTAAAAAAAGCAAAAAAGTATTATTGAGATACAATTGACATGCTATGTAATTCACCCACTTAAATGTACAATTCAATGTTTTTTTGTATATTCAGTGTGCAACCATTGATACAATCAATTTTATGTGATTTTCTTCACCCCAAAAAGAAACCCTGTACTGTAAGCAGTCACTATCCATCCCACCCCCCCACCCACATTCACCCTCACCATCAACTCTAGGCAACCACTAATCTGTTTTCTGTCCCTATGAATTTGCCAAGTGTATAAATTTAGAATCACACAAAACATCATCTTTTGTGTCTGGCTTCTTGCAGTTACCACGATGTTTTCAAGGTTCATCTATATTGCAGCATGCATCAGTAGTTCATTCCTTTTTACTGCCAAATAATATTCCATGGAATGGATAGATCACGTTTTATTTACCCATTCATCAGCTGATGGACATTGGCTGTTTCCATTTTTTGAATGACGCTGTTAAGAATAATGCTGCTATGGACATTCTTGTAGAAGTTTTATGTGGACACAAGTTTTTATTTCTTTAGGAATGGAATTGATGGGTCTTACGGTAACTATATGTTTAACTTTTTGGGAAACTACCAAACTGTTTTCCAAAGTGGCTAAATCATTTTACATTCCTACCAGCATTGTAAGAGCATTCCAATTTCTCCATGTCTTTTTCAACACTTGTTATTGTTTGTTTTTTTAATAACACCCAGCATAGTAGGTGTGAAGTGATAGCCCACTGTGATTTGTAATTTGCATTTTCCTAATGGCTAAAGATTTTGAGCAAATTTTCAAGTGCTTATTGACTATATTGACTATTTCCTTACACCTATGTGAAAGTAAACTTTCTAAATGCCTTTGTCTCTGAGTCTTCTTTCTACACTTGTAATATCTTCAGTTAACCTTAGAATCTCCTTAAGTAGTTACTTAACAAGAAGATAAAGAGTAATGGTAACATACTAGTCTTTGCATTTTCTCATTCATTCATTCATCCCACATGCATTGAGTGCCTATTATGTGCCACAGGCTATTCTGGGCACTGAGCATATAGCAGAAAATAAAACAGACACACATAAAAAAAAATCCTTGCTTTCATGAAGCTTTCATTTTTGTGACATAAAGTTTTTTTTCCAGTTTTGAGACATAATGGACATACAGAACTGTGTAAGTTTAAGGTGTACAGCATACTGCCTTGACTTACCTACATTGTGAAATGATTAGCATAAGTTTAGTTAGTATCCATCACCTCATATAGACTCCATAGATAAATGTTTTTTCCCTTGTGAAGAGAACTCTTAGGATCTACTCGTTTTTTACTGAATAAAAGGAAAACACAAAATTTACTATTTTAACCATTTTTACGTGTACCGTCTAGTATACACAAACTGTTGTGAAACTAAACTCCAGAACTTTTTCATCATGCAAAACTGAATCTCTATACCAACTAAATAACAGCTCTCTCTTCCCTCCTGCCCCCAGCTCCTGGTAACCACCATTCTACTTTGTTTCTATAAATTTGACCACTTCAGATAACTCATGTTAAGTGGAATCATACACTATTTGTCATTTTGTGACTTGCTTATTTCACTTAATATCCTCAAGGTTCATCCATCTTACAGCATTTCCTTCCCTTTTAAGTGTTCCATTTATTGTGTTCCACTGTAGGTACACACCACACTTTATCCATTCATCCATCAATGGACATGAGAGTTGCTTCCACTTCTTGGCTATTGTGAATACAAATACCTCCTTGAGACCCTGCTTTAAGTTCTTTTGGATATCTACCCAGAAACAGTACTGCTGGATCATATGGTAGTTCAATTTTTAATTTTTTGAGGAATTGCCATACTGTTTTCCACAGTGACTGAACCATTTGGCATGCTCACCAACAGTGCACAGGGGTTCCAGTTCCTCCACGTCCTCTCCAACACTTGTTCTTTTCTTTTTTTATATATAGCAGTTACCCTAATGGGTATGGGGTGGTATCTCATTATGGTTTTGATTTGCATTTCTTTGATGCTTAGTAAATGTTCAGCATCTTTTCACCTTTCACCTCCTTGGCTAGGTTTACACCCAAGTATTTTACTCTTTTTGATGCTATTGTAAATGAAATTGTTTCCTTAATGTTCTTTTCAGATTGTTCATTATTAATGTATAGAAACAACTGATTTTTCGACTTTGCTGAATTTAGTCATTAGTTCTAGGAGTTTTTAAGGGAATCTTCAGGGTTTTCTATATATAAGATTATGTCATCTAAGAATAGTTTTAATTCTTCCTAATTTTTTTTTCTTACCTATTTGCTCTGGCTAGGACTTCCAAAACTATGTTGAATAAAAGTAGAGAGAGTGGGTATCCTTGGAAAAGGTTTCAGTCTTTCACCCTTGAATATGATGTTAGCTATGGATTTTTCATAGATGGCCTTTTTTATGGTGAGGTAGCTTCTTTCTATTTCCAGTTTGGGTGTTTTTATCATGAAGAGGTTCGAATCTTGTCAAACGCTTTGTCTGCACCAATTGAGATGATCATGTTGTTTCTGTCCTTTTCATTTTGTTATTGTGATGTATTACATTAATTGATTTTTTTTCTTATATTGAATATTCTTCCATTACAGGAATCCCACTTGACCATGGGGAATAATCCTCTTAATGTGCTGTTTAATTCGGATTGCTAGTGCCATGCTCATGTTTTGTGCATTGTTGCAGTTTTAGTACATGGGCTGCCAAAGGAAGAACTCCTGTGGCTTTATTTTTTTAATGGGGCGTAATATACCTTGAGCTCCCTAAGGTACTACTCTGCATTTCTGTTACCAAATGAGTAAATGTCTCAAGGAGCAATAATTATGTTCTGTGCTTGAAACACTGACAAAAATTAAGGCGTGCTCGTCCTGCTGTTTGTTTTTTCTGCAAAAATGGCATCACCTCCTCCATAATATTCCTCAACTGGTACGTCAGAGTGACCCAGAGTGACCGCTTCTTCGGGAAGTGCCATGCAACAGTCTGAGGCAGATGCGTGGGTTCTGTGACACCATAGGAAACTTTTTGTAAATATACGCAAATTGTTCAAATTTTAAATGAATAAGATGCACCCAGTATTCAGTTTTTCTCTAACGGATGCATAATTCAACCTTTAGGGTATTTAAAAGAAAAAATCGCCCTTCCTGTATAGTAATGTGCGGCGTTACGTGGAGCGTAACAGGGATTCATTTTTCGGGCTGAGTATTGACCAGAACACAATATGACAGGTACTCGGGTCCATATGCTGGGACTGGTCCTGAGGTGAGAAAACATCAACAGGTGTTTCCTACACCTACGGATGACCCGTGAACTTCCCGGAAGCCTCCCGCCAGATGTGGCCTAAATAAGGGGTAAAGGAGGACGAGAATCCCTCTATCTGGACAGGGCGCGAGTCCAAGTAAGGCCGGAAGATTAGACAAAACCAAAACTCCTAAGAAAAAGTACGCACCAGGTAGTAAGTCCGACACCTCCGCGGGCCGCTCAAGTTCCGCGCCTGCGCCCTGACCGGCGCCTCGGCCCGTGACGGCGCCTGCGCTGAGCAGCGCGGCGCTCGCGCAGCCTCGAGTTGCCCCTCCCCCGAGCCCCGCAAAGGTTCTCTACAGCGGGGGGGAGTGGGTGGGGTGAGCTGGGGCCGGTCACATGGTGGCACCTGTCTGTGGTACTCGCCGTGTACCCCGTAGGCGGCGCTTGGGCAAAGACGGGTGAATTCCCAAGGAAAGCCCTTGTCTCCTTCCTTTTTCCTATTCTGTTCTATTCGGAGACACTCCGACGCCACCATCTCTTACGCGACTGCCATCCGCGAAGCAACTGGAAGGTGCCTCTCGGGAAATTTTAATCGTGTTGGAAGCAGCCCCGCTTGGGCTTTTTTTTTTTTAAGAAACGCCTCAAAAATGTCACCCCTCCTTTGATTTACATAGGAAGCTGAATTATAAATTGAGTACCAGTTACTTTGAATAAAAGAAAGAAAAATGGAAAAAAATCCATGCACACACGTTTACATAAACACAATATCCTCGAATAATGAATTGGCAGCAGCTGTGACCAATTTAAGGGAGAAGAGACTTGGGTGGTTGAAGGACGGGCCTGAGGAGTGTTTTGGTTTTTTTTAAAACATCTTTTGAACTTTGTCCCATGTACATGTATTATTTTTTAAGTGTTTGAATGTGTGACTCCTTTATCAAAATGTAGACACCAGGGAAATTCGGAAATTTAATAAATCTGAGTCGAGTAAAGCTGAATAGAATAATGAACTTGAAGAAAAAAATGTCTTGTGTAAATCACCAAGTCTTCCTCTTTTTTTTCTGTACAGAGATCTTTGGGGCTTGGGGCAGGGCAGGGTACGGGAAAAGAGAAGCCAGTCATTTTCGGAAAATAAGCCACGGTGGTATATGGGAAACAAATCTCTATCGCCTCAATCATTGTATATCCCTTTTGGATTTGCTGAAGAAAAGTGAAAGGTAAATTTTAGCGTGTGAGATCGGTAAATGGGGACATTTGATGTTTGTTTTTGTAAAGGAAATTAATCGGGTGTAACTGGCAGGGTTGAGACCTGAAGTTCCTCTTCTAGATAAGGAAAATTTCCCTTAGTGCGGCATCTCCAGACTGGTTATGGTATATTCCTCCTCCCAACCTCACAAGATATCTTCAGGCTTCCTCCTCTAATGGAAGTTGTGACGAAAATATTAGACAATTGTGCGTAAGAGGATTTGCAGACAAAAAGCTCATTCTGAGAGATAATTCTGGACTCTTGTTATTCCCTGGGTCAGCTGAACCAGTTCAACTTCAGTCCCCGGTGAGTGGTTAGTGGATCCAGACAAGAGTGGGAATTTGGGACCAGACGCTGGGGATCCAAAAAGTTGAAAGTATGAAGACCAGAGGTTTATATTTCTTAAGTTTGCCTTTTTTGTAAGTAGTAAGCCAGAAGTTGAACTCCCAAATAAAATATTTTAGGAATAGTATTTCTTAAGTAACTCTAAATGTCAGTACATCTACAAAGAAAGAAATGAAAGCTAGTGGGTAATGCATCAAACAGATTGAGCAATGAGCAGTACCTGGGGATAGAAATTCCCCGCAGAGGAGAAAAACCGCCACAGGAGAACATACTTAGTAAAATTTATTTTTTTAAAAAAAGAAAGAAAAACAATAATTTATGCCCTTGGCAAAATATTTTGTCAATATAAATGTTTCTTAGAAAACATATGAAAAGATATAATATATATATCAATAAATCAGTATCAATGTTACAGCAAAAGTAATATGATTCCATAACAAGGACAAGTGAGGCTATTTCTGGCCCTTACATGGCAGTATTTTTGGAAGATCCTCTTATTCCTCCTTTTTTAGTACAGATATGTGCTCATTTTAAAATAGCCTGATACACACATATCTAAATTTAGAAAGGTGATCATTTACCTTTATGATCAATAATTCTTTACAAAAAAAATCAATGGAAAGATTTCTGTAAGGGATCCTTCAAATTAGAAAATTTTTCTAACACATTTAGAACATAATTAACTAAATACTTCTTTTGTTTAAGCTTTATTGCATAAAGCGAGGTATACCTGTAGTGAGGCAGTAACAGAGTTGGGCTTCAGACCTGACTGGAGAGAGTGTGTTTTTACTTACAGGATGGGGAAATGGTTAGAGGCACAAGTTCTCTCAATCATTTGTTTCTCTCATCCTGAGCTTTTGATTTTCGCATATCTAATGCTTTCTGATGAGCTTTTCTCCCCTGATATTCTCAGAAAAAAGGAGAGAGACATGTGAGAGGGGGCAAATTTGTGAATTAGTGAGTCCCTCCAGCAGAGCAGAGAGGAGATTCTGGGATTCCAAGTGTCTCTGTGGATAGAGCTGGGGGAAAGCAGGAACAATTCTGAACCTTGACATGTTTTTGAGGCCCCTTCCAGTAGGAGCATCTGACCCCCTGAGGGGCGACAGGGCTAGGCCAGCCCTCCCTGATAGGACACACCACCCGCATGGGAGAACGACCTTGGGCCTATTTGTCACACTCCTCCTGGCCCCCTTCGGCACAGTGGTAGTGCCGCTCACAGAAGCCCTGGATCCGGCTGCAGGCTTCCAGCAGCATCACTTTGGGGACTGTGATTACCACTCGGAAGAAATTCGGGTACTCGAAGCACTGTAAACAGAAAAGCCTGTTACTCTCAAGAGCGACTGAATCTGGTACTGGACTACCCTAAGATGGCCAGGGTCCTCATCAGCAAGAAACAGTGGTGCCATTTACTGAGGGCCATCAATTCCCTCAGTTCCCATTATTGGGATGCTAAGTCAGTCACTGAATTAGTTCACCTTAAAAGGGACTTATGGGACAAATCTGATTTCCCTTCACCTAGAATGTTTGATCACAACATTTCTTCCTGCTATGGATGAGATAATGACGGGAGAGAAACTAATTTTAATACAAGCCCTGAGACATCAGTTTGAATCTTATCAGATAAAAATACACTTTGTTAGAGGAGAAAAAGTTAGGCTGAAGAAGTCAGGGCATGCATGCCGCTGAGGCTCTAGAAGCTGCCGAGTGCGTCCTGAGAAAAACATAAGCACTCACCGTTGCTGGAAGGCAGTAGACAGACTGCTCAGCGACCAGCTGCTCCGTGAATTCCACATCGTTCTCAAACTCTGGGAAATGTTCCATCTCAATTCCAACCTATACCAATAACAGGGAGAGGCGAGTTTATCAGAAGATAGGAAAACAGGCCAACTCCCTATGCCAGAAATTAGGGATTGCTCTAAAAATGATCTAGGAACGCTACTATTGATAACAGCTCTAGCACTTAGGTTCTCATGGAACTTTTCATATGGAAGAGTGGATATGTTTACAGTAATAGTTTATTGAAGAGTTCCTTCCTGAATGCTGATAATGTAAGCTTATTGAAGAGTTCCTTCCTGAATGCTGATAATGTAAGCTGGAAATAGAATACCACTGTTTCTTTAAAAAAAAAAAAAAAAGCACTATTAGCATTAGGGGCCGGGCAATTCTAGATTACATGGAACTGTTCCACCCATTGCAAGATATTTGGCATCCCTGGCCCACAAAATGCCAATAGCACTCCCATTCATTCTGAAAACGACATTCCCAGACGTTCCCAAACACCCTAGGGAACCACTCTCACTCCTGGAGGGCAACTACAATGGTGTGGAAAGCCTCTTCTTATTTGTCTCTTATATCTTCTCCATATCTACACAGGAAATGGTTTTCTGTATTGAGGAATTAAATTCTCTGAGTTATTTTTAACACCGAGGTTAAGTCACATCAGTGAGAGAATTCAGAGCAAGGCATTTCCTAACCTGACCGGCTCAGGGGCCTGGTTGGCTTCTTTGTTGAGTCAGTCCTGCAGAATGGCTTCCCTTTGCCTTACAAGTGCCTGCCACTCACTCGCATACTTACCATGAGGTACATGGCCCCAAGAGGGCGGATTGGCCGCAGTCCAGGGATGGCAGCCAAAGCCCCATAGCAGAGATCAGCATTGGACTATAAGAAGAGGCAGACAGACATCGAGGATCAAAATTTAAGTGAAAGAAAAACCAAGTCAGTAAAATTAGAGCCCATATCTAAGGCGGGGAACCTAAGTTTGCTGTGCTTGCAGAAGGTGTCAACAAGAAAAGGCCTTCTCGCTTAAAGATTTTGGCGAGGAATGAAAGAAATGTAGGGGTGTTTACTTAGAGTGATGTCGCCCCCTGATTGGGAAGCCCCGTGATAGAGCATTGCTCCAGCAATGAGGACCCATTATTCCTGACCCCACCAGTGGCGGCTGCCCTTACCTTGAGGAAGCTCAGAGTGTTACGGTAGAACTCCTGCGGGGTGCGGTGCAGGATGCTTTTCAGAGCTCCCTGGACGATGGTACAGGGGCCCAGGATCCGCTGACTCAGCTTCACCAGCCCATCTCGGATCTAAAAGCCCACCAGCAATCACATTATTTAGCGTTTCTTAAGCACCCTGACTTTGGGGATTCTTGTTCTGACCATTCTTTCTACCAGGGTTTTTGATCTCTGGGGAAGTGATGGTCCCTAGTGGCATTCTTAGGTCAGACCACCTGGGTTGCAGCCCAGCTCTGCCAAGAACCTGCTCTGTGACTCTGAGAAAATTATACAACTTCTCTGTGCCTCATTTTTCTCAATGGTAAAATGGAGATAAAACGAATACTAGCCTCACAGAGAGGATTAAATCAAAATAACTCATCTAAAGCACTGGCACATTGTAAGCCCACAAACAAGATTAGGTGTCATTACTGCTATTGTTTCCTTTTTGGGGGCCCTAAAATTGGAGGCAGATGGAATTTCTTCACAGAGCCTGGTGCAGGAAAACTGAGTTTGGGGGAGGAGTAATTAGTACCATCTTCATCCAGCATCTTTCCTTGCACCCAGAGCTACAGGGCCAAGAAGAAAGAACAAAACCGAGAAAGAAGACCCCTCACCCTCCTCATCATTGTACATGCAAAGTAAATATATATCTCCTCAATCAGACATACTGTTTCACCACATTGCATCACCTCATTGCCAAAAATGTCTCTGCGGTCATGGATGAGGATCCAGCCTAGTCTCCAGCCTGGAACCAGCCAGCGCTTGGCCAGCCCGCCACAGGACAGGATGGGGACATTGTTGCTGAGGGTGGCCAGAGGCTCAAATTTGGAATCTGAAAACACCTGAGGCAAAGAGATGCTTGTTATAGTTGTCTTATTGCCTACTTTTGTCCAAATCCCATGCCTTCCACCTTTTTTCTATGGACAGGGTCTCGAGTTTATAGGCTCATCCCTGTGCTGAAGCATGACTGGGATCCCGCGAGGCTTCAGAGGGGACAACACAAAGACACTAACCTGGTGTCTGGTCTGGATTAAAGAAAGCCTAACATGAGGAAACTGACCCCAGTCCAGTACTGTGTGCAACCTGATGAAGCCAGCTCTAGGAACTGAATGCCTGCTGGAATCAGAGATTTAAAAGTGAAATACGGGTCCACAATCCCTTATCTGAAATTCCTGGGTACAGATTATGTTGCAGAATGTAGGGTTGTTTGGACTTTAGAAAGGTTATTAGCCTATACACCATAACATTACACAACACCCCCAGAGATGTCGGGGGCTGCCCACCTAATCAAGCATATTAACATTTCTGCCCCTTTCCCTATGTTCTTGACAAATCCGTAAGCGAGATAAAATTTTAAAGTCCACAAATAATCTTTCTATCAGGTCAAGTCAGGTTTTCCACCAAATGAATTCCAAAAATCTTCAGATTTTCATAGATTTTTGGATTTTGGAAAACTGGCTAAGGGGTCGTAGAGCTATCTGCTTGCTAGAGTGCAGGAATACTGCTGATTTGCTCTACTGAAACGAGTAGGAGCTGCTTCTGATTATTCTCCATGCCACCTCTAAAGGGCCCATGAAATTATTTGGAATTGAGATTGCAGTGGTGTATCCTGCTCAAGACTCACCATGTCTCCATAGATCTCATCAGCTAAGATGGGGACACACTGCCTCGCAGCCACTGAAAATAAGAGAAACAATGTGGGAATCATTTTTAATGTGAATTACCTTTACACTTACTATTTACCTGGACTTATTTGTACTTCACATTTCATGTTTGTGTGTCCATTTTACTCTTTAAAAATGCCAAATTCTTCTTATACTCTCCCAGGTTACAGAGCCTAAATTTATCATTTTATTAACTAGGTATCTCAAACCCTCTCTTCCATACATGGGAGTAGTGAAGAGGCAACTATTGCCTTTTTCTCTATTTTTTAGGCAAGTTGTTGCATTCCAGTGGCATAGTATTCACTCCCAGTGGAGCGCTCCATCCCCATCCTAGGCTTGGAACTTAGGGAAGGACTCTTATTCCAGGAAATCACCAAACGATTCTGTCCCCATCTTCTCCCCTGGCAAGTGGAGTTGGCTGGACTTACCAGCCAGAATCTTCTGGAGGTGACTTTTACTGAACACTGCCCCACAGGGGTTTGATGGATTATTGACAATGAGACAAGCTGTCTTTTCATCAATCAGAGATTCCATGTGTTTCAGGTCAATTTCCCAAGACTTCTCTGGCTGGGGAGGAAGACAGAGTGAGACTAAGATGATTCTGAAGAATTCAGGGGTAATACTCACTTAATGGTGTGGTTGTCCATAACAAAATGTGTCTGCGGCCTCCACCACCCACTGCCAGATCTTTCTCTCGTAAGACAATGATCACGTACTTTTACCAAGTCATAATTGAGCCCTAGAGTCTAAAATTAAAAAGTCATTTACCAATAAATTGTAGAGTTTGACTTCAATTCCCATAGATTCAGCCAAAGTCCTATAGAGAGAGAAACCGGGTCTTGGAACTAGGATGTTTTGCCCTGGGTTGGCCAATACAGCTAAACAAAGTTCAATAGCCTGACTGCAGCCACTCGTCAGAATGACATCCTGTGAAGAAAATAAAAAGTTCATTTTGTTAGGGGTTCCAATGGCAGCAGGAGAAAAGAGATTGTCAGGTGGGAGCAAGTTCTAAATAAACTAATAGGGACTGCACTAAGCCAAAACTAAAGAAGTGAACATATTTATATATGTCCACATGTAAATGTTGAAAATGTGGATGACTTAAAAGAAATAAGGAAATCATTTGAAAAAGGACAAGTTGGCTGTGACTCAGCAGTCTCCCATGAGAGATCATGACCTTGGACTTTTTCACCTGGTTATTTATTTACTTTTGACCTGAGATTTGAAGCCTGACTCTTCTCTGAAATAATATGAAAGGCACCTCTTATGTTAAGACATGTGGACCCCACACAGACGACAATAGAGGGTAGGCTGGCATTTAAACTTGGCACTGCCCTCAATTCAGTGTGCCACGGGACCTCAATACCCCCGTCAGAGTGGCCTTAAGGTGAATGAGGGTAGCTACAAATGAAAAAAAGATCCTATTGGTAAAATTAAAAATGTTAATAATGTATTGCTTACGAATTATTGTTTTTCAATGGTCTTTCGCAGAGCATCAAATATAGGGTGACCTCAGAGTTCTTTGTGCCTCTTTGAGACAGGACATGACCATGTTGTATGCGATATTATTATCATACCGTAATGACATTAAATAAAATCACCGATCAGTGGCCTTGTTACATAAGAAGTTCTCAGATTGTTAAAGGGAAATTATCTGCAGCTTTTGTTCATCCTGAAACCTTTATTCCTTGTGAAACAGAAGCAAGGAAAAAGATATATCTAGTTTGTCCAACATTGCTTCAGAGCTGGTACCTTGTCTAAGGCTCACCTTAGCTTCCAGGGGTGCCTCAGGACAGTGATAGTAAGAAGCAACTTCCTCCCGACTGGATAGGTAGCCTGAAAGAAAGAGTGGAAGGAGGAAGCTGGCATTTCTCATTCTGCAGTTGACAGCCACGCTAGGGTGAACAGGGCTCTGGGCTGCCTTCTGCCCCTGTTCAGGGCACACTATTCGGCTTAGGGCTCAGCCACTGCAGACAAAGGAGATTAACTTTATATTTTACGATTTTATAGTAAGCACAAATGTATAAATAACAAGGAAAGCTCCCCAAACTATAAAATACTCTGTACCACCTAAGCTACTGTGATTACATTTTATTCTCCATAGACCACAGGATCAGGCAATTTGTAAATCCCTTCCAGGGACTGTATTTTTTGAAATGTAATCCATACGTTTAATACATTGGGTCCTTTTAAGTTTTTTACATTACATAAATATACCTAGTTAGTGTTTCTGTACAGTTGTTTTTCTTTTAAATTATATTCTTGTACAATATTTTCCAAATGTTGGCTTTCAAGCTTGAAGTATAGAAAGTATAATGCCAATTATCATGTTTTGCAAAATTGCTTTCCAAAATGGTTGTCTTTGGTTAGAAAGGCCAAATATAATATTTCATTAATGCTTAACTTAATAGTAGAGATGGGTATCTTGAAATTATATAAATTATCACTTCCTTAATATTCCTTAAAAAAGGAAAAGCATTTCCCTAGAAATATATTATTCTCTGTATTTCTTTGGGCATGAAACGTTCATATCCTTTTAATTATTTGTCAGACACTTGGCTTTAGCATTTCAGGTTGAATCAGTTCCCTAATATTTTGGATATAAACATCATATAAACTTGAACCTAACTTTTGATTTAACTTTGTTTCGATTTTTGTTGTATGCAACTTTATAAAATAGAAATATAAATAATCAACCTAAAAGTCGTTTCTCTGAGAACTTTCTGAAATGTCTTTTAAAACTCTCTTTTAGCATGAAACTGGATTTTTATTCTGCATTAAGAATATGTTTCTATGGCACATATGCACAGGGGAAAAAAATGTGAAACACTGAAACAAAGTCAACAAATCACTTATTTTACCACAATGTTTAGGGTAGAAATGTTTAATAGATGGAGAGAGATAAACCTAAATAAGAATAATTTCTCTCTATCAGAAACCTGCTTCAGTAGCACAGCTCATTATTTGTCATTCTTGGGTTTTTGTTTGTTTGCTTGTTTTTACCTCTTTAATCTGAAACAATTACTACCTTTGCATGTGATCAGGACCATAGTTAAAATATGCTTTCAGTGTACAGAGGAGAAATAAAGCCAAGGAGCTATTTACATAAATTAAATTATGTAGGTAATTTGGGACTTAGAGGGCTCAGTAAACAAGCAGCTGCAGTCAAACTCAAGGCCTTCATATTAGAATTGGCAGCGATAGGATAGGAGCATTATTTGAGAAATAAGTATGGGATGGGGCCAGGAGGGAGGTGCCATTTTGCCGAAGGAAACCAGGGAAGAAGCTGGATCCTAATGGCTTGTGTTTAAGCATTTGCGACCCTTTCCCCAAATCCAAATGGACATTTTATTTTAGCCTCTCCTTAGGAGCTGTGCATCAGGACAGTAAGGAGAACTGCTGGAAAATTCATTCCTATTAGAAGAGCACTAAATATTTGGCAGCCACCAGATAGAGCCTCAGGAGGAGCTTACCAATGGAAGGGGCATAGCCATTGTACTTCCCCGAGTCCAAGGCATCTTTCACTGCTCGTGAAACTTCGGGGTCTGTAGGCAGGTTTCCAAACACAGTAGGGTCTCCTTTTTATGGGAGGAAAAAAAGAGCCGCAAGAGGTTACTCTTCCACCCCCAGCGCTCAGAATCGCCCTCCATTTCCCTCCTCCCCAGCCAGCCCGTGAGGATGGGGGTGAAGGGAGCAATGACCGCCCCTCCACCGAGTTTCCCCAACTCACCAATCGACAGAGCAATTATGGCTTTGTTTGGGTTTGGCTTCACCTTCATGGTGTCCACGATGGCCCGGATGGGATTGAAAGTTTTGTTGGACATGTCCGAGGGCCTCACAGACCATCTGGCCTTCCTGCCCCTCATTTTTCCCGGCATGGAGCTTCTCCCGCTGATGTTCACGTGCACATCCAGAACTGAGGGAAGGTTGTTGCCTTTCATCTGAATCACGTATGGGTCCATCACTAGTGAGGCCTGTGGAAAAAAGGAGGTCCCCGTGACTCTAAGAACAGAGCACCAACCCAGGGGCCATATTTGGACCTAAATATGAGGGTGATTTCCCTGGATGTCTCTTTCCAAACTCCTTTGTTTTGCTGCTCTCTCGTGTAAGGTAGCTTTGTTATGAATGAGGAGAATTTTAAGACTTTGGCTGAGATGGGAAATCAAGCAAGAACCCGTTCTACAATGTTAGCAGAGTGTTCTGTTGAAGTTATCTACTGTGACATTTGCTATGTGTAACCATAATCCCTGTAGAAGTTTAACTGTGCCCTCAGGGAAACAGAGGAGAAAAGACATGAAAATCATTACACAATCAAAGCACATGTGTGCCCTTCTTTCTATGCACAGCCTTTTCAAGACAGAGAATCCCTAACACTTCAACAGACTGTGTCTTGTCCTCTGCAAAGAACTAGGAAGAACCATTCCACATTGGAAGAAATTTAGTATTCATATTATCATTAGTAGAAATAAAGCTCTAGCCCATAAGCATTGTAATTACTGCCCTGTGGATAAAGCAGTCAATAAACAACAAAGAAAACAGCATATACCCCAGATTAGCTGAGGCTTGAGATTTTACCTTCCAAGTAGAAGAGAAGCAGCCTTCCAGACCTGGAAAGTCTCTTAGTTCTTTGATGGTGACAGTGCCAGTGGACTCAGATGCATTTCCTGACTGCTGAAATAGTCTCCCCAAATGGGCGTTGGGCCTGGACCGTTTGTGCTATTGGCCGGGCTGAGCCCCGGGCAGCCAGCCCTCCTCTTTCCTCCCCTCCTCACTTTTTTGCTGCTTCTCACCTCTAACCCCACCTCTACCTCCACCCCCAAGTCAGGAATTTGTCCTTACTTCAAATATCTGGGATTCTCTGTGTTAACTCTTTCTGAGCATTTTCTTAGATGTCTGAGAGGCACTGTCAGAGATGTAGTTATGACTACGGTTGGTAATTTTTGCTCAATCTTTTTTTCTGCAGAACAACATATTACAATGTTAACAGCACAGAAATGGGTGAAGTAAAAAGCAAGAAGCCTTTTTTGCACCTTGCTCTCTGGACCTTCCATTCTCACTCCTGGGGGTGGGCAGTGGCAGTGATTTGATCTGGTCATTTCTATCCATTCACCAAGATAGATAGATGATAGGTAGATAAGTAGGTAGGTAAAGTAGATGTCAGATACCTAGATGATACACAGATACATAATTTTACAGATTTTTCAAAAAACAGATGGGATTATGCCTTCCAATTTATTTGCCAACATGTCTATGCCAAGGTGAGAACACTTCTGGGACTCCCTTCCCTGCCGGCCTATAAAGTTCTACTTCATGCAGAAGAAAGTGGGCAGTTGAAGTAAATTAAGGTCCACTCAACAAATATCTGAAAAGTACAGAAAAAGCAACTGACACCTGGGCAATTTTGCCCTCATACGGTGAATTCTCTTTCATTTACCTGCTGTGGAGTTATTGGAAGAACAGGATGTCAGAAGAGATCTAAACAACCTCACGTAGCAAATTCAGCAGGGATCTCAGCCTGGCGGTGAGCCTATGAAAACCACCACCCACTCAAGGGTTAAGAGAAGCCCCAGTGACCCCATAGCTCAGATCCTGTATGTTTATTTATCGGGAGACAAAGAGTTGTTACATAATTTCCTTCTTCTCCATTTACTTTTTGGTGATTCAAGTCTCCAGTGGGGTCAAATAACTTTTGATTTTTCTGGGTCTCCCATCTCTTCATGCTTTGGAGAATTTACCTAATGCCTTCTCTTCCCCATTCTAGCAAAGCAAGGCTTCATCACCTCCCCTTGCCTGCGGAACAATGAAAGCACCAGGCAAGGGCGGAAAGCCAGTCGGATCAAAGAGAATTTCAGTTCTGAGGCTGGAGGCCCTGAGCCTGAGTTAGACAGCCAGGGCTGCTCTGTTTCCAAAGGTGAATGTACAGCTCTGTGCGTACAACATCTAAAGACAGAATAGGAAAGGCTTGAACCAGTTCTGCTATTTGGCACCCTATGGCAAAAGTCAAACGGCTTGTTTGTTTCATTAAATTCCATTAAACATGCATACATAGCAGTACATGTCATAGGCTGAATAGCGCTGCCCTCTGATAGTTGTCAACAGAGTGAGAACACGGTACTATTCCTAAAGCACATAGATTTTGCCAAGAGAGAAGACCATTCTTTTTTTAATGCTTTTATTCCACCCCCACCCCCACTTGAAATATAATTCATGTGTGCTAGAGACAATCAGAAAAAATTAAAAGCATTTATATCCCCACCACTGCTCTTAACACATTAGTCTTATTTTCCCCACAAAGTTGGGATCCTGTCCTATATACATATTTTTTAAATGGAGATAAAATTCACATAAAAAAAGTCACCATCTGTACCATCTCCAAGTGTGACATTCAGGGATTTTTAGTACACTCACAACGCTGTTTAACCATCACCCCCGTCTAATCGCACATTTTCATTACTCCAGAGAGAAACCGCATCCACATTAAGTAGCCACCACCTATTTCCCTCCCCCCAGCCCCAGGAACCATGCATCTACTTTCTGTCTCTATGGATTTGCCTAGTCTGGATATTTCATATAAATGGAATCATACATTATGTGGCCTTTTGTGTCTGATTTCTTTCACTCAGCAAATGGTTTCAAGATTCACCCATGTTGTGGCATGTACCAATATTTCATTCCTTTTTGTGGTCAACAGAATTCCGTTGTGTGATAGACTGCATTTGTTTATCCGTTCACCAGCTGATAGACGTTTGGGCTGATTCTGCTTTTTGGCTATTACAAATAATGCTGCTATGAGCATTTGTATACAAGTTTTTATGTGAACATATGTTTTCAATTCTCTTAGTTTTTGCCTTGTGAATTTTTAAATTACGTCATGAATATTTTCCCATGGAAAACATTCCATCACAGAGAAGTATCATAATTTATTAACAAGCTAGCCTATTGTTGGACCCAATGTGGGGTCTAGTTTTTATCATTTGTAAATGATATTGGCGAGGCCATCCTTGTACATAAATGTTGGTTCATATATTTAATCATTTCCTTAAGATAAATTTTTCCTATACATTGACTTACTGTATTGAAGATAATAAACACTTTTCTTTACATTTCCTTCTTTAGTAATTAAATTACTAAATATATAGTAAATTCTAGCATAGATGTTTATAAACTAAACCCTGAACACCTTCTTTCCCCACAATCTCACTCCATAGAGATGATCACTTTAGTCATTTCTTGTGTATTTTTCCAAGTGTTTTCTATGTCTATGCAATATTTATATAATTTGTTTTGGAGTTGTTCAGAAATATATATACTACACATTTGTTCTATAGCTGCACTGTCCCTTATCATAGCCACTAGTCGTAAGTGGCTACTGAGTGCTTGAAATCTGGGTTGGCTGAATTGACATGTGTTAGTGTAAAATACATCAGATTTTGAAGGCTTACATAAAAATAATGTAAAATATCTCGCCAATAATTTTATGTTGACTACATACTTAATATTTTGGATATATTGGGTGAAGAAAGCATATTAATTTCACCTATTTCTTTCTTATTTTAAATATTTAAAATATTTTTCCAGGAAATTTGAAATTACTTTGTAGTTTGCATTCTGTTTCTGTTGGTCAAACAAGGACAGACAAGCTGTTCTATAGCTTGCTTTCTAAAAAACCTTAATAACACCTTGTCCTAACACATTTCCATTTTTATACTTTTAAGATCCACTTCTTTCCTTTTAATGGCTACATAGTGTTCGTTCAACCATTCCACTCTTGGACATAAGGCAGCTTCTTTTTTGTTTTCTATAAAGCACATGGAACACACTTTTTATTTGTGATTGGGAATTTTTGAGTATCCTGCAATTTGTAGATAGTTTCCTACAAGTAGAATCACATTTCAAATACTGATGGACCTGCCGCATTGATCAGCGATAGACTATAGGAAGAACAGACGATACAAATATGTCTTATTTTGACAACCTCTTGGATTTCAGACTGTCAGGACAGCATATGCTGCTTGAATCAACTGAATGCTATAGGAGAGGTTCTCTACGTGGACAGAATCTCAGAGGTTAAGACCCTTCTTTTTGATGTTGGCCTTTGCAAGAGTTAAGTCAAGCAAGGATGGGGTTTTCTGGAAGTTAGAAGCTATTGTGACTGATTTCTGCCACTTGAAAGATGTAGACTTTCAAGGATCCCACCTTTGCATGGACTCAGATTCAACTTTCTTCCCATACCCACGGAGCCTATAGGCTTGGTGTCCTGTCGCCACTTGGACATTAAAACAGGAACCTTAGATTCTTCAGAAAGTCCCCTCTAGGGCAGCAGCACTGTCAACCCACCCGTAGCTCTGGTTCTCACTTCTTTCTCATTGTTTGGTTCCTGGGGCATTCCTTTTTTATCTTTGGAGTTTCTTCAGCCATTGTGTCATATTTTATCCAACATTCCCAGATAGTCTCCAAATCATCCTGACCTCAGCATTGCCAGAAATAGAAGATTCTCTCTTTGTTAATTTGAAATGTCACCTTTACCCTGTACTAAATTCCTGTTTTGTCCTGAACCTTTTATGGAATATTCTATTCTAGAATGCACATTTTTACAGTTTCTGATACACATTGCTAGCTTGCTTTCAGAAAGGCCAATTACCTTCCTATCAGTAATTGTTTGCAAACCCTGGGAATTATTTTCTAAAACGATCTTTGCCAAATTGATTGACAGGGGAAAAAAATGGTGTTAAAGTATTGCTGCCATTTCTGTTCTTTTATTATTTGAGTGAGGATGGTCCCTTTTCACACACTTATTAGTTCTTGGAGTTTTGTGAATGGTCTGTTTAAGCACCTCACCTGTCTTTCAGGGGGCCCATCCTGTCCTTTGGGGAGGCCGGGTCCAAGGAAGCAACTGCAGAACAATGAAACAGCTGTTCTGAGATCACCCAACCGGCTGGCTCTGTCTCAACCTGGCTGGCTCAGACTCGGGTTTACAGATCAAAGACCAACCAGCAGCACAGGATTTGGGCAGATGGTCCTGCAAATAGTGCAGCTGACGCAGGATCTTCAGGGCCCAGGGGATGTGAAGGGGGCAGGGGCTTCTGTATCCCGTCATCCCCTTGGACATGTCCTCATTCAGTAGCTGACAACTGAATCTAGATCAGAAGGAAAACAGACAACACAGACACGTGTTGTGATCCTCCCCTCTTCTGGAGTTCCTATTTCCTCTCAGTAGAAAGCTGAGCAAGGGGACAAATGAGGGACCCAACCCTACTTAGGAAGCCTTACGGCTACCAGGTAAACTCCACGGGTAGTCAGGGTATGACAAATTGTAGAAATACTAACCAAATAAAACAAAACTACACCAACCAGCCATAGTTAAGACTTTCTTTGAAAAATCAAACACTTCATTGATTTTTTTTTCTTAAGCATAAAACTACAGTGTCTGCCATAGTAAAAGTGTTTCTTTTTTAATTATGGTCAAAAACACTGAACATTAAATTTACCATCTTCATCACTTTTAAGTGTACAGCTCAGTAGTGTTAAGTATATTCACATTGTTGTGTGAACTTTTTCATCTTGCAAAAGTGAAACACTGTATCCACTAAACACTAACTCTCCCTCTCTCCTTTTTCCAGCCCTTGGCAAATAACTTTCTACAAATAACCTCCGACCTTTCTACTTTCTGATAGTATTTTTTAAATGATTCCGCCACCCAGAGATAACTGCTGTCAACCATTTTGCCCACAATTAACATTCCGAAATACATATTTTATTCTAGGTGTATATCCATAGGCTTTATATATCAGAATTTTGTATTCTGTTGAGTCTCATTTTACATGATTTCCTGAGCATTTTCCCAAGACTATAAAAATTTTTGTCAACTTGCTTTTTGGTGATCTCCTAAAACCCTTCATTTTCATACACGTGGTTCCCACATCTTTCCTTTCTCTACCCAGGCAGAGCGGCCTAAGAGCTCATGCTCACTTGGCATCTATCCCATACCAAGCCTCACTGGACACACTCTCCCTGACTCCTCATATCAATCCTAGGAGGAGGGCCTGTTTCACTCTCACTTTACAGATGAAAATGAGGTCACACAGCAAAGAGTGGTGAGTGGTGAGTGGGCATTCCAGGCTTACTATCTGGCTCCAGGTTCCACAACACAAGTCTGCCCCCTCTTGAGAGAACAAAGGGAATTGAGAAGTAGAGTCCTTTCTTCCCTAAACAGAAAAAAAAAAAAAGTGGCGGTCAGGAGTCTGGGGGGGTGGGGCGGGGGAGAGAAGGAAAATCTGGAGAGGGAACCAGCTGGAGGTAACCTTCAGAAAATAATGAATTAACTATGTGGACTAGGTAGGGACTAGTCACCTGCCTTTTATTGCTTGTTTTCTTATTAGTTGCTTTGTATCTTTCCACCCTGGACCATTATCAGTGATCACTCATCTGTTGGGCACAGAGGAAAGCATATATTGTGATAAACCTAGTGGACTGTAAACTTGCTCAGGTAGTATGAGGTGGGGGGCATTCCTACTGCTTCTCCATGCCTCCTTTAAGTCTGGCAGGGTGTTTGATACAAGCCATGCTCAATACCTGCTTGCCCATTGGCAATGAAGGGTACACAGACCAGAGGGAAAGAAGTGGTAGAAGGGTGGTAAATGAGGGAAAACCCTCACAGTTATAGCAAGGGAAGTGAGGAATTTAGGAGGGACTTGGTAGTTAGGTTGGACGTCGATCATTTAATAATTCCAGCTTACAGTTATAGGGAGAGCTTGGTGGTTTGTTCCCACGTTCATTAGCTCATGTAATTTTTTTTACCATAAATAAAAAACCAAAAAACCCATCACCTGTGATCTAGACAGAGAGAAGGCTGTCAGAACAGAGAAGTGAATCTGGTTGAGCTTTTCAAATTTTAAACTTTTAAGTTTAGAACAGATTTATGGAAAAGTCGCAAAGACAGTACAGAGAGTCCCTACATCCTTTACCACACTGCCCTCTATTTCTGAACATCTTACGCTAGATGGTACATTCGTAGTCACAACCAAGAAAGAAACATCGGTCCATTAATATTAACTAAACTCCAAATTTTAGTTAGATTTCATTAGTTTGTCCATGAATACCTTTGCCGTTCAAGGACCCCCTCCAGGATACCATTTTACTTTTAGTGGTCCTTTCTCCTGAATCTAATCTGATCTGAGAGTGTCGTCTGACCTGTGACCGTTTCTCAGGCTCTTATTTTTCATGACCTTGGCAGGTTTGAGCAGGACATTCCTCAATTTGGGTTTGGTTGATGTTTTTTCCCCTGGTTAGAAGGGAAGACCAGCTGAGCTTTTAATGTTACAGCCCTTCCCTTCACATCAGGGCTCTAAAGGTTAAAAAGGAAATAAAATGTTCATCTGTTTGCTGATTGACGAGCCTGCTGGCCACTTCTTTCATGGAGTATAGCAAATAACACCATCCTGTTTGCTTTGTGCTTTGCATAACATTTAAACCATTCCCCATTAACTCAGTCATTTTTTTTTTAAGTCAGAACTTGGTGTGTCTTCATTTGTGGATGGCAAGAACCTTAATCCACTTCAAATCTTACCATTTATCAAGAAAGAGCGTCATGTGTATTTACAGAGGGAAGCCATCAAGCAAATAAGCCTAGATTCTTGGGAAATAACTCTTGTGTTCTAGCCATTCTTCTGTTCAGAATGATTTAGAGTCTAAACCATGTTCCAATCCCTCAGCCTATATCTAGACCACAGTTTCTCCTTAGTTTTATAATAATACATTAGCTGGTTGTGTTTTTGTAATTGAGATATACTTCCCATACCATACGATTCATCCTTTGCAAGCATACAATTGACTGGTTTTTAGGATTTCACTAGGTTGTACAATCATCACCATTATCTAATTCTAGAACACTGCCATCACTTCCAAAAGAAACCCTGTACCTATTAGCAGTCACTTCCCACTAGACACACACACCCCACCTTGCCCCTGGCAACCACTAATCTACTTTTTATCTCTATAGATTTGCTTATTCTGGATGCTTCCTGCAAGTGGAATTGTACAATATGTGGCCTCTTGTGTCTGACTTCTTTTACTTAGCATAATATCCTCAACTTTCAACCACATTGTGGCATGTATCAGCACTTCATTCTTTGTATAGCAATAATATTTCATTGTATGGATTAGCACATTTTGTTTATCCACTCCTCAGCTGATGGACCAATGCTGAGGTTGTTTCTTAGTTGATTGTGTTTGAAGGCTGCTCAGTATTTACTAATTACCTCAGCTCCGGGATTCATTCCTTATCTTCTTATTTCTTAACCCCCACCCAAGTCTTACCTCCAGCTGCCAAACAAAATATAGCTAAACAGTGGCTATAGCTGAAAACAAACACATAAAAGACACCAAAAGGCCACCTCTACCATATTCATGCAGTAATTAATTTACATATACTTACTCTGAACCTACCATATGTTAAGTACTGTTCTAAGTTTAATGGATATGGGGTTCAAGAAGATAAAGACTCCATTCTCAAGGAACTAGAGTCTAGTGACAGGGACAGATATGAAGCAAACAATCATGCAGTTATTAAAATTATTTAAATTGGTACTAGGATGAGAGCCACAGAGAAGTGCAGAGAGAAGAGCTTCAGTGAAGAGAAAAGTTGGAAGGAGCTTTCCCTGAAGGAGTTCATTTGAGTTGAGTTGAGAAGATAAGGATTTGGCCAGGGAAAGGATGGAGGGAGATTCTAAACATGTAAAAGCCTCAAAAGGCTAGGGCTTAATCTGTCTTCCAACACACAAGGGCATTTAGAAATCCTTCAAGCTGCTCAAAATTAGGCAATTTTTCTTCTAGTCCTATGAGGAACAATTCTGGTCCTGAACCTTGTTCTTGCCTGTGGGTAAAAATATCCTAGATAGTTTGTAATTCACTGGTATGCTGGATATCTTCCCTTTGCTTCCTCAGATCCATCCATGCCCTTGCCCACCCTTCTCTGTGCCCTAAGAGGCTAACCTGCATGGGTCCTGTCAGTGGAACCCTTGGCCATTGTGGGTCACTGGCAGGAGATTTAAAGGTAATGCATAAGGCTGGGTAATTAATCCTCCGGCTCCCTTGTGGTTGGGTTGCATCTTCTGGGTTCTTGTCATTATTTCTTCCCTTTACCCCTTCAGGCAGCTCCCCACCTTGGTTTCTCTGATCCCTATTCACACCTTTGATGGCAGACTTTAGTTCCCCCAAATGGCTGTTCATTACTCCCATTTCACATGTTGTTTGGCAATGTGGCTGTATCATTTCTCCACTGGGAGGTGGAGTTTATTTCTCCTCTCTCTTGAATCTGGGCATAACCTGTGACTGCTTTGACCAATGGAAGTTGGGGAAACACACTGTGTTAGTTCTAGATATAGTCCTTAATTGATCTACTAGCTTCTGCTTCCTGCTCTTGGGACTCTGCTGTAAAATCCAGTTACTCTGCTGGAGAGAAAGGACAACTAGGTAAACACCAAGGTGCCAAGCAGGTAAGTGAAGAAGCCATATTGGATGGCCACCCATCTGAGCTGTCACATTACACCGGACTAAGATAACTATGCGTACATGAGAAATCCTAAGCAAGGTCCACCCAGCTATTACTGGTCGACTCCCAGAACCACAAGAGATCCAAAACAAATTATTATTTCCAGTCAACTCAGAACACCTTTGCATATGGTTCTTTTATTAAACTCTCTTCAAATACCCTAGTTTGCATGCACTATCTGTTTCCTGCTGGGATCCCATAGGCCACCACCAAAAGTATCTGGCAACAAAAATCCCACTCTCACGTCTAACCTGGACCACAGAATCCTATGAGTAATAGGAATTGGAGTGATCTGGAAAAGCCATCAGCTTGAAGTCATCTTGCACACATGAGTCTCTATCTATCCTATTTTAAACACAGGACCTCAGTCATCTGCTTCAGGGCTTTTCACAAGCTTTCAAGAACAAATGTAGCAGAACAGGCCTTTCTGCTGCACAATGACTTATTCATCTTCTCATGAAAGTGTTTTATTCTTTTGCAGGCCAAAAAAAAAATGGGTTTGTATAGTTTCCTCAAAGACCAACTCTTGCGTTCTATTCCTTGTCCTTTTTGGAAAGATTTCATAGGTGAAGGTGCCAAAATGGAGTTCAGTATCTCTTGTAAAGGTCTAACTAGTTCTGTAAATAAGAGGAGGATATATAGCTATACATATAATATATACATGTACAAAGAGAAAGAGAGATTCTCTTTCCACCAAGTCTGATCTCTGAGCAGCCAACTAAAGGAACAGTTTAAATAATGAGATGAATTACATAAACTTTCTCTTGCTGACCTTTAATGAGACCCCAGGGCCTAAGCCACCTAGCCCTTAGCGTTTCCTCAGCCCTGCATTTCCCCTCGCAGTGAGAGCTCCAGACACAAAGACAGGACTTTCCAGGAGGAAGGAGCATCTCCTGGTAGCATGGCACAAACTAAGCACCCCCTACCCTGTGCCATCGTGGGGGACACAGGATCTTCCTTCCAGACAAGGCAGGTGCCGAACCTGGCTGCTGCATTGCAGGAAGTTCTGGGCAGAGCTCCAAGCGCCTGCAGTTCTGAAGAATTCTGTCAGCCAAGAAGCACAGAATTTCCCAAAGGTTTAAGGATTTGCTGCTGCTAGGCCGACTGAGGCCCCAAGGCCACTCCTTCACAACTCCGCCTGGAAACAAGTGCCAGAGGTGATGCAACTCTGCAAACTTTATCCCGATGCATTGCTGGGATCCACGGAAGGGAGCACGCCATCAGCAGAGCTAAGCCACAGTGAATTACCCAAGTCTGGGAACATCATGTTCCCGCAAGACACTGGACAAAACAAAGAGGAGGCGCAATGGGGTCTCCAGTGTTTGAGAAGAGGGCCATGGGGCACATGTCTCTCTCAGTGGGAGGACTGGGAGAGAGAAAATGAAAGATGACGAGACGACATAACAGCATGCAGGTTTGAACCCAGTCGGACCTGGAGAGGGGAGCTGCACTTACAGCTTTCGCATAGCAAGAGGTCAGCGGTCAAGTTTCATTGATCAACTCATTCAACAAGTACTTATGAGCCAGGCTCTCTTCTATGCTGGGGATACAGCAGTGAAGTGAAGATACAGAAGTGAAGGAAAACAAACCACGCTTCTACTACCAGGGAACTGACATTCCCTGGGGGAAGAGTAGCAATGAACAAAGAACAAAAAAATTTGGCAGGCATCAACGTCGTCAATTGAAAATACAACAGGGTAGGGATTAGACGCGGCTGCTATTTTGCGTATGCTCACTGGAAGGACCACTTCCCTGCCCTGCCCACCGCCCCGCACCCGCCGGGCAGCGGCATTTAAGGGGAGGTGGGAGTGAGGGGAGGGCGTGTCCTGCAGGTGCCTGGGAGAACGAGCCACCCCGATACAGGGAACAGCAAAGTGCAAAGCCTTGAGACGGGACTGCCCTCGGTGTCTTGAGGGCACAACCAGGCCGGCGGGCTGCAGTGATCAAAGCAGACGGGGGGCAGGAGAGGACGGGAGTAAGAAGGTGCTTTCGTCCTGCTAACCAAAGGACGCAGTAGGACTGGTTTAACAAGGGAAATGTTTGCTTTAATGCCCCCGTCTGGGCCTGTAGTCCCAACTGGTCATCTGTGAAGGCCTTCGGACATTAAGGGGTGGGGGGTCGTTTCAGCATCATCACTGACCCCAGTCGAAACTGAAATAAACCCAGAAAAGGCATGCGCTGCTAGCGGTCGACTCAGGGAGGTCACTGTAGCGTGCAGTGGTTGGCCACAGACCAGAGGGACAAACAGAGGTGCCAATGGGAATTAAGCGGCTGTCCTTTTGGTTGAGTCTGTACAGAACTGGGGCTCTGCTGGGGAGGCCTCTGCAGCTGCCCCCAGCAAGCAGTTCCACCCCACAGGGATTTTACACACACCTGCTCCATCTCACCCAAGGGCCTTCAAGTCTAGCTGTTCCCTTGGCCCAATTCTGAGAGTCCTGTGGAAGAGATGGTTTGTGGCAACAATGATCTCAGTAGTTAAGGCTGTAGGACACTAATGGGTTTAATAAGAGGAATTCAAAAGCTGTTAACTTATTGTTTTTACATGTCTCACTTTTGCTGTAGAAATTATTTCTAGAACAGCTGACAGCTGGATTATGAGACCTCTCTTAAACAAATGTAACTTGTTTAAGGCAGTCACAGACTGTCACTGCATGGAAGGACACCATCTGGGGCCAACTGGACTGCAACCCACCCAAGAGCTGGGGCTGGACTTCTCCCACCCAAGCTAAGCCAGCCTCTCTCTCTCTTCCTGCCCCCTCCCTGTCCCAGGTCCTAGGCCCACCTTCTATCCAGGGCTTAGTGAGGGCCCCTGGTTGTTGAAGGGCTGGTTGTCCACACAAGATATTTCAGTGGACCTCCAAGTTCAGTCTCCAGGTGGGAAGTCTTCTGCAGAAGGGTGAGGGAAAGGCAAGGAGAGCCAGAGATCCCAGCTCCTCTCCCCCTCCCGCCTGCTTCTCTCCCCCACCTCCTCAGGGCAGAGCGGTGCTCTCTCCCTCCAGGCTCTCTTTCCAATCAATTGCATAAACTATGCCCCTTCATTTGATTTGCCAAAAGACTTTTTCCTTTCTCTCATAAAGCAAAGAGAACCAAAAGCTCTGGCTTTAGAGAGCTATTACCTCTAAAATGGACTCCAAGAATTCCCTTTGGAAGTCAGATGCTAAGCACAGATTCTGTGTCTGCAGTCCTAGCCCTAACCTTCTCTGTAAAATGAGTACCTCTGAGTGAAAGGCAGAGGAGAATCATAGATGAAGGAAAAAGAAAAGCACCTCAGGGCCCCTTTGAGATAATATTTGATGATCCATTAAGCAAGATTTGCTTATTATTGTGATTCTACTAGCCACTTCCGGAGAGTACTGCAAAGATAACCGCTTTCTGTGGTGTTCCTCTTTAAGGGGAGTCCGGTGGATTGGAAGACAGTTTTCTTAGAAAGTTACACATACATTTGCCGTACAACTCTAAAAAGACATTCTACTCTTAGGAAACGGAAAAACTTCATACAAAACGTTCATAAGAACACCTCTATGTGAATGTTTATAGCAGCTTTATTTCTAATTGCCAAAAACTGGGAACAGCCAAGGTGTCCTTCAATCAGTGAATGAATAAACAAATTGTGGTACATTCACATGATGGAATACCACTCAGCAATAAAAAGGAATGAACTACCAATACACACATCAACATAGATAAATCTCCAGTGCGCTAGACCAAGTGAAAGAAACCAGATTCAAAAGGCTACACACAGTGTGAATTCATTTATAGGATATATTCTGGAAAAGTCAGAATTATGGGGATAGAAAACAGATCAGTGGTTTCCTAGGGGTTGAGAGTGAGGGAAGGGATGGCTACACGTGGGAATTTTGGAGGACAAAGGAATTGCTCTGTATCTTGATTGTGGTGCTGGTTATATGACTGACTATGCGTTTGACAAAGACTGCAGAACTGTACACCAAAAAGATTGAATTACTCTTTGTGATTTTACCTTAATTTTTTTTTAATGAAGAATACCCACAAAAAACCCAACACCAAACCAAAAACACCTGTGCTGAGAAGGTGTGCTAAGTCTCAGTCCCACACCCAGTCCTCCAAAGTGATTTTGCAGAGAGCGGTGGGATGATACCACCTGGAGAATGGTCTATTGCTCCTCTCAGGAAGCGGAGGTGTCCTTTGTGAACAGAACATACCCAACGTCAGGAGGATACCAGCTTGGAGTGGTTTCTCCATTAAGAGTCTTCTGATTGGGGTATGTTTGCAAGCAGCATGGAATAGAACCGAGCTGGAGGGTTCAAAATCCTTATCGTCACAGCCATTGCTCGGTAAGTAGGGAACCTCAGCAGATCGCTTGCCCTTGAAGCCTGTTTTGCTTGTTCCATAGCCAGAGAGATCTCAGACTCCACACTCCTCCTCCCAAACCTTTGAATGGCTTACCATTGTACTTGGAAGAAAATCTAACTGTCAGAAGGCCCCACGTGACCTTGCCCCCAACAACCATTTGCATATCATGTCCTACCTCTCTCCCCACTCTCCAAGCTGGGCCATACAGGCCTTTAGGATCCTTCAACAAGCCCAGCTCATCCCTGCTGGAAGACCATTGCCCAGCTAGATTTGCATCAGTGCCACCGTTTCCTAACCGTGTAAACTGGGCAAATTGCTTAATCCTTGTGCCTTTGTCTCCTCATTGGTAAAGATGGGAATGATAATAGTACCAACACCAATGGTTGGGGTGAGATTTGGTAAATTAACACACATTAAGCACTTAAAACGATTCTGGGCACATTGTATGTTCAATAAACATTAGCTCTTATTATTTCTAGTTCTGGAAGCTCTTTCATACACTTTTTGTTTTGAAATCCAGACCTGTTTGCGTGCATGAGTATGCCTTGTGGGGTAGAATATCTTTTTACTGGTAAAAGAAACTATGCCCAACTATAATTTGCAATCACAATATAAGTAGTCGTAGGGAAGGCAGTATAGCACGGAGAGGACAAGTAAAGATTCTGTAGCATCTTACTACGCTGATGGACAGTGACTGCAATGGAGAGTGTGAGGACTTGATAATATGTGTGAATGTTGAAACCACAATGTTGTTCACGTGAAACCTTCCTAAGATCGTATATCAATGATACTTTAATAAAAATAAATAAATAAATAATAATAAATAAAAATAGATTAAAAATGAAAAAAATAATGAAACTATGCCCAAACAAGTCAATTTTTTCTTGGAGTAGCCTCAGGTACACTAATAACATTTTTTTTTTTTTTTAGGGAAGCAGAGTCAAAGTTTTAGTTAAAGTTACACACTTAGAGAAGGTGAGGGCGAACTTAAGACAGGGACTGTGGGTTTAGACAGAATGGGTGAGGGCCTCCAGAAAAAGCAGGGCAAGATAATTACGGTCAGAGTAATGTAACAATGATGCCGGGGTTCTTGTTCACGAAGCAGAAGAATGAGCTTCACAAACACCCAAGGTAGGAGAGCAAGGGACAGGCTTTTATTTAGAGATAAAGTGAGAGGAAAGAGCTCCTGGCTCACGCCAGGAGGGGACAAGAGGGCCCCACTAATAACATTTTTTGTTAAACTTTTTATTTGGGGATAATATTAGATGTACCAAAAAATTATAAAGATAGTGCAGAGACTTTCCATATACCCTTCACCCAGCTTCTGCTAATGTTAATAACTTACATAACCATAGAACAATTATCAAAATGAAGAAATTAACATTGGTTTGGCACTTAACTATTCTACAGATTTCATTCTGATTTCACCAATCTTTACCCTAATGTCTATTTCTGTTCCAAAACCCCATCCAGGATACCACATTGCATTTAGCACTAATAATGTTTTAAATTATGATTTTATTAAATAAATTGTGGCCTTTGATTTCCAAAATATATGTGAATGTAAAAAGACACATTTAAATACCATATTTAAGTTGCAAACCTCCCCAAGTTCTCTACCTGTTCTATCTTATTTTTTCCATATCACCGATTTCCGTATCACATGATTAACATACTTCCATATTACATCAAATCTGAGGCTATTTTTGAAATCTGTATCATTATTTTATGTACAAAAGAAAAAAATGCCAGCTATTACAACTGCAAAATGCTATCCGTTGTAAGATGCACCCCAATTTTTGAAATATTTACACATGGAAAAAAATACATTTATAAAATACACGGTATGCATTTCACATGTTCTATTTATTGTCTGTTTTCCTCATTAGAATGCTGATTCCATGAGGGCAGGATTTTGTCTGTTTTGTTCCCCACCTGATGTATCCATGGTAAAGTAGATGCTAAAAAATTTCTTGAATGAACAAATGAATAATAATATAATACCAGCTAATATTTATTGAGCACCTGTGTCAGGCGCCATTCAAAGCTCTTGACTTAATTAACTCTTATAATTATGTTGACTATTTTATCAGAATGGGTTTTTCATAAATTAGCAACAACATAGACAGTAACACTTTTCAATATCTAGCCTAATCAGAACATAAAGTTAAGCAAAAAAAGGTTGGGGGGAGGGTATTTAAGTATCTTCTCTAACAATGAACCAAGAATTTTAACATAATAATTTTATTCATCAACAAATATTGATTGAGCATCTCCATATTCTGGGCACTTTTGCAAGTTCTAAATACTTTACAAATGTTAAGTCATTTAATTCTCACAACAATGCAGGGTAGGAACTATGTAAACCCTGTTTCACAGATGAGGAAACCCAGGCACAGAAAGGTTAAGGAACTTGCCAAAGGTCACACAGCTGCCAAAGGGCAGAATCAAAACTTAAGCCAAGGTAGCCTACTCTAGTATCCACATGTTTACCCACCTGGGGTACACTGCCTCCTAGCCACTAAAACATCTTGTCCTGTGCTGATGGTACTTAAGGGGTAGTTAAGAAGCAATAAAGTGATAAAAATCATTAACTTTTATGACCAAGGTTACAACCCCAATCCCTGGTTAATTAGGCCATTCTGTTTTCTGGCCAGTGAGTATCAAATGGCAAAAGGAAGGCAGAGCCAGCCTACTCTGGTTGCCTTTGGTTCTACTGACACTTGTTGGTGCCCTTGATGTGACAGCACTGCACTGGGCCCAGAGGACGGATAGATAAGACAGGCTGGGGGTCTGTAGGAGGTTCAGAGGGACAGAGAGGACGTCTTCAGCTTTGAGCTGACACTTGGAATGAGTTTGCCAAGTGGAGTGGCTCAGGAAGGCTGGACTAACTGCCCTGCAAACTTCCTGCCCTCCAGACCTGAGCCTGGGTGGATTCATTCCCCTCTTTTTACAGAACGGTTTTTGGTCCCCTGGAACAAGAGATCAGCTCTCGCTCCCTATCTCTGCCAGAGCAAATATTGAGAAACGTCAGGCCTGCTGACTTCAGAGTTGCGCCTTATTGCATGTGCCACAGTGTGCATCTGTTCTCCTGCCCCCGGCCCCCAAAATGGGAATCAGGTGGCTGAAGCAGAGCTAAACGCTGGTAAACGAGAGTGGGGAATAACTAGGGCCTGCCAAGGGATGCAGGCAGTGAGGAAAGAACCAAAGAAGAGTGACCAGGGATTAATCCTGCAAAGTTTCCAGCATACAAGGGCATGGGGCATGCAGAGATGGTGATGGATATTGTCTGATGTCAGATTAATAATCAGTAACTACAAGGCACGGGAATGCCAGCTGTTCTGGGATCTCCCAGGAACCCCAGTCTTTCTTCAAAACTAAATAAATAAAATAATAGTTATAAGTACACACATGGACATGCAGCAGTGTTTTCTTAGATTTTTTTTGATTAATCAAGCTATCAAAGTGACCAATAAATCTGCTTACAAAAGTTGCTGATTTTATTGCTCTACTTACTAACTACTCATAGATCCCTTTTAGATATCAGTGGGTCCTAACATGAAAATTATTAACTGTAATATTTATGTGTCTCTTAAATATTTGATCGATGTGTTCCCGGCTTGTGCTTTTGCCCAAATGTGGACTTTGGGCTTTAAAGTGTATGTATCTCTGCTTCTTTTCATTTTTGTGTATTTTTAGGACAGGGCTGTATTTGTTGAACTCATTTTATACATTATTAGATAATTCCATGCACAAGGGAGTACTTAATTTAATCCAGAGATGGGTGTGTATTTCCAAGAGGCGACTAATCTTTTGTGTCTGTCTTTCACTTAGCACAGTGTTTTCAAGGTTCATCTATATTGCAGCATGCATCAGTAGTTCATTCCTTTATACTGCCAAACAATATTCCATGGAATGGATATATCCCATTTTATTTATCCATTCATCAGCTGATGGACATTGGTTGTTTCAATTTTTTGAATGATGCTGTTATAAATAATGCTGCTATGCACATGCTTGTAAAAGTTTTTATTTCTTTAGGAATGGAATTGATGGTTCTTATGTAACTATATGTTTAACTTTTTGAGAAACTACTAAACTGTTTTTAAAGTGGCTGAATCATTTTACATTCCCACCAGCATTGTAAGAGCATTACAAAATTTCTCCACATCCTTGGCAACACTTGTTATTGTCTATTTTTTGTTACTATAGCCAGCATAGTAGGTGTGAAGTGATATCCCATTGCGATTTTTGATTTGCATTTTCCTAATGGCTAAAGATTCTGAGCAAATTTTCAAGTGTTTATTCACTATTTCCTTACACCTATGTGAAAGTAAATTTTCTAAATGCCTTTTCTCTGGTCCTTTTCCATATGTGTACTATCTTCAGTTAAACTTATTATCTCCTTGTGTAGTTACTTAACAAGAAGATAAAGAGTAATGGCAATATACCGCACACATCTCAGTTTCTTAAAACTCATAAAACAAGTATGATTTTCAGGTGCCAAATAAATCAGACCAAAATATACATCCTAACTAAGAAAAATGACAATTTAGGCAAGCCCATATATTTTGGCTTTTTAGTATTGACAATTCTAAACAGGGGACCACAACTTGGGTCTGATGTAGGCAGGGTAAAAGAAAATTCCAGCACAGTAGTAGAGCCAATTTCCAACTGTCCTTCTCCATGTTTCTCCTGGGTCATGTCTATCATTTTCCCCACTCTTAAAAAAAAATAATTTTTTCCATGTTTGTGCTTTTCCTCCTGTGCAAAATATGGGCGGTTCAGGTGTACAGTCAATACAAGAGAAAATAAAAATGATACCTAACACTTAACATAGAACTTACTATATGTCAGTCCTGTTTCTAGGTGTTTCACATGTATTAACTCACTTAACTTTTTTTAAATTAAGGTATCATTGATATACGATCTTATGAAGGTTTCACATGAGCAACACTGTGGCTTCAACATTCACCCATATTATCAAGTACCTCCCCCCTCCACCCCATTGCAGTCACTGTCCATCAGCATAATAAGATGCTATAGAGTTATTACTTGTCTTCTACATGCTATACTGCCTTCCCCGTAACCTATTTACATTGTGAATGCTAATTATAATGCCCTTTAATTGCCTTCTCCCTCACTCCCTACCCACCCTCCCCAACTCCTCCCCTTTGGTAAACACTAGTCCCTTCCTGGGCTGTCAAGTCTGCTGCTGCTTTGTTCCTTCAGTTTTTTTCTTTGTTCTTATACTCCGCAAATGAGTGAAATCATTTGATACTTGCCTTTTTCTGCCTGGCTTATTTCACTGAGCATAATACCCTCCAGCTCTATCCATGTTATTGCAAATGGTAGGACGTGTTTTCTTCTTATGGCTGAATAATATTCCATTGTGTATATGTACCACATCTTCTTTATCCATTCACCTACTGATGGACACTTAGGTTGCTTCCATATCTTGGTTATTGTAAATAGGGCTGTGATAAACATAGGGGTGCATATGTCTTTTTGAATCAGGGATCTTGTTTTTTTCGGGTAAATTCCTAGGAGTGGAATTCCTGGGTCAAATGGTATTTCTATTTTTAATTTTTTGAGGAACCTCCATACTGCTTTCCATAAAGGTTGAACTAATTTCCATTCCAACCAACAGTGTAGGAGGGTTCCCCTTTCTCTGCATCCTCGCCAACATTTGTTGTTTCTTGTCTTTTGGATATTGGCCATCCTAACTGGTGTGAGGTGACATCTCATTGTAGTTTTAATTTGCATTTCCCTGATAATTAGCAATGTGGAGCATCTTTTCAAGTGCCTGTTGACCATCTGAATTTCTCCTTTGGAGAAGTGTCTGTTCAGACCCTCTGCCCATTTTTTAATCAGGTTATTTGTTTTTTTGGGGGGTATTGAGGCACGTGAGCTCTTTACTTATTTTGGATGTTAACCCATTAGATAATACATTTATGAATATATTCTCCCATACTATAGGATGCGTTTTTGTTCTGCTGATGGTGTCTTTTGCTGTAGAGATTTTTAGTTTGAAGTAGTCCCATTTGTTCATTTTTGCTTTTGTTTCCCTTACCCGTTAACTCACTTAATTTTTACACCCACCCTATGGAGTGAGTTGTATTATTATGCTCATTTTCAGTGGAGGAAAATTTTTCACTTCATTGAAAGAAACTTAGAAAGATTGAATATCTTGCTCAAGTTTACAAATCTTTCAGGTAGTGGATCTGGGATTCAAACCCTGGTAGTCTAGCTCCCAGATCTATCTTAACCCATTACTATATGACCAGAAAGAACCCCTGCAAGAATTTGTCAGTCATCTTTATCATGAGTGGTTTTGATCTGGATGCTTAGTGATTGCTACAGTAACTTTCAAACTTCTCAGAAGCCACAGTGAAACCACAGACTGGTGAAGGAAAAAGCTATAAAAGTTCCAAAGTATTTAAAACTTACTTTAAGGTTTTGGATGTGTCAGTGCGTATGTCATGTGCATTTTGCTAACAGAGTAGCTAAGAATGGAAGCTTCTGAAAGCTTGGGGACCTCTGGTAATACTCAACCTATTTCTTCAGCTTCTTCCAGGCATCTGGAACTTACAACTGCCTCCTCTATATATGGTATGTCAAGAACGTAGAAATTTTTCTTCAGTGTAGCTCTATTTCCTTGCCATGTCTTCATGCTGTTATTGCATTATATATGTTAAGGTTTTACATGTAAGTCCAGCAGCACAGACTTACAATTATTGTTTTATGCAATTATGTTTTAAATCAGTTAAGTCTCTTAAATCAGAAACTGTGCACTTTAGATTTCATTTGCTCTCCTTTTTCTAGTTTCCTAGGGTGGAAGCTTAGATAATTGATTGTAGATCTTTCTTTTCTAATATACATATTCACTGATATAAATTTCCCTCTAAGCACTGCTTTCACTGCATCCACAAATTTTGATAAGTTGTATTTATTTCATTTAAAAGTGTTTTTAAATTTCTCTTGAGATTTATTTTCTAACCCATGTGTTATTTAGAAGTGTTTTCTTTAATTTCTAAGCATTTTCACACTTTCCAACTATCTTTTGGTTATTGATATCTCGTTTAATTCCACTGTGGTCTGAGAACAGACCCTGCATGATTTTTTATTCTTTTAAATTTGCTAAGGTATATATTATGGCCCAAAATGCAGTCGATCTTGGTGAATGTTCTACGGAGCCTGAGAGGAGGTGTACTCTGCTGCTGTTGGATAGATGTCCATTATATTCCTAATTTTTTATACATAAACATAAATATAATCTGTGTGTAATATACACATATACACACATACCCATAGATATAATTTGTGAAGGTTTTTTGAATCTACATAGTTTGCATAGGTGTATTCTGATATTATATTCTATTTACCAAGTGTTTTTATGAGACACTTTCATATTTCACTTTAATCTGAGTATTCATGACTTTAATAATTCACACTATTGACATGTGTTTGGAAAACTTTACCTCTGCCCAAGTACTGCCACTTTCCAAAGTGAGGAAAGAGGAACCCAGAATTACCAAAAGACTCCAAACCCTAAGGGTATCATTGATTTCCCAAGATTCTATGGCTTCTCAAGGTCACAAAGGGGGAGTGAACTCGTATGTTTCATTGGGCTGTGGTACGGAGTGGCTTAAACCACAGAAATTTATTGTCTCACAGTTCTGGAGGCCGGAAGTCCAAGATCAAGGTGTCCACCGGGTCGGTTCCTTCTGAGCGCTGAGAGGGGGTTTATGCTCTATGCCCCTCCCCTAGCTTCTGCTGGTTTGCTGGCAATCTTCGGCATTCCTTGACTTATTTCTGCCTTCATCTTAACATTGTCACTCCCCTGTGTGCGTGTCTGTGTCCAAATTTTTGCTTTCAATAAGGATATGAGTCAAACGGGATGAGAGGCCCACTCTATTTCAGTAACTTAACTAATTACATCTGCAGTGACCCTATTTCCAAATAAAGTCACATTCTGTGGTACTGGGGGTTAGGACTTCAACATATGGACTTTGAGGAGACATAATTCCACCCATAACAGGGAGCAAACAGCAGTGTTGGTGTGACAAAAAGGAAAGATAGCACAGAATTTGGGTTCTTATCTTAGTCTAGCAACAAGATGTTATCTTTAAGCAAATAGGGCCCGTTTCCTCACACGCAAAATAGGAGCTCCTGAGGATGATATCAGTTTCTCTCCTAGTTCTGTTCTCAAAATAGTGTTGCTATGAGAAAACTTAAAACATAAAGTTTGAAGTTAGATTTTGGATTTTAAACGCACTATCAACTCAAAAGAGAGACCTTTGGAGAAGACCATCGTAGGAAGAGGCCCAGCACAGAAGGGGCAGGACCCCTGGGGACCAGTGTGCGGGAAGGGTTGCCCTCATGTGTACAGTGTCACAGGACCATTGCTTTAGGGCTGTGATCATTCCCAACCTTTCTGGAGTTGCAACACCCAACATGTTATAGTTGTTTATTTGATTTTGTGACACTGCCCGTGACCCTCCACCTCCCTACTGCTTCCCTCTTCCCCAGCCCTAGCCCAGAGGATCTGCCAAACACGGACTTACTTTTAAAGATTAATTAGTTCTTGCAAATTTCATCATACCCTAAAAATAAACTTATCCCTTCTGTCAAGGATGTAAATTAAAACAGATGGCCACTGGGCTGGTGGAGAAAATACTTGGGACCACCCGAAGGACAGTTTTGGGAAGTTATAAATCAAATTATTATTTTTAATAGTGTAACACCACCTTACACTATTTTAAAGTACTTTCACAATAGCAAGTACCTAGGATTGGATGGCAGTTACTGGGAAAAAAATTAAACACCAACAGTATTTGGAATAAGGGATGGTAGATTTATAGGTGATCTTCTTATGGACAATTCTAATTTTTTCGGTATAATTTTCTCTATTTTCAAATATTTCTACTCTGAGCACTCCTACTAATCTAAAACAATAATAATATATCGACTTTAAAAAAATGAAGAAGTTTATTCTGCTATGCAACAAATGTTAACTGAGTACGTGCTACATTCCAGGCACTGTCATGACAGGAAAAAAACCACAGCGCCTGTGTAGCTTCCGGTGGCGGGAGGGGGATGTCATTACGGACAGTTATCATTTGTCCCTTGGGTAAAAGTTTACTTTGAGCAGATTTTCTTGGGTGATGCAGAGGGAAGATTGCAACCTGCTGGGGTAACATGTGCCCCAAAGAAGAAGATGCAGAACGGAGAGGTTTGAAGGTGGTGAGCAGCACGCTTGGCCTGCATTTAAGTTTTACTGGAAGCTGGATCTTGGAATCAGAGCTTCACCGTCCCTGGTCCAAGGCTGCTTACTGCACTCAACTACCTTCCCTGGGACATTGTGAAACCCGAGTTCGGAGTCACCCGCCGCAGAGAGCTCCTGGCCAAGGTGGGGTGGAGGACAGGACAGGGCATACTGCTGACGTCAGTGCGCAGAAAGCCGCAGGGGCCCGTACCCATCGGCTGATGCAGACGCCATTTCCTGGCAGGCCAGTGTCTTTCATGTCACTTCTCAAGGCAACATGCCAGACGTTCGGTGATAAGGGAGGCTGGAGGAACCTGTTTTTGGTTATCATATATGTGTCACTACTGATGTCCTATGGCTTATAAAACTGTTAGTTTTCATTAGCCTCTGGCGACTTCTTCCCTGGGCACTATGATGGAAACCACAGAGATACTCCGAGGGCCCTAGGAAGTGCACGAAGCCCCAGAGAGGCCTGGGACCAAGACGAATACTGACACAGAACTTTGACTTGCCACGGCCATGGTCCGGACAGAGGCCCCCAGAGTAGTCCATAGGGAAAACAAAGTGGCAAGATGCATCGAAAAACAAAATGATCCATTTTCTTGGACACTAGAAATCCCACTCCTGAGAATTTATCCTAAAGAAGTAATAGATTTCTGCATTAGCTGTAATGTTGAAGCATTAAAAACATTTAAATGCCCATAACTGGGGAACAGCCAAATAAGTTGTGATAACATCAATTCATATAATAAGTACACATTATAATACTTAATATAATCACAATTATATATGCCATCATGGGAAACTTGCACTAATTTGTTAGCACTGCTATAGCAAAACAGCACAGACTGAGTGGCTTATACAACAGGAACGTACTGTCTCACAGTTCCGGAGGCTGCAAGTCCGAGGTCAAGGTGTCAGCAGGGCTGGTTCCTCCTGAGGGCTGGGAGCATAGGGGCTGATCCAGACCTCTCTCGCTGGCTTGTAGGTGTCCGTCTTCTCCCTGTATCTCTTCACATGGACTTCCCTCTATGCGTGTCCATATTTCTAAATCCAAATTTCCCCTTTTATAATGGTACCAGTCATATTGGGTTAGGGCCCATCCTAATAACCTCATTTTAATTTGATCACCCCTGTAAAGACCTTATCTCCAAAGCGAGTGAATGACCTCTAGAGCAGATCCTCCCTCCCCACTACAGCCTAGATGACTGCGGCCCCAGCCAAACCTTGGCTGCAATCTTGTGGGAGAGCCACGAATCACCCAGCCAAGCCACTCCTGAACACCTGGCTCACTGTGTGGTGACCCAAACAATGACCTCCTGCAAAGATGTCCACATCCTACCCGTGGAACCCGTGAATTTGCCCCTGTACATGCAAAAGCAACTTTGCAGATATGATTAAGGATCTTAAAATAGAGAAATTATCCTGGATTATCTGTGTGGGCCCAGTCCCTTGAGCCTGAGCGCTAACCTGCCTGGGCTCTAAACCTTTTGCCACCTTTGGGAATGGTGGATTCTGTGGGAGGGATAATTATTATGCAAGTGGACAGCTTACAACAAGAGGAGTCCTCCAGGCTCTGGGGACTGGGTCTGCTGTTAACTTCTCTTTCCTCTGGAGAAATTGGTGCTTATGGATGAGGTATAGAAACTGTTTTGTTATGTTTTTGTAGAGTGCTAAGAAATTCAACACTTGGGAATGAGGCAAAGGATAACTGCCTGTCTTCAGTGATATATGGAGCACTGTGGAACAGGCCCGTTCCTGAATTCTCTAGGGGTAGTGTGCCTTTGTTTGACTTATTCCTTGATCTTGATTTGGGCTCAGGCTCCATAAAATTAGATGGTCTTTCAGATTGCTCAACTAAAATGCTTTTTGTGAAGAAAGGATGTGGTCGATTTCTGGTCTAGCAGAAAGAATAATGTCAAAGTTTGCAGTTCATTGCCATGTAGGTTGGGTGACCAACTGCTCCCATTTGCCTGGGGACTGAAGGGTTTCCCAGGATAAGGAACTTTAAGTGCTAAAACTGGGACTGCCCTGAGGCAAAAAGGCTGTTGGTCACCCTACCTGCATGACATTACCCGGTTTGGGAACTGACTTGGCCATCCTTTATTTTAGCTTTCAGTCTTTTTGACCTATGAACTAGTTTTTTTTTTCTTTTTTATAGAAGTATAGTGACTGACCAGTTTTCTCAGACTGCTGTTCTATAATTAATGAATGAAATAAATCTTTGACATATACTCACTTTATATTTGTATAAGAGTCATGCTTTTTTTTCTATTTTGGTATCATTAATCTACAATTACATGTGCAACACCATGGTCACCAGACTCCCCACATCACCAAGTCCCCACCAAACACCCCACCACAGTCACTGTCCATCAGTGTAGTGAGATACTATAGAATCACTACTTGTCTTCTCTGTGTTGTACTGCCCTCCCTGTGCCCCCCCCCCCACATTATGTCTGCTAATTGTAATGCCCCTTTTTCCCCCTTATCCTTCCCTTCCCACCCATCCGCCCCAGCCCCTTTCCCTTTGGTAACTGTTAGTCCATTCCTGGGTTCTGTGAGTCTGCTGCTGTTTTCTTCCTTCAGTTTTTTTCTTTGTTCTTATACTCCACCTATGAGTGAAATCATTTGATACTTGTCTTTTTCCGCCTGGCTTATACCCTTTACCTACATCCATGTTGGTGCAAATGATAGGATTTGTTTTCTTCTTAATGGCTGAATAATACTCCATTGTGTATATGTACCACATCTACTGATGGACACTTAGGTTGCTTCCATTTCTTGGCTATTGTAAATAGTGCTGCGATAAACATAGGGGTGCATATGTCTTTTTCAAACTGGGCTCCTGCATTCTTAGGGTAAATTCCTAGTAGTGGAATTCCTGGGTCATATGGTATTTCAGTTTTGAGTTTTTTGAGGAGCCTCCATATTGCTTTCCACAATGGTTGAACTAATTTGCATTCCCACCAGCAGTGTAGGAGGGTTCCCTTTTCTCCACATCCTCGCCAACATTTATTGTTGTTTGTCTTTTTGATGGTGGCCATCCTAACTGGTGTGAGGTGATATCTCATTGTGGTCTTAATTTGCATTTCTCTGATGATTAGCGATGTGGAGCATCTATCTTTACATGTCCCTGTTGGCCATCTGAATTTCTTCTTTGGAGAAGTGTCTGTTCAGATCCTCTGCCCATTTTTTAATTGGACTATTTGATTTTTGTTTGTTGAGGTGCATGAGCTCTTTATATATTTTGGATGTCAACCCCTTATCAGATACATCATTTATGAAGTCCCATAGTGAAGTCCCATTATGAAGTCCCATAGTGTAGGATGTCTTTTTGTTCTACTGATGGTGTCCTTTACTGTACAGAAGCTTTTCAGCTTGATATAGTCCTACTTGTTCATTTTTGCTTTTGTTTCCCTTGTCCGGGGAGATATGTTCATGAAGAAGTTGCTCATGTTTATGTCCAAGAGATTTTTGCCTATGTTTTTTTCTAAGAGTTTTATGCTTTCATGACTTACATTCAGGTCTTTGATCCATTTTGAATTTACTTTTATATATGCGGTTAGACAATGGTCCAGTTTCATTCCCTTACATGTAGCTATCCAGTTTTGCCATCACCAGCTGTTGAAGAGGCTCTCATTTCCCCATTGTATATCCATGGCTCCTTTATCATATATTAAATGACCATATATGTTTGTGTTTATATCTGGACTCTGTATTCTGTTCCATGGGTCTGTGGGTTTGTTCTTGTGCCAGTACCAAATTGTCTTGATTACTGTGGCTTTGTAGCAGAGCTTGAATTCAGGGAGCATAATTCCCCATTTTATTCTTCCTTCTCAGGATTGCTTTGGCTTTGGGGTCTTTTGTGGTTCCATATGAATTTTAGAACTATTTGTTCCAGTTCTTTGAAGAATGCTGTTGGTGGTTTGATAGGTATTGCATTGAATCTGTAGATTGCTTTAGGTAGTATAGCCATTTTGACAATATTTATTCTTCCTAGCCAAGAGCATGGGATGAATTTCCATTTGTTAGTGTCCTCTTTAATTTCTCTTAGGAGTGTCTTGTAGTTTTCGGCATATAGGTCTTTCACTTCCTTGGTTAGGTTTATTCCTAGGTATTTTATTCTTTTTGATGCAATTGTGAATGGAATTGTTTTCCTGATTTCTCTTTCTATTAGCTCATCGTTAGTGTATAGGAAAGAAACAGATTGCTGTGTATTAATTTTGTATCCTGCAACTTTGCTGAATTCAGATAGTAGTTCTAGTAGTTTTGGAGTGGAGTCTTTAGGGTTTTTTATGTACAATATCATGTCATCTGCAAATAGTGACAATTTGAGTTTTCCTTTATCAATCTGGATGCCTTGTGTTTCTTTGTGTTGTCTGATTGCTGTGGCTAGGACCTCCAGTACTATACTGAATAACAGTGGGGAGAGTGGGCATCCCTGTCTTGTTCCCAATCTTAGGTGAAAAGCTTTGAGCTTCTTGCTGTTAAGTATGATGTTGGCTGTGGGTTTGTCATATATGGCCTTTATGATGTTGAGGTACTTGCCGCCTACACCCATTTTGTTAAGAGTTTTTATCATGAATGGATGTTGAATTTTGTTGAATGCTTTTTCAGCATCTATGGAAATTATCATGTGGTTTTTGTTCTTCTTTTTGTTGATGTGGTGGATGATGTTGATAGATTTTCGAATGTTGTACCATCCTTGCATCCCTGAGATGAATCCCACTTGATCATGGTGTATGATCCTCTTGATGTATTTTTGAATTTGGTTTGCTAATATTTTGTTGAGTATTTTTGCATCTATGTTCATCAGGGATATTGGTCTGTAACTTTCTTTTTTGGTGGGGTCTTTGCCTGGTTTTGGTATTAAGAGTGATGCTGGCTTCACAGAATGAGTTTGGAAGTATTCCCTCCTCTTCTATTTTTTGGAAAACTTTAAGGAGAATGGGTATTATTTCTTCTCTATATGTATGATAAAATTCAGCAGTGAATCCATCTGGCCCAGGGGTTTTGTTCTTGGGTAGTTTTTTGATTACTGATTCAATTTCATTGCTGGAATTGGTCTGTTTAGATATTCTGTTTCTTCCTTGGTCAGTCTTGTAAGGTTGTATTTTTCTAGGAAGTCGTCCATTTCTTCTAGATTTTCCAGCTTGTTAGCATATAGATTTTCATAGTATTCTCTAATAATTCTTTGTATTTCTGTGGAGTCCATCATCATTTTTCCTTTCTCATTTCTGATTCTGTTTATGTGTGTAGATTCTCTTTTTCTCTTAATAAGTCTGGCTAGGGGTTTATCTATTTTGTTTACTTTTTCAAAGAACCAGCTCTTGGTTTCATTGATTTTTTTCTATTGTTTTATTCTTCTCAATTTTATTTATTTCTTCTCTGATCTTTATTATGTCCCCCCTTCTGGTGAAGAGTCATGCTTTTTAACTCATGTTCTAAATGAATACTGGGCAAGAGGAAGGTTTTCTCTGATGAGGGGGGCAGTGGGCAGGGATGGCCAAAGGAGCAGGCCCTGAGGGTCCATACCGGAGAAGCTGTTGCTATTTTTGATCCCTTCACTGATCCCCTTTCTCTTGAGCCTACAGATAGGCTTAATTCTCCTCCTCCGAGAGAAACAGGCTCCCTTACCTCTGCCGTGACTGGCCCTGTCTCCTATCCTTCTTAGCCAAGACGGCCATTTGGTTCCTTCCTAGAGGCCTCCTCATGATCTGTACAAGTTCACTTTCACCATCCCAATATAACTGATTTTTAAAAATTTACTTAGCTTTGGTGTTGGAAAAACTGGACAGCTACATGTAAGAGAATGAAATTAGACTACTGTCTAACCCCATAAACAAAGGTAAACTCAAGGTGGATCAAAGACCTGTATGTAAGTCATGAAACTATAAAACTCTTAGAAAAAAATATAGGCAAAAAGCTCTTGGACATAAACATGAGTGACTTCTTCATGAACATATCTCCCCAAGCAAGGGAAACAAAAGCAAAAATGAACAAGTGGGACTATATCAAGGTGAAAAGCTTCTGTACAGCAAAGGACACCATCAGTAGGACAAAAAGACTTCCTACAGTATAGGAGAATATATTCATAAAGGACGTAGCCGATAAGGGGTTGACATCTAAAATATATAAAGAACTCACGCACCTCAACAAACAAAAATCAAATAATCCATTTAAGAAATGGGCAGAGGACATGAATAGACACTTCTCCAAAGAAGAAATTCAGATGGCCAACAGGCACATGAAAAGATGCTCCACATCGCTAATCATCAGAGAAATGCAGATTAAAACCACAATGAGATATCACCTCACACCAGTGAGGATGGCCAACATCCAAAACACAAACAACAACAAATGTTGGCGAGGATGTGGAGAAAAGGGAACCCTCCTACACTGCTGGTGGGACTGCAAATTAGTTCAACCATTGTGGAAAGCAGTATGGAGGTTCCTCAAAAAACTCAAAATAGAAATACCATTTGACCCAGGAATTCCACTCCTAGGAATTTACCCTAAGAATGCAGCAGCCCAGTTTGAAAAAGACAGATGCACCCCTATGTTTATCGCAGCACTATTTACAATAGCCAAGAAATGGAAGCAACCTAAGTGTCCATCAGTAGATGAATGGATAAAGAAGATGTGGTACATATACACAATGGAATATTATTCAGCCATAAGAAGAAAACAAATCCTACCATTTGCAACAACATGGATGGAGCTAGAGGGTATTATGCTCAGTGAAATAAGTCAAGCTGAAAAAGACAAGTACCAAATGATTTCACTCATATGTGGAGTATAAGAACTAAGGAAAAAAAAAACTGAAAGAACAAAACAGCAGGAGACTCACAGAACCCAAGAACGGACTAATAGTTACCAAAGGGAAAGGGACTGGGGAGGATGGGTGGGAAGGGAGGGGTAAGGAGGAAGAAGGGACAATACGATTAGCAGATGTAATGTTCGGGGGGCACGGGGAGGGCTGTACAACCCAGAGAGGACAAGTAGTGACTCTGGCATCTCACTATGCTGATGGACAGTGACTGCAATGGGGTTGGGGGGGGGGAACCTGATGAAGGGGGTAGTGTAATCACCATAATATTACTCATTTAATTGTAGATTAATGATATCAAAATAAACTTAAAAAAATAAAAAATAAAAAATAAATAAAATTTACTTAGCTTTGCTGTAATAAAAAATGCTTATAGCCACCAGTATCTGGTACCTGATATTCTCCAAGTATTTGTCTTGCACGGAGCATTTAATATTGAGTTCCTCAAGCTCTCTACTTGGCACCACTTACTGATCATTTACTCCTCCTTGTTAATGCAATTATACTTCCTTAATAGCACTCAAATCCACTTCCTCTCCATCCCCAGTGCCAAGGCCTCGGCTTGGGCCAGCTCTCTCTCCAAAACATTATAGAATATTATTTCTATCACAAATTTGACTAAGGTACTTCCCTGATTAAAAGCCATCTCTGGTGGCTCCACACCGTCTGTTACAAACCTTGCATACATGCCAATATATAAACATTTACTTATAAATTATATCTGCGCACGACTGTACTGATACATTCTTTACATCTTAAATAAGATATAGAAAAAGAAAGTCCGCCAAAGATGATATTTACAAGTAAAATGAAGTTCTAATATTTTTCCTTACACTGCAGTGGAGGTTGTGTATACTAGCTTGGAACCAGAGACTCACAGCGTCAAGTCCGAGTACATATGGCTGACTTTCAAGGCTCCTCACGATTGGGCCCCCGGCTAGCTCTTCTCTTTTCCCTTTATTTCCTTCCTGGCTCCTAGAGCTGGTCCAGGTGGAAGACTTTGACCTTCAAGCAACCAGGCCTCCTGGTTTCTATTTGCTGCCCTCTCTGTTTGGAATGCTGTCCCGTGCCTTGGCTCCCAAAGCCAAAGCCCCTCTGTCTTATTCATTCCTAAAAGACATCTTCCAGCACTTCTTCCTCTGGTAAGTGGTGTTTTGGTTACTTCTGCCTCCATACCCCATCTACACCCATGCACATCTTTTTCTTTGCAATATTACATAATATTTTCCTCTCTGGCTCATTAAGCTGTGAGATCTAAGGGACTGTCTCATTCACTCAGGAGCCCACAGTGTCTGGTAAACACTCACAATGACAAAAATAACAGCTAACATTTTATAGTATTAATATATGCCAACCACCGCTTCAAGTGTTTTTTGCACGTACTACTCTGTTTAATCCTAAGAGATGGGTAAAATTATTTCTATTTTGCAAATGAGGATACTTGGGCACAGAGAGGTTGAGTAACTTCCCAAGGTCACTTATGTAGCATGCAAAATTCAGGAAATATTGCACTGAACTGAACTGTGTGCTTTCTATCCCACCTTGATGAGACAAGCGTAGTTTCCAGGCCCAGGTGGACAAGGAAATGATCAGGCTGAGGAAGGCAGGCCTGTGTGAGCGGCGCCAGCCTGAGCCTGCACTGCCCCCTGCTGGCAAGCTCTGCCCTCGCTTCAGCTTTAACCAGGTAGAAGCCCCCTCTGCCACCTGGCTTGATTGAGTCTAGGGTTTGAAGACAAGCAGAGGATATTCCAAGAGGCCAAGGCAGTGGAAGGTCATGTGGGGAACATATGGGGATTTCCCCTTGATCCACATACCTGAAGGACCGTCTCCCTGATAGGGATGGCTGAAGGAACCAGTTAGAACAGAACTGGGAAAGTAAACCTTCTGCCTCCAAATGCTATAGAATAGACCTCAAACCAATAGAAGTGGGTTTTTTTTAAAAAAAAAAATTAGGTAAATGTTTGGATTATTCTTAAATTAGGCTCTCTTTTAGATGTAAACTGAATGTTAACTTACATCAACAGATTGGTTTTCAAATGGGGTGCCACATGAAATTATTAAAAAATGCAGATGCCAAGCTCCATTCCATGCCTGCCAAGTCAGAACCAGCAGAGCATTCTCCTCAGGGCGAGGCTCAGGCTACATTTCCCCAAACCCCAGAATCTCGAAGACCATTTTGCATCCCACTTTTCCAGGTGAAGCCAAAGTAACACCTTTTCACTTGTGGTTCAGTAGAAAACTATGCTATTTTACAACTCTGTAAACTGTGGGAACTGCTATCAATAAAAATATATATATATACTCTTGCCTGGAGACATGCAAATTCTATCCTGTCTGGCAGAGGTTCGACTGATTTTCCTTTCCTTTCCCTCTTTGGAAAAAATCAGTTTGCCTCCTTTGTACATTCATATCCTTATTCCTGATCTCTCATGGGTCTGTTCAGGTTCTTTTCTGGACCTGTTGTAACATCTGCTTGATCCCCTCAGTGATTATTGATTATCTTTAGGGTGTACTTTACATCTGAATGAGAGCTGTGATTTCACCTTTTTTGGAAAATTACCTTTAACACATAATGCCGAGTACTTCCCTTTCCTCTGCTCTTTGACCGTCTGCCTCTTGCACCCATTGCTTTGCTTGCACTTTTGGGGGTTTTCCCAGAAGTGGGTTCCTGCCCCAGTAAGCTTCTTCCATATGCAGGTCTGTCCAAGAGTTCCTGGAAGATCAAAATGATGAAACGATGTTATATTTTAACAGGCAAAGGAGAGGTCAGGACACTGGTTCCTAAACTTCTACAAAACCTAAAATAAAAAAAACATAAGTTAAATTAAAATTAAATAACCCATCAGATTTTCGTTGGGCTCTTACTCTCAACTGCCTTACTTACCTAATCCTTTCTTATGTATAATTGATTGATTTATCAAAAATTACACCTATTAGGACTGGCTTACTTTTAATGTACCTCTAAGAACTAACGTTATTTACCCAACAGTTATTGAGCAAGTACTATGTTCCATGCATATGGCAAGACATCATCCTAAGGGGCTCACAGGCTAGAGAGTGGGACAGGCGACACAAATAAATGATTAATTTTGAATTTGGGGATCAACAGATTAAATGCATGTTTTGAACTAAAATTGAAATAATTCACAAAAGGAGAGGTCAATATGGACTAGAGTCATGGATGGTACTCTGGTTATCTTTTTGCTAAGTTAAATAAAAATTAAATAGAAACAAATCTCCCCAAAATGTAGAGGCATAAGACAACCATTTATTACTCATGGATTCTGTGGGTCAGGAATTTGGAAGAGCCCATTGGCTATGGCTTGACTTCTCCTCCACAATGGTGGGAACTGAACGGAAAGAAAAGACCCAAAGGCTGGAGGTGATTCAGTGGCGCAGACTGGAATCATCAAAGGCTCATTCACTAACACCTGGCAGGTGATGCTGGCTGTTGGCTGAGACCTCAGCTGGGGCTAATGGTGAGAACACATACCCCTGCGCTTTTCATGCCTGGATTCCTTACAATGTGGCTGGGATACAAGGTGGACCATCCTCAGAGAGAGCCTGACAGAGGCTGCATCGCCTTAAAGACAAGACCAGAAGCCCTTCAGCGTCACTTCCACTGCATTCCATTCGGGATCAGCTTTGCAGGCATGCAAACTGAGCTCACACAAAGCCCCAAGCCCTAGAACAGCCCTGAGCTTGGTTTAATGTTCTGCTGTCACCATCTTGAAATTATTAATAATATTTGAACCATTTGTATTATGCACTGAGCCCCCCAAATTATGTCATTAATCCTGTCTTTGTGCAGACAGTCACAAGGGCCTGCCCAGGCTCATAGGGTGGGGATTTAGGGCAAGGTTCTGGAGATGTATGTGGGACTAGAAATATTGTTGTGGCCATTTTTAGAAAGTGTAGCCTCCCAAGAGGGTTTGTGGAGGAACTAAGACATCATCTGGACTTTGAAGAGTTTCCTCCAATTTGTTAAATGTCCCGGCCTCCCACAGAGACTTACCCAGGTCCTCCTTGTTCCCAAAGCCCTCCTAAAGGGAGTACAAATGTAGTATTTGTCTGATCCCCTGTGCATTCAACACAGCCTGATTGAGCACACTTTGGGGGAGCATTTACAGATGACTGGAAGAGACCCTGCCCTCAGTGGACTTGGTGTTCAGAGTGGTGGTGCCTGGGAAGGGGGAAGAGAAAGCAAAGGGCAAAGCACCAGAGAGCCAAGCAGACAAAGTACGAAGGACGAGGGATGCTCAAGAGAGCAAGAGGCAGCTTTCAGATGTAGGAGTCAGAGCTGCCTCCTGGGGGCCTGGCACCTGGGGGTCCCCTTCATTCATTCAACAGTCATGCATTCACTGCCATTTGTGTCCCAGGCACTGGGGATACCACGGGGAGCAGATACTTCCTGCTCTCCTGAGGGCAGCCAAATTACAGACAAATTAAGAAAAATATGTAGTGTTTATGGATTGTAAGAAATCCTAAAGGGAAAAAAAAAGGCAGAGAGGAAAGGGACAGCAGTCAGAAGGCTGGTCGATGTGGTGACACTCGGGCAGAGCTCTCCAGGTGGGGGGAGGAAGAGCTGTGCTCCAGATGGCGGGAACAGCAGTGCCAAAGGCCCTGAGATGGGAACTGGCTCCCCCTATCTTCTCCGCAGAGGGGTGGCAAGAAGAAAAGAAGAAAGAAGTCTGGGGTTCTGTCACCCAGTGCTGTTTGCAGCCACCTTATCCTCCACATGCTCAGAGACAGGAAGCACGTGCTGGACCAGAACCATGGAGAACGTCGCTTGGCAGGGCACCACAAGAACCCACGGGTTTACTTTAAATGCGTAAATGTTCTGCATTCCTTTAAATTTGACTCCTTATGTATTTTATTTGTTACCAACCTTTTAGGCAATTAAGAGGAAAATGTCCTTAAAGTGGAAAAAATATTTTTCTCAAGTAGTTAACCACAGGCAATGCATAAGCTGAAAAGCTGTACTTCCCAAATGTTCTACAATGGGCATGTATTATTTTTATAATCAGAAAAAAAGTTCTTAAAACATTTTAAAGCAAAACCCGAAACATTGATAACACACACTGTTGGTGAAGTTATGGGGAAATAGGCACTCTCAAATACAACTGATAGGAACATAAATTCACGTAATTCTCATGGAGAGTAATTCTGCAATCTGTATCAAGAGCGTAAATGTATATACTCTTGACCTAGATATTCATCATTTGTGAATTTATCCCATAGGTGTACCTGTAAGCAGCTGAAATGATGTATGTACAAGGTTGCTCACCCAGCTTGTTTGTAGTAGGAAAAGATTGGGAAAAAAAAAACCTAAATGTCTATCAAAAGAAGGCTAGTTAAATACCTCCAAGCAATGAAGCACTATGTAGCTTGGAAAAAAGAACAGAGATGCTCTTTATTTACCAATATGAAAAGATCCTTGAGATAAATTAAGTGAAAAAAACAAGTTCAGAGTAGTGTGTACTGTGTTACCTTTCGTGTGAATTGGGGAAAGAGGTATATATTTGTTTCACCTTACTTACTAGAAAGACTCATGGGAATATCACGATGATGACAATTTGTTGGGTGGGATCTGGAAATCCTTTATCTGCCAGTGAACTCACTCCCCTCCTGAAATGATATTGACTGACAACAATATCTCACAGCTGTCCCCTCTCTGGAGAATTGCCCTCAACCCAGTGGAGAGCCACCTATACTTCCACCCCCTACCTAAGGCAGATCCCAGCTATCGAGTGACTGACACAGTATTCAAAGGACCAACTGAGGCCAGTTTGGTGGTGCAAACTGTGTTCCAGGGATTTTGCATGAGATCGACCTCATCTAAGTGAAAAATCCAGATGTTTTCTGACTTCAAGTACAGTGTGATCCAGAGCTTCACAGTGTCATTAAGCCTCCAGCTCTGTTCTCTCTGATTCTCCCAACCCTGATCCCTTATGTGTGCCAGCTCCTATCTCTGACTGGGTTCCTCATGGCAGGAACGATGACGACTGCATGTCTGCAGAAGTCTCACCTTGCACCATCCAGGAAAAGGGAGAGCTTCTTTTCTGGTAGCTCCCAAAGAAGAGAGAGGATGCTTTATTCTCAGAAACCTGCCACAGATGGGTCCTCAAGTCTGCCCAGTCTGAACTTGGTACTATGCTCATTCCTGGACAAGTATCCATGGTCAGAGAATGGCTATATGAGAGGCATAAGCCAAGAGCTGAGGGTGAGATTAGTCTCTCTAGGCCACTTGGCGGAGAGTGAAGGAGAGTCCGGTGCTGTGTTTGTGAGAGAGGGGGAAACAGGTGGGGAGGGAGCAAATAAATGGCTGCCATGGGGATCAAGACCCTGTTTTTTTCAAAGCAGGAAGTGCAGTTGTTCCCTGAGGGGATGAGAAGAGGGAGCGTTCTGTGGGAGGCTTGAGAGAGAGAGTGAAGGTTTGGGAAGGCTGTTGGAAATAGGAAAGGAAGAAGCCCAGGAATTAGTGAACATTCTGTGGACAGGGGCCCAGGGAGGCTGGGCTGGCCCACTGCTCGAAGCCCCTCTGTGCTCAGTTGTGGCCCTGTCGCCCCACTGGCTGCTCTAAAGTGTTAGGTGGACTGACACACTGGTCCTGGGGGTAGGTTTTGTGTTGGGCAGCTGGTCTGGAAGGAGAGGGTGAGGAGGTTATCAAAGAGTTCATAATGAGGAGAAAAATCTGAAAGACCAGAAAGTTCTGTAAGATGGGGGAAAAACTGAAAACTCAAGACCCACAGAGTGCTAGTGATGTCAAAGACCAGGTGCAGGGGGCGAAGGCAGCTCCCAGCAGCCAGTGAGAGCTGTGACTTCCTGTGTCCAAACTGCCCACCCAGCCACCATCACCCCGCACTTGGATTGCTTCAGTGGCTCCCTAATTCATTTCTTCACTCTTTCCTTGCTCCCCTGTAGGTCATCTCCTCACAAAAGCCAGAGTCATTTTTTAAACACACAAATCAGAGCAAGTCACTCTCTGCATGACTCAGTTTCTCCTTTCTGGAACATTCTCTCAGCTATCCCCCAGGGCCCCCTCCTTCTCATCCAGGACTCAACTCAGATATCCCCTTCCCAGATCTATGCAAAGAAACCTGCCCTCCCCGTTTAATTTTAGGCATTACCTTCTTTCTCCATTTAGCGTCCTTTCTCCCTTTCCCCTCCACACACAGGAAGGGACGCGCCACACGAGCTGAATTCACCCTGCGCCTCCGATGCCCGCTAGGGTGCTCCCACATCCTGTATTTGCTGAAAGAATTAATTAACAGATCGCAATTTTACATGCTTTTAAATATCCTTACTTGGCAAAGGAAAACTTGCGTTGTCTGTGTGGTTCATTATTTTAAAAAACGTTTATAAGCCCGAAACTATTGCAATGGTGACTGGCCGCAAGCCCCCCCAGTAACACACTTGTAAGGACAGCAGGAGGGGGGAAGAGTGGGTGGGCGGGTGGACGGGGAGCGAGGGGGCCAGGTACCCACCGGGAAAGCAAACCCAAGGTGCCGGGTAAGTTGCGAGCTCGTTGCCCTAGGCCGCACACCCTGCGCGGTCACAGAGGATACTTCAGGGAAGACGGGGCACGGCGGGCGCGCGTTTGCTCGCCTGGGTGCAGAGCTGACTCTCCAGCCCCCACCCAACAGGCTCGCCCACAACTGCGCCCCGCGGCGGCCCGCGCGCCCAGGTGAGGCCCCCGGGACCGCAACGCGGCTAGTGCGCGTGCGCGCAGGTGAACGCCCCGCCCCCGGGCTTGGCCACCTGCCCGGGAAACTTGTGGTGGAGTGTTGCCCCCGTCGCTCCGGGGCGGGAACACGGAACCGGGCCATGGAAGATACGTCGGGGACTCGCGAGCCCCGGGCCCGGCCGAGAGAGCGGGACCCAGACCGACACCCCGAGCGACAGAGGGACAGACCCGGGGACCGGCGCGGGGAGAGAAATGAAGGCGGGCGGAGGGACAGGGACAGGGACCGGGACACGGGGAGGGGCCGAGACTCCCGACAGGACAGACACAGGGCCGGGGCTCATCGCTCTGGTGAACAAAGAGTTGGGGGAAAATCCCGCCAAAGCCGGACGCGGGACGGACACCGGAGGCCGACCTGGGACGCAGCCCCGCCCCCCTGGCCCGCGCCTTGGGAAACCCCGGAGCCGCCGCCCCAGAGGAAGGAGGGCTTGGAGCGCCGCGGCCCGGAGAGGTGAGGTGGGCGGCAGGGGCCCTGACCTGGGCGCCGAGGCAGCCTGGCGTAGAGGCCATCCCTCGTTGCTTGTAGGCCCCTACCCCGTTCCCCCACCCGGGTTACTAGTCCTCGGAAGACAGTGCCATTCCTCGCTTTTGCTCCCTGAGAGGTGACCTGGGAAGGGATAAGTTAGGGTGCCCCTACTTCTTGACCCGAGCCCGATTAACAAAGCAGAAACCACACCTGTTAGCGGTGGTAGGCCCGCTTGGTGGGGCAGTGGGCGGAGGACCAGGTAAGGACTTCAGGACTGGGAAGGGAGAGGGTGGAAGGAGATTAGGTAAGGGGGGGTCAACCTGAGGCTCCTCCCTGACGTCCTCACCACGTGGTCACAGGACTACCACCTTGGGGCCTCAGAGCCTTGTCCTGTGTTCCGAAAACAGCCCTCCCCAAAGTCCTGTGCCCTGGACACTGGGGCCTAATCAAGTCAGTCCAACAGGGAGTTAATAGCTTAACCTGAACCGCCTCCAGGGGTATATGCATTTCAAAACAGAGCTGGGAGAAGATGCACCTTTAACCAAAGAACTAAATCTACCTAAAACTGCCCACTGAAGGGCTGAGATTTCTTCCTCCTTTGCCAGTGAGGGCTTTCTGGGCAGCCTCATTCCAATCCCACGGTTGTTTCCCACCCTACCCCCATGAATGAACAAAGTTTGCCACCCCGGCCTTGTAAAACACAGAGAATTCACCTAAGGCCTCGTGAGGTGATGTTCTGGAAGACTTTGTGAGCTGTGAGAGGATGAGGTCGAAAGGGAGGAGAGGAAGTGGATCTAGACACCACACCCACTCTAGGAAGTTGGTCTTTTTTCCACCAAACATGCCATCCAATTGCACAAATATTACTGAATGCCTAGGTCACAGACCAGCCCAACAAGGACACAGGTACTGCCATGATGACTGCCTACTAGTTTTTGACACCTGTCCTGTTCTCTAAGGAGGACTCAGGCTCTTCTCTGCTTGGGACCTGGAGGCTTAAGCTCTGTCTTGGGTCCTGTTGTGTCCACACACTGGGAAAGCCACTATCCTGAGTTTATGTTACATTATCTAAAACCAACTAGCCAAACTATGAGGAAGGGTGTGCCCAGATACAGTCTAGTGCTATTGTTTCCCTAACTGAATCCCATTGCATTGCAACTGCATGACCTGGGGGAAACCAGAACTACCTTTTAGGCTTCCTGATAACCCAGTATCCTAGTCCTCCCACCCCCAACAACCCCGGCCCCAGTGGCCCCAACACAAGTGGAAGGAATGCTTTTGTTTTGTGTACAGCCAGTTGGTGGTTTGAAAGCAAAGGGCAGTTTATTTCCATCTTTCCTCCACCCAATAAGCCTTTATTGGGTGGAGTAGGGGGGCTACATTATGAATGAATGGATGAGATCTACTCACAGTGGCCACAGCCTGGTAGGAGAGTGACAGGTAAGTGGGCCAGTGCAGCCCAGAGTGAAATGTGCTGCTGCAGGAGAAACATTTGGAGAGAACAGAGCTGGGCCCCTCCTTGGGCTCTGGAAAGTCTTCTGGAGGAGATGACCTCCAAGCTGAGTTCTGGAAGAGGAACAGAAAGGGAAAGACTGGAAGAGGAAGATGGAAGGTGTTTCAAGCAGAGGAATAGCTTCCACAGTGACTTAGTGGCATGGGGGTGCAGGTCATCTTTTGGGGGAGTAGGGAGAGGCAGTTCAACATGGCTGGGTCTGTGAGCAGGAGGCTGAGTGGAGAGAGAGGAGCAAGGACCTCCTGTGCTACAGTAGAAGTTTGAGCGTTATGCACGGCCATGAGAGTTTAAGGACTTCAAACCCGAGAGATCCATGATGAGATCTATGTTCTAGAAGGATCCCTGGAGTCCAAAAAGTAGAATGCAGCCCCTAACATTGAATCTTGGACAAAGCCCAGAATATGCTGGATAAAGGGGGGAACGGAGCCACAGAAAGTGGCAGGACTAGCTAGCAGAGGAAGAGGGAGAGAAAGGATGTCCTAAGTTGTGTGTATCACCCAACTGCCTAGAGAATTATATAGCAGATCCAGCTCTTTGCAAAGTAATGAGGGAAGGAAGAGAATGCCAGGCTGGGCATCAGAGTCCTGTGAATACAAATGTTTTGAAGAGGGTCTGGCCCCTGCTAAACAACTGAAGCTCAGCCCCCACCAGCTGTGCAGTCAGCTAGGTCCCGCAGCCTGACAGCCAGCAGTGCTTAGAAGTGCAGGGAGAATGGGGGTGGGCGGGGGGCGTGGAGAGGGATGTGTCACGTGGTTGGTTAGCAGAGTTGGGCCGTTTGTTTGGATGCCATGCCTTGGGGGGGTCACTAAACCAGAGAATTCTCTGGAGTGTGAAATGCTATGGCAGGTTTTCTGTTCTGCACATTCTTTAATGTCTGCATGAGGTACCTAGAGTTCTAACACTGAGCAAGCTATTGAATTGGAGGCCTTCTAATGGCCATGTGTGTTTTTCGTTATAGTGAATTCACTTCAGGGCGATTCCTGCCCCCGAACCCCAGGCTTGGACGCGGGGAAGTGGAATATTACCAATCAGAGGCTGAAGGACTCCTGGAATGCCACAAATGCAGATACTTGTGCACTGGCAGAGGTGAGCCATTGTGGAGGCAGTTTGACCATTTATTTTCGCTGATGGTTCTAGAAGGGGTCCGAGCTGGTGAAGCAAAATTTCAAGCAGAATTCCCTTTTGGGTTCCTGGGATTTTCATTCCCATACCTGCTTTAGATTCTCATTTTCTAAAAAAGAAAAGAGGTAGGACCCCCTGAAAGGTATGGCTCGAGTTCCCAGGCTTCTCCTCAAATGTGCCCTGGGTCCGCGAGGCAAGCAGCCATGCCTGCAGTTTTCCGGTTCCAGGGGGAACTGCCGGGGTCTGAATGTAGAACCACCTGTGAGCTGCCAGCTGTGGGAGGGCTGAGTTAGGGAGGGAGAGTACCTGCAGGGAGGAGCTAGTTAGCAGCTCCTGCTTTAGGATGGGAGATCGGATGCCTGAGCACTCCACATGGCTTTTAGACTTTGTGGACTTAGACCCACAGTAAGAAACAGATTTTACATGAAGACCAGGTTGTTCTCTCTCCCTCTCTCTCTCTCTCTCTCTCTCTCTCTCTCTCTCTCTCTCTCTCTCTCTCTCTCTCTCTCTCTCTCACACACACACACACACACACACACACGTTATGAAACAATACCCTATTACCTACCAAGGGCATGGGTTATTTCTATTCTGATTAGTTGAGAACAAACAAAAACAAAAAAAAACACGGTTATAATCCACAGTTTGAAAAACACTTGAATAATATCATGTGTCAGCTCCAAACGTGGCTCCTGGAGTTTCCATCCTAATACGAATCCTGACCTCGCCAGCAATGAAGAAAATCTGGTTTGTTAAGGTGAACCTTTGTGGCTCACCTGATTTGGAGAGAAATTTCCTAGGCTTCCTGTGACTAAGTGGGCAGGGGTGAGGGACTTCTAAGCCTAAGGGAGAGAAATTATGGCACTTGTACCAGAGAATGTATTTTAGGATAATTACTGTGATGTACATGATTATGGGATTATCCAGAACTTTCATTAATGAGCTCCACGCAGTCCGGGTACAAGAATCCTCGCTCTAATTTACATGTGTTGGCACAACTTCAGTGCTTTTGATTCTCTCAACAACTCAGGCTCAGAGGGATACAGTAAGTTACCCAGAGTCACACAGCTGTTCAGTGGAAGAGCTGGAATTGGAACTTAGCACCCGACTCTAAGGCCCACAATGGTTAACTTGACCTTTCCTCTTTTCTTGATGATGAAAATAATTGGAATGAGCCAGAGGCTGGTTAACAGGTTTCTCTGTATGTTTTCTTCTGTGATTGATTTATCAGAGGAGAGAGCAGGGCTTGAGGATCTTGACCAAAACACACCTTGATGTTGCTTTGCTTGCTTCTATTTGGCTTTGGGCCTACAGGTTGGGTTTCTGAGTCAAGAGAGAGAAAAGATGGTTCAGCAGTCAGAAGCTAACAAATGAGAGCTTATAAAGAATTCTGGACTCACAGAGACCCATACAAATACACAATACTTGGTGTTGTGTTGAGAGAGAAACAGCCGTTAATCCCCAGGAACTTGTCTCCAGCAGGAAACACATGCCTGGAGAAAGGACACCCAGAGATTTTCAGTGCCAGCTTAGAGTAGATCTTTTGTGACTTCTTTTCCTTATCAGTGGAATGTCCTCCTGCAGTGGACTGGCAGATGTGGGAGGCAGCTGTAGCCCCCTCTGACTTCCTCAGGGGGCCTGGAAGCTTGGGCTGTGAGTCAGCCTTAGGAAGTTCAGTGGAACACAAAGGACACTGATAGGAGAGAAGTCCCACATTTACTTTTATGAGCAATTCCCCTCAGGTACTAAAATCTTCTGGGTAAAGGTCAAAGATAAAAAGCAAGTACAGATGTCACATGAACATATCAGATCACCAGGGAATCCTGTGCATGTATGGGTTGTGCTCATTTATGGTTTGAAGGGACCAGTGACGAGTTACAAGATCCCTGGGAAGAAGGTGCTTTTCCTGTCCACCTGTCCCCCCTTCTTAGCTCCCCCACTCTCCTTGCCCTTTCGTTCTCTCCCTCTCCCCTAGGCCCTTCATGCTCAAATCGTAATGTGTGCATGCAGCTTACAGCTTTAATTGCTCATCTCCCCAGGCTGGTTATTCTCTTTTGGTTCTATTCAGGCTAAAACAGGAATAAGAAGCTTACAAAGGCTCTGTCCTCCCAACACAATATTAAGAAATACATAGCATATATTTGTTCTCAAAGATCAAACCACTGGGGAAAGCCCAGACATCATTCATAGGGGAATTATTAAAATTCACTGTGGTATGCTATACATCCTTAAAAATATGGAGTAAGTTTATATGTGCTGAGGTAGAAAAAATGCTTCCATTATATTTTTATATGAAAAACAGGTTATATAATAGTAGAGTAGGACCCTGTTCCTTACCTAAAAGCAAATAAACAACAGCAAAAATTATGCATATGTGGCAGAAAAGCCCAGAAGAAAAAATAATGGTAACAGTGGTTGTTTTCTAATTGGTTGGATTTTAGATAATTTTTATATTATATGTGTCTGTTGTATCCACTTTTTTGTGTGTGTGTTAAGTATGTGTTGCTTTTGCAGTTAAAGAAAACAATAATGCTATTTGCATTTGGGGAAAAACTGAAGAGTGCCAATACTTCAGAGTGTATTATTTCAATTAGAGAATGTGTGGATGTCACAGCTTCATACATTGACCAGTGGACCCAGGTACAAAATCTACTTAAGCCAAGGAGATGCTGACAGTCTGACCCGTGAGTTAGCTGACCCATTAGAACCGTTCAGGCATGTGTAATTTCCAGCTCAGATGCACCCAGCTTTATATTATGCTGAGCAAAAGAAGCCACACACAAAAGAGTACATAACTGTATGATTCTATTACATGAAATTCTAGGAAGGCAGGCTTAATTCCTAATGGCAGAAAGCGCATCAGTGGTTGCCTGGGGAGAAAAATGAGAGATTGATTACAAAGGGTTGCTAGGGAACTTTCTGAGTGAATAGAAATGTTCTGTGTCTTGATTATGACTGCATAACATATACATGGTCAAAACTCACCAAGCTGTGTGCTTAACGTGGGTCATTTTGGTGTGTGTAAGTTGTAGCTCGATACAGTTGATTTTAAGGAAAGCTGCCACTTTGGGGGAAGGTCTGGAGCTTTTTCCTTGTCTAAGATAAAGAAGCGAAGAGCCCTGAAGGAATCTAGCCCTGGGAAAATATTACAGCCCATATTTGCTCTTTAGGGAAACTAAAGAAAACAAAGTTAAACTTTAAAACACTTACTGAGTTAAAGTCTAAAACAATAAAAACAATTATGTTTCATTAATTCAGTAAGTCCTATGGCTTTCATTACTTAATCTGTCTTCTTTTTCATACATGTGGTTAACATTTTGATGTGTAACTTCCGTGCTTTTTTCTGACTTCATTATATTTTTTAAGCTCTCTTATTCCCTCAAACTTGGAGAAGTTTTCCCTTTCAAGCTGAAGATAGCCAAAAAACATATCTAAAGAGGGGATAACCACTTCTTAGTGTTTTTGGTGGGGGAGGGCTGGGGCAGAGAACGTTCTTGCCTTTCTGCTAACTGACCTATTTCTCCCGCCATCTTTCTGTGCCCCACCTGGGGCAGGCTCTTTAGAGAGGTTCTCTTTGCAGCCCAGATTACCTCTGATATCATTTACAGAGCCCACAGTCCCCTGCCACCACCTCATGCTAATCTTGCAGCAGTGGCTACTCAGGCCTTCCAGTGGCACAGTGACAAGCCCGCGTGGGGTGAGCTACCATGCACAAGATAAGCATAGAGGTGGAAGTCTCCCAGTGCCAAGTGGCATCTCTTAAAATGGTAATACGCCCTTCTTTTGCAGCCTGCTGCCAAATGCTGGAGGTTCTCCTGAACTTGCTGATCCTGGCCTGCAGCTCTGTATCTTACAATTCCACAGGGGGCTACACAGGCATCACCAGCCTGGGGGGCATTTACTACTACCAGTTTGGAGGGGCTTACAGTGGTTTCAGTGGTGCTGATGGGGAGAAAGCGCAGCAGCTGGATGTCCAGTTCTACCAGCTGAAGCTGCCCACGGTCACAGCAGCAATGGCTTACAGTGGAGCCCTCATGGCCTTCTGCTGCCTCCTTGTTGCCATAGGTGTCCTGCGGGTCCCATGGCATTGCCCCCTGTGGCTGGTGATTGAAGGCTTGTTGGACATGCTCATAGCTGGGGCATACATCCCAGCTTTGTATTTCTACTTCTACCACCTCTCCACTGCCTATGCCTCTCCCGTGTGTAAGGAGAGGGAGGCTCTGTACCACAGCAAAGGGTACAGTGGCTTCAGCTGCAGTCTCCATGGGGGAGATATAGGAGCTGGAGTCTTTGCTGCCCTGGGCATTGGGGTCTTTGCTCTGGGGGCTGTGCTGGCCATCAGGGGTTACAGAAGGGTCAGGAAGCTGAAAGAGAAGCCTGCCGAGATGCTAGAGTTTTAGGTTTTTTAACTTGTTCTGCCAAACGGAAGTGACAGAAGTTACTCTGAACTTCTGTCTTCCGTAGCATGCTTTGTTGTGGAACTTGAAAACACTTGAAAAGTCAGAGGTCAGCTTTGGCATCTGGGTGAGCTCTGGATTACAGAGTGGTATTCTCTGATGTGTAAACTCTGGTTCTGGATCCTCTGTCAGTGAGGGACTGAACAAAATTATTAAAAACATAAACAAAAAGTACTGGAGCCCAAAACTCACAAGGAAAAGACGTGCTACAGCAAAGTGCACTTCTTGATTAAACAAAGGGAGATGTCCAAGTGAACCTGAGGAGTCCTGTCTTCCACGTTCATAAAAAGACACACAGACATGAGACATGTCAGCCTGAACTTTTCTAAACACAGCTGTCGTAAGCAGGTTAGGCCCCAATTTTTTCTCCATTGAACTCTCTGATCCTTTACTTCCTTAATCTGGATGGCAGGTTGGGATGCCTGGAAGACTACTGTGAAGTTTATGTTGGAGGTGGGCGTGGGCTGAGGAAGGAGGAATTGGGTTAATATACTGGGTTGCAGAAAAGCTATTCTCACAAGCCCCTCACAAGGGCCTTGAAAGCTCAACAGTGTTTTGTACCTCTTGTAAATGTGCCATTGTATGAAGAATTAAACCTGACATCTGGAATTCAGGATCCATCCAGAATAAACGAATGTAAGCTCTTTCCCAGCACAAGAATGTGGCTTTTTGCCAAACAACTTCATGGGTTCATATTGCATGTTAAATTATGACTCATGGAACATTGCAATATATTCTTGGTATAAGTGAATATGTTCTTTGCTTTGTGTGAATCCAATAAAAATCCAAAGAAAAATCTTAATTTGGAGGTGATGGTTCTCTTTACAATACATTTATAATATTATTCCCTTAAATACAGGCAACTTACCACATTTAAGATGAGTTCCATTTGGATTTAGAAAAGGAGATGCATATATATGTACATGGCTAAAATATTTTGTGAATACATAAGAAAGCATTAACAGTATTTGCTTCTGGAGAAAAGGAGATTTTATTTTTCATTTTATACATGACTTGACTGCACATGTTCTATTTTGGACAAATAAAATATTTTTATTTGCTCTCAGTTTTTTCACATTTACAGTGCAAAGGCAGAAGTAATTCATAATAAAGTAAAATATTAAATGCTCAGCTACAAAAGCAGCCTCACCAGAAAGACACTATTTACAACAAAAAATCTCATGTCTGTTTCAGTCTCCACTTTCCCTCTTGAAAGCCCTGACTTGTGCCATCCACCATAGACTGCTAGCTCTCGTAGTCACCCTTTTTCTTTTCTCTTGATGTCCGTGAATCTGTGTGACAGCGTGCTTGGAAATACTTGAGTCTGTTTGATGTGGAGAGCTAAACTAGGTCAGGCCTGGCTGGGACTGTGAGAATATTCAGTGGCCATATTCCTTCCATCAGGCTCGACAACAGACCATTATTCCTCTCAATTCCTGCAGCCCGTGAGGTAGTTGAAAAGATCTAGGTTTATTCCATTTCAGCCTAGCAGATATGTGCTGGCACAGATTATGACTCCACTATTTTGGCAGAACATGTCCCAGAAGGAGACGTGCTGGTTTTGGCATGTAGTGGTGGTACAATATTCCTGTTTCCCCTTAGGGGTGAGATAGTAACGTGCATGCAGAAGGAAAACCAAGGCAGAGAAAGGTGTTGGGATAGCTACTCCCCGGAATTAGAATGATGTCTGGACCAAGTCACTTGCTCTGCTGCAGGGAGAGAGCGGCGAGAAGCTTACAGTGCCTGGGTGGCGAGTGGGCAGTTCTCCTCTGATGTTATTTTCAGATTGAAATTGGTGGAACATAGCTTCTCAGCTGTCAGAGCCTTTGACTGCTGTGTCTCATGAACTTCCTAGGAAGTCGCATGGGCCCAGCAGGAGATGGGATCAGCAAGCCCAGTAGCTGTTGCCTGTGTATGTTAGAGATACTGATCTGCCTGGATTATAACCTTCATTGGACCCCTTAGTGCATTACTGGGTTTTCCTGATTTTTGGGAAACCATGCTTTTCATAAATTCACCCCATTTCTTCTTACATCTCTCACTAAGCCCCTACCATTTTACAAACGTTACTCAGTAGCATCACCATCCACTTGTATAACAGTTTATGATCTTCCCAGTATTCTCATGCAGTTGCTTTCATTTGGGCCTCCCCCGCCCCCCGCTCCCCCCACCCTGTGGGATAAGACTGGCGGCATTATCTTCGTTTGTCATATGAGGTGTCTGAGGCTGAGTCAGACAGTAAACAGTAGCAACAAGAGCTTGGCGTTCCCACTCCAGTTTGTATGCTGTTCTCTTAGTCTCACCGCAGAACCCTGACAGAATGGCGGGAGACAATGGCCCAGAAGAGGCCGGGGCCTGTGCCAGTGACGATGAAACCTGGTGTCAGACAGGAAGATACCCAGTCTCCTCAGCCTGTCGGCTCCCGCTTCCTGTGGCTTTTGTAGGTTCCTTCGGCCTGTGGGAAAGCACCAAGAGAACAGCCCAAGTATCCATCAGTAGGATGCTGGTTGATGAGGCTGGTCCACCCACACAGTGGAGCTGGAGGCCACTGAACAAAGCGTGGTCGGTGGGGGAGCTGATCTGAAAACGTCTCTTGGCAGAGTAAACAATAAGGTGAAACCCAGAGCTGTGTCTGCGGTGTGCTCCCTTGTCAAAAAACAGGGAACTGGGGGATGAAATGCAGATCTGAGTACTTTTTATTTGAAAAAGGAACACTGAAAAGTTATATTAGAAAAAAATGAAAGTGGTTGGGGTAGGGAACAGGGTGGCAGAGATGAGTGATTTCTCAGTTTACACCTTTTTGTGGCATTTTTAAAAAACTCAATTTTGAAATAATTATAGATTCACAAAACATTACAAAAATAATAGATCCTGAGTTTCCCCAGTGGTAACTCTTGGATAACTCTAATACCATATCATAACCAGAATATCAAAGATCTACAGCTTAGATTTCCCGTTTTACATGCACTCATGTCTGTGTGCAGTTCCATGCACTTTTATCACATGTAGATTGTGTGACCATCACCACAATCAACTACAGAACTGCTCCATCACCAGGCATGCCTACAGCTCCCCCTTTACAGTCACACCCAGCCCTCCCAAGCCCCGTCCCTTGACAACCATGGATCCGCATTCCATCTAATTTTGTCATTTTGAGACTGCTGCATGAGTGAAACCATACAGATATGCTGTCTGCGATTGGCTTTCTTCACTCATAATTCCTTTGAGATCCATCCAAGTTGCTGCGTGTGTCAACAATCTGTTCCTTTGATTGCTGAGTAGAGTTTTCCATGGTGTGGATGTACCAGATTGTTCAGCCATTTGCCCATGGAAGTACATTTGGGTTTCCAGTACTTGGCTGTTACAAATAAAGCTACTGTGAACATTCGTGTACACATCTCTGGGTAGATCTTAAGTTTTCATTTCTTTAGGATAAATGCTCTGGAGTACAGTTGCAGGGTCATGTGGTAAGTGTACGTTTAGTTTTTTGAGAAACCCAAAAAATTTTTCCAGCATGGCAATTTGATTTTTGAAACATATATTAAAAAACAAAAACCAAGGATGTCAATGTTGAATCTGACCATGTCCTTAAAATCAGGTCACCAGTAGTATTTCTCTAGTCTGCTCTAGAGATTTCCTGGGTGAGTGATGTCGGCGTTAAATCCTGAATCTCTCTCCTCCTAGGTGTGGTACACATAGTGGAGGTGATACTGAATGGGATGGTTCTCATGTGTATCGTGGCCTCCTACTTTGTCCTTGCTGGATTCAGTGCCAGCTTTTCCAGCGGTGGCAGCTTTGGGAACAACTATTACTCACCGTTTGAGGGCACTGAGCTGGAGCAGGTTCGGCAGCTGGACCAGCAGTACACGGTCCTCCGGGCACCCCTGATATATGGCGGTGTGGTTGTTACTCTGGGGCTGGGTGTCCTCACCATGGGTGTTTTAGTCCAAGGAGCCAAGAGTCTAGCCAAATTGTCGGGGAAGTGGCTCCTCCTGGAGGCCGCCTTCAGCCTCCTAGCGGCAGTGGGCTTCTGCATTGGCACTGGCACTTACCTCTATGTGGCCTTGCGGATCAACTCCACGGACACCTGCAAATTGAGAGAGAGGCTCTATGCCCGCAAGGGTCTCACCTGGATGAACTGCCAGCTGGCAGGCACAGATGGAGCGGCAGCTACCTTTGCTTGTCTTCTGGTGATTATGTATAGTGCCAGCGTGGTGCTGGCCATGCGGAGCTACCGAGAACAGAAGCACTACAGAGACAGCCGAGAACAGCACAGAAATCACAACGATGCACCAGAATACGTGTGGTCTAGAACACTCTGAGGTCTTCTTCTGGAACCTAAATGTCAACCCACTTCCCTGGTTTCTCTCAAAAAAGATGGGCCCTTTAAAATCTCACAATAGACAATTGCAGTTTTCACATACCTGATTTTATAAATGCTCCCTTTGGGACTAGTGCAAAGCTAGATGATCATCACATTTTTCTGTTAGTAAGTCTTTGTTGGCTAAGAGCTTGAAAAAAATACCTCCATCTTTGCTACAAAGAACATTAGAAGCTTGGGAATATACCCTTACAGTATGGCTCTTACCAAATGGCAAGGTAATAATAGTAATAGCTATGTAGCCAGAAAAACTCTGAAAGATGAGAACTACACATCTGAGGTAGCAGGTCCAGTGTAAACCTAGAAATATCTTGCCTATTGAAACTATTGAAGTCACAAAATGAAACATGCCATTCCCCTCCACCCCTATCCCGGGGCAATGATTTTAAAGCAGTTGTGTGTTAAATTCTAAGCAAGTAATTGCATCCTGACTTTGTCCTGGAAGGAAACTGTTCAGCCCATGTAGCACTGTACCATGACTGCATGGGTCCCAGGCAGCCTCCGTCCTTTATAGAGAAGGGAGGCTGGGTTCCTGGCACATGAGGAGAGACGCTTTGGACATGCGTGTTCCTCCTCAGGATTCCTGCATTTAGGGCTGAGAATGTTTTTTGCCAGTATTCCAAGTTAGTTTTTTTTGTTTCAAGTCATTCAGTTGGAGTTCCTTTGCCTGAAAGAGTTTTCTTTTATGTGAGACTTCCAAATAGATAAAATTCATAAACTTAAATTTATTTCAAAGATAAGGCAGTTAATTTTACCATACTTTTATAAAGGCCAACTAGAAGCTTCTTCCTTTCTGCACTCCCATGTCCCACAGAATACACCTTCCTTCAAAGTAGATTGTAATCTCTCATGATCCTGAATCATTTTCATAATGTAACAAATCAGTAACACTGAATCTTTAAAATAAAGTTCTTTCAATAATTTTAATCTAATGTTGTACAGCTGTTCTTATATATTACACCTAGTCTCAAATTTTTAGTTCATGTCAGATGAAACTAGAAATATGTTACTATAAAATATAGGTTTTTTTTTTTTTTGGTAATTGTCCTCTTGCTTTTCAATAGCCAATCTTTTCTTCATAATACTGTTTTCTTTTTATGAGATTAAACTATTAATACATTCAAACCAAAATTTTAGTACATTTCTAAAACTATTTCCACAATGCAATTTTGACATACATCTCAGATTCTCTGATCTATAGTTATAAGACGTCAACAAACATAAGCCTGTTTCAACATACGCCAAAATGTGTTTTAAAAAATGGTCATTTTCCTCTAACACGTGTGGGTCATTACCACATGTTTGGGGCCTCTTCTCACTCTCCCTGCCCCACCTGCAACACCTACCTGGAATATATTACCTTTCCTCTCAAATCCTTTCAACAACTAATTCTTATCTTACAGTATCTATCCCAGGCAAAGGATCAAAAATAGGCAGAAATGGGAAAATATCTAATACTTTAACAAAAACTAAAGGAAAATAATCACCAGGAAATTTACATTACTAAGTTAAAATGCAAACACTTGTGCCATGGCAAGGTGCTGCCACTCGCTCACCCTCAGCCTAGAGGCAGTGACTACAGCCCTAGTTTCTACTGAGTGGCAGACAAGAAGTTTGACAGCAGCAAACAGCACACAACCCATTCCTCACCTGCCCCCAAAGAATCCAACAGACACACATATTCTGACCTGGCGTTTATTCCCTGAAACATGTCCCTATTAGATCTTTGCCCACGTGTGAGTCTTGTGCTTGATAAAATGGGGACTTCAGCCTTTCCGATGCCGTCATCGCCCCCGAGCCCAGTTATACTGCTCCCGAGATTCAGCTCCTCTTGACAGACTGGAGCCCACCCATCACTGTAGTCACAACACTCCACATTCAGTTTTCTATCATTCAAATGCTTTAGCAAACCCTGTCTTACTACTACTTGTCAGGCAGGCAGGTCAAGATTTATTACTCACATTTTACAGATAAGAGGTTCAGGGAGATTAAGCGGCTTACCTAATAGTTGACATTTCGATGGCTGCTCACTGGGTGCCAGGTCCAGTACTGAGCTAAGGAAGCATTTGTTTGCATCATCTAAGCTCACAACTAACTGCTGAAATACTATTACTTGTGTTTAACAGTTGAGAAAAACTGAGGCTTGGAAAGGTTAAGTAATTTGCCTAAAATCGCATCTTTTAAGCAGCAGAAACAAAACTCAGGCACAACAAATCACACACTGGAACATGTTCTGACTAATGTACTCTTGTGGACTTTGGGCAAACCAGATTAATTTAATCACAGCAAGCAGAGAACATCACTCAAGAGAACTTCACTTCTGCCATCCTGGAATACAGAGGTGTGTCTCATGGAAATGAAGTGTCAAAGCAGATGGCGGCAGTGAGCCCAGTACATGGAAGGTGCTCAATGAACGTTGAACCAAGATTTTTAAATGTTCATTCTGCTAAAGAGGAAACCTGCAAAATGATTTCAATGTGGCCTTCATTTGGAGCGAGACGGAGCTAATCTTGCTTAGAAGTCCAGAGATTATGGGACACAACCAATGGGGGAGAGAGAGGGGTCCGGGGACAACAGTTTAAGAGACTTAACTGGGTTCTAAGTATTTTGTATTTTTTAGTAATACAAAACCCATCACTCCACCTGAAGTTCTGACACCAAACCATCACATATAAGACACACAATGGCTGGATTATCCACTTAGCTTGTCTGTGTCATCATCAGCTCCATGATTTATGAGAGCTGTAGAGTGAGTTTCCTCTAGTCAGCTAATAACTTACATGTAAATAAGGACTGTGTTCCTGTCTGTGGGATTTCTTTAAACATATAAACCAAGTCAGAATATAATATTTCTTAATGTAAAAAACCTTTATTGCTACTTCAGCCTTAAAAGGAGATAAAAAATATTTATTCTTGCCTTAACTCATAGCTTAAGTGTCATGGAATGTGGTTTCATTTGTTTATCTTCCTCCAAAGCAAGAAAACTAATTCTATATACAAGTTAGAGAAAATTACAGTCTCATGCCCCAATAAAGTATTTTTATAAAGTAACAGGTATTCCATTTTAAAACAAAGCCATGAAAAAGATATTCCACTTTATTTTATTTATTATTATTGTTATTATTTTTTACAAACAATAGATTTGCTGCAACATGCTCTGGCTCATATTATTGAATTAAAAAATTTTAACACATTTCAAAAATATCAAAAATACACTATCATGAGTCTTAGGACTATAATACGACAATGATTGCACAAAACCATAAGATATGAATTCACTGTCCAGATGACATCCATTGGCAACAGTGAGAGAAAACCCTATAGCATCTGGGAGAAGTACGTGAAATTTAGAATACAAGGAGCTTATGTGTGACTGAATGATCACCGAATGTAGGAAACAGAGCAGGATTTGCTGTAGCTGCTTTTCTCCATCTAGGAAGTGCTTACCCTACTATGGGGCAAAAGTCACTAACTGTAGAGAAAGATTAACTTGCCTCCATGACCAGGGAGGTCTAAAGGCCCCACCCAGAGGGAAGTAAAAAGTGACACCGGACAGTTCTATAGTGATGCTGCACACATCACTGAATGGCTTGGAGACTATTTAATAATTGGTTCATTTACTGGTAACACCCAAGTGCTCCCTTATGGAGGTCTCTTCATTAATAATTATTGAGTAGATAAAGAAGGTGAGCCTGTGACTTCCAAATACCTGCTTTTGCTGAAGGTCTACATGAAAAGAAGAGCATCAATTGCTATTCAGTCATCAGCCAAACCTAACTGGCTCCATCGCCCGGAAAACAGCACTCGCTACAAACAATTATAATAGCACCCAATGATTACCAAGCTGCTCATACTGGCTTTTCCATACATCAAGAAAATGAATTCATCAACTTATTGCACACATACACTCTACAGTAGTGTAGTAAAGCCCTTGCTTGTATTAGGAGTGGTAGTTCAACGACTCACTGGAGCTCTAGAACACACCAGCATTCAAATTTTCAAATATATTTCCTATTCATTTGAATAAAAATAAGAGTATCATGCTGCCAAGACTCGAATATTTTTTCCTTCCATGGGACTACTAAACTGCTCCCATAAGTAGGAGTAATGTGTCTTTCAGAAATTCTCTTCAACTTCTCCATTAAATGGGAGGTACACACAGAGACCTGAGAATCATGCAGAGGCCAGAATCTCTGGGCTAGAGATCAGTGGTGCTCTGCCCACCCAGGGACACATCCTCCGTGTAAAGTCCTGGGGAACAGATTACATTCACCTAGAGAATAAATTACTGGATTTCATTACCTGATGACCTAATCAGATCACACAGGACTGTTAATGACCTAATAGGTCAAAAGAGTTCTGTATATTTTTGGTAATGGACTATGGCCTTTTACCCTCTGTTTTAATACAGAGCAATTACAGAAGGAAATGAATGAAAGGAAGTTACAAAAAACAAAAATCAGTTTTGGTTTAGCTTATATTAAAAGGTGTTCAATACAACCCAATGTTTCTTGAAATAAATCTACCACAAAAAATAACATTTGGGATTTCACAGTTCTGAGAAGAAAAAAAAATACATCTACTTTTGCTAAAGTCATTTCAGACCTGGGATTTGTGATGATTCCCATAAGTAGGGAGACAAAGAGATGAAAGAAAAGGGTTCACAGATAAAGGACAGTTTTTAAGAGACTATACTATTAAAGCAGTTATTCCCAAAACAACTTTCCTTTTTAGATCACAGCATTATTCTGTAAATCAAAGGTTCTGCTGTCTGTGTAGGAAGATGGTTTACCTCACTCATCACTATTATCTTGACTTTTTCCTTCATTTCCCTTTTTTTTCCTCCATTTTCCCATATAAAAATAAGGCAGCAACACATTATTGTTCCCATCTTTCTAAGAGCACCTAAACTTTGTATGGACCACTATATTCCTCACTTCAAATCAAGACCTGAGTTCTAAAATTTTTCAGTAGCTGACCAGTAGTTTAACACAGGGAAGTCAAGTTTTTCTGATAATTTGGGGACTCAAATTCAGATTCTTGAGGGGTTGAATGGTATACAGCCACTTCAATGCCCTACTGACACATGCACAAGGGCATTGGACCTCTGAGAAGATGAAGATACATAACCATTTGTGGACAGGCCATCTGGTTTTCTACTACTGCTTTAACAAAAACTTCAAAAAACCCCACAAAGATATATGTGTGTGTGTGTGTGTATATATCTCAACCCTATCTTTAACATTTTGTTTCTCATGAAACAAATTAAAAATGGTTCCACTCTATTTTCTTTTTAATTGTAAAAGTGTTCTAAAAATTCAAAGCACATTCCCCATCAGGTAAAATCAATGTTAAAATTTTGTAGGGATAAACTTTCCTAAGCAAATCTTCTAATGCAAAGGCAACAGACAGAAATACAGAAGGAACTGCATTTTGCTACAGTTACATGGAATGTGCAAAAAATACAGTAAACCAGGTTTTCTGTGAGCTTAGGACTTTCTCAATTAAGTCTTTCTTTTATTAGTAATTGAGCCCAGTACTTTGAAACCATGTGAGGTGGAGAAGCAGTTTTCAGAAGAGTACTCTGTTAAACACTAAATAAACGAACTCCCAAGTTACTCCAACGTTTTAGAAAACCAACCCTCTGCTCTAGATTAAGAGAAGGAACACGTCTAATCTGCAGGCTCCATCCGTCCATCTATTCTCATTCGGCCTGTCTATTCGGAGTCATCTGCTATAAGTCAAGGTTACTTGCATGTGAGCAGCACCAGCCTTGGCTCTACACATTAGGGGGCTGACAGCCAACTCCGTTACATTTATAGAAAGAGCCATTTGCCAAATGCCTCTCTTGTGATCTGCTGGGGATTCCTAGCAGGTGTCAGATCTGTCAAGGGGTTCTTCTCTTTTTCTAATTTTGGGGGAAGTAGTCTTAGTCCTCACTCTTTCCCCACCTCGATCCCCCAAAGAAGACTCTACTCCTCCAAGTTTCTCAGGTGCTTTCACAGTTGGGCATCCAACAGGTAAATCGATTCCCCAGGGCCCTTCATAGTACCTCACAGAAGGCTCCAACACCCAATGATCATTCTGCCTATGGATGAAGGTGCTGGGCTGCCTGTAAGATTGGCTCGAGTGCAGATTCAAAAATAAGAAGTTCACAGTCAATGAAAAGTGCTCTCATTACATTACACACATAAATTATCTGACTGGTTCTACACTTTCAATAAACATCATTTCGATAGGCTGTATTCTCGTAGAGAAGAATGAAAAGCCATGTGACTAGTCACATCACATCCATCAGTTAGGTTGAGATATAAGGTGACTTCTCTGTCACAGAGACCCATCAGCAGCAATTAATAAAGAGAATCAATCTTCCGTTATTTCCTCCACAGTAATAGTCCCTTTCCTGCCCAGGCAGGCAAATTCTCAAAATTATCCTAGGAGGGAAAGGGTTAATGGCAGGTGGTAGGACTGATACAGAATAACATCTGCTTTCTTCCCAGCGACTCTGGGAATTCCAATGCAGGTTAAATGTGAAACTTAACACTGATGGTGTTTACTAACTTATCCTGAGCCAGATCCTGATACCTCTCACCATTTTTGGCTCTGAGTTCTACCCCCTCATCTATGGGTTAGAAATGTAGAGGCAAAATGCCTCTGGAAGGGTCCCCTACCCCAAACACTGCACAGCTTTCCCTGCACTGTGGCTCCTGGGGGAGGACTACAGTGCTGTATCAAACTCCTCCGAGAGCTCGGTCCGATCCTCTTCGTTGGGCTCAGGCTCAGGCCTGCCTTCCTGGTGTTTCATTTGCTCCTTCACTTCTTCTTCCAGGTCACGAGGTATAACAAACTGATCCTCTGGCTCCAGCTGAGTTGGGGCAGCAAAATAGCCTGTTTTCCTCTTGGGTGCTTCTGCGGCCACTTCAATGAGGTTCAGACTATCTTCTAGGGGCACAATTGAGCCGTTGGAGAGTTTCTTTCCATAGAGACAGGAAGTGGAGGGAGACTTCTGTAACTCCATTTTGTCCTTGCTCACTGGCAGAAGTATGCCACTGTTCACACTGTTCTGTCTCCGGATCCCAAAAAATAACCCTCTGGGATGTTCCTCAGGACATGGGGCAGGAGAGCTCTCTACGAGAGTGGGAGGGCTCTCCAGACCCTTTCCCCTACAGCAGTGGATGTCTACTTCCACTTCCACTTTGCTGCCATTTGTTATGACCCCTTCAACGGGCTGGTCATCATCACTGTCCAGGCCATTGTCAGACTGGTTACTGGAGAAAGTCGCACAAGAAGGCTGGCGCTGAAAAACCCCAGAGGAGGGTGTTGGATGAAGGCTGCAGCGCCTCTCTGGCCTTGGAAGCAAGCCAGCATCCAGGCCAGCAGTGCTGTGTTCATCAGAAGCGGTGGATCCCACCTCACTGCTCACCTCGGAGGTGGACATCTCACTGCCAAACTCTGAGGCAATGCCACTACTGGAGGATGGAGTGGTTGGCTTGGGTGTGTCCTTGACAATGGTGGTTGAACTGAATCCCACAGGACCTGGGAGGGTGAGTCCATTCAATTCGCAAGTGCAGCCTTCCTCACCAATGTTCAAATAAACCACCATCACCCCCACATTGTCCTGACAACCATAGCTCTGGGCTAATGTGCACAACTTCTTGGAAGCTGCTAATGGGTCTTCCACATGACGTACTGCGTTGACAGCTTCTATATATGACAAGTGTTCCCACAATGCTTTGTTTCCCAGTATCAGCAACTCATCTTGAATGGTAAGTGGAGTGGAAGATACGTGAGGCTTAGGGAGGATCCAAGGGTGTAGGTATGTACAGCCCAGCATCCGGGTACAGCAGGTCACCCCGTTCACTTTGTTGTCCTAGAGGCAAGCAGAAGGCAAACTTTGAGAAGCAATGACATGCAGTTTTGTATCTTTCTAGATCACAATGCTTAGGGCTCTATAATAAAACAGAATTGCCATGTTACATGGTTTTTCCTGGGATCTGTGTAGTTGAAGTGGACTTATAAAAATACACATATATAGAATTCTAAAAGGATGATATATCCTATATTATTATACCAAATAGTTCAGAGGACTTAAGTTAAAGCCAATTAAAATTAAGTGACTAAAAGACACCTTCATCTCAAGAGAAATTTGCTCCAATATGAAGTACCAGCCTCAGCATGTCCTTACTAGAGAAACATCTATTAGAAAAACAATAAGCAGAACTGTCATTAATTCTCTATTGCTAGTATTCTCAGAGAAGCCAAAACTCAGGTCACTAAAAATGATTTCCCATTTAAAGGCACACTTGGGACTGAAAAGATCCAGGTATTAAATAGCTAAGAGAATCTCTGCAGTTAAAGCATTAAATAATCTCGAGAGTTATTTAGCCTAAAAAAGGAAAGCCTGAAATCTGTGGCATAATTCACCTACTCTGGAAGGATTGAACCAAGAATGAATAGCATGTCAAGTCACAATGGATGACATTGTAAACTTAGAGGAAAAGGAAGAGCCCTGGTTATAGATTGGGAATGTTAACCTACCAGATACTTTGTCAATGATTTCTTTTCAATATAAAACCAAACAAAACCTCCAAAATAAACAATATATTTATTTCATGGTTGTAGTCATTCTCTGGATGAAAATCCTTGCTCTCTCTGAATTTCTCACAAACTCTAAATTTATTTTCCTTACCTGTAAAATGGAAATAAAAGTACTTCTTCCGTACAGGTTTATTGTGAAGACTAAATAATGAAAGTACAGTGCTTAGCAAGTAATAGGCAAATGATAAATGCTGATAACATTTATAAAAATAACTCCTAGTTGTCTAGGACTGCCAAAGAAAAATCTAAATTAAAATTATCTAAATTCTGTAAAAATATAGTAACCAAACAAGTTATCTTTTATCTTTCTCATTTGTTTTGACTAAAAGACTTTCCTAAGACCAGTGTCTCAGAGTTTCAGAATCTTCATAGTATCAACCACATTGTAATGGTACTTGCTTTGGTTTTGTGCTTCCCTGGATGGAATCTCATATGGATAGTCCTTATATAGAATTCTGGCAGGACAGACTGCCCAGAAATGGACCCACACAAATAAAGTCCACTGATTTTTGACAAAGGAGCCAAGGCAGGTCCATAGAGAAAGGACAGTCTATTCCACAAAGGCTGCTGGAGCAACTGGATGGTCATGTGTGAGAAAAAGAAAAGAGTCTAGACATGGAGCTTACATCTTTTGCAAAAATTAATTCAAAATAGATCACAGGCCTATGTTAAAACATGAAGTTCCTACAAGATAGCATAGAAGAGAATCTAGGTGACCTTGGGCTTGAAAATGAGCTTTTAAAAACAACACGAAAAGCACTACCCATGGAAAAGAAATTGGTAAGGAGAACTTCATTAATCTTCCTAAAAACTTCTGCTCTGCAAAGATACTGTTAAAAAAATGAAAAGACAAGCCACAAACTGAGAGATGATATTTGCAAATCACATATCTGATAAGTACTTATATCCAAAATACACAAAGAACTCTTAAAACTCAACAATAAAGAGACAAACAATTTGATTAAAAAAGGGCAAAAGATCTGAACAGAATTCTGCTTTGCAGTAAACAATGTTCACATGTAAATGCTAACGTCTCTTTGAAAGTAAAATGGTTAGGCTAGTTTCTAAGAAAGGAGAAAAACTATTTAATAGTAGAGATACTGATGCCTCACTATACAAAAAATACCACCAGAGCATACTAAGCAAGCCATAAACAATATAAACAGGAAAAGTATTTTGAAACTTTGCCATTTCAGAACAGAGATGTCAAACTATAGAACTTTCTTCTTATTTGAATAACAAACCAGATGTGTTGGAAACTAGATGCAGGGACATTTACATTCATTTCACATGCTAGCTATATATCTAAAGGATCATAAATTAGGATTTTTATTTCCCATCAATTTGCTTTTGCTTTTTCTATTCATTAACTACTCATTAGATTTCCTTCTAGTACTACGATCTGGATTGGACACAACTCACAGAGCTTGCTAGGAAGAAAATGGCCCTTGCTGGCTCCATGCAGAACATCATTCTCTAAATCTGGGGAGCAGAAGTGGCTGATGGGGAGCAAGGCTCACCTCTGTGACGATGGCTTTCTGGCCCTTCACCCTTTGAGCCTCCTCCGGCTCCTGTTCCAGGCTGAAGACTTTAGAAAGGGGCACTGGTTTCCCACTTCGGGACAGCACTGCTTGGCACGTGCCAACATTAGCCACAGTCAAGCTAAAACTACCTGTTGGATCAGCAGTATCAGGGCGGATGTAACAGAGGAGAGCAGAGGAGCCCAGCTTCTGGCCAGCCATTCCTAATTTCCTGTTGAGAAAGAGAAGAAAATGAAGACATGGTAGCTAGGATTTATAAGAAAGCGGTGATCCTTCCAAGTCTGTGATTGCCTTGTGTTTCTGCCATTGACTATGTGCCAGCCTCACCCTTATCCACCTGAAGGCAGTCTCTTGCTATAGGAGTTGAGGGTGAAGAGAGCTTTGCCTTCCACTCTTCCTGAGAGAGAGAAGAAATTTTACACAAGGTGTGGGGACAGGGGAGACACTGAAGGCACATCTTCCTCTACTGCTCCTGCTTGTGTCTGATCATAGACTATGAGGACCTAATCAGTGGTTTTCAACTTGAGTGCATCAGTCACCAGGAAGGCTAGTAAAAGAAATTCCCCAGACATTCTGATTCTGTGGATAAGGGGCTGGCCCAGAAGTCAGCATTTCTAGGTTTTGGTGATTCTAAGGCTGCTGGTCCTAGAACAACACTTTGAGAACCACTCAGCTAGGTTTAATTCCTTCTTGTATTCCTCCCATCCACATGGCATCCATCCCCAGCACCTGGCATAATACCAAGTACAGAGCAGATGCTATCAGAAAGTTCTGGTTTCAAATTCCAGCTCTGCCATTTACTAGTTTTAGATCCTTAGCAAGGTATTTCTCAGAAAATTTTCTGACAAAATACTTACCTCTTTGGCTTGTTTTGAAAATTAAAGATAGGAGAAATACTTGGTACAAGTGCCCTGCTCTTGTGAGGTGCTTCATAAACTGAGTTCTCTTTCCCACTTTATTTTGCCAAGTCCCTAGTTCAGTTCCATAACTGAAAAATAGACTCCTTTCCCAACATTTTTGCTTTGTGTTATAATGAGAGCTAAAACCAGCTCAGGCTCCAGGCTATTCCATTTCAACCTTGATTATACAAATTTACAACCTCTCCATTATGCACATCATTTATGCAGCCCAACTGATGTGCAAGATGTTCCATTAGCTACCAAGAGATTTTCAATAGTTTTTGTCCTTAGATGACTTAGAAGATTAGTTGGTAAATCCTAATAAGTATGCTGAACACATGAATCTGATCAGTTTCTTAAACTTTTGTAGGTCATTTACTCTTTGGAGAATCTTATAAAAGCATACTATCTTCCTTCCCCCAAATGCACAAATACATACACACACACACACACACACACACACACACTTTTGCATATGATTTTTGGGCTTTCCAGATCCTCAGCAGCTTTCAAGTTCCAAACAGGAAACAGATGGTTCCACAGTCTCCTTCAAAAGCCAAAGTCCCGGGAAGATGGCGGCATGACCAGGGCGGCAGAAATCTCCTCCCAAAACTTATATATATCTATGAAAATACAGCAAATACAACTATTCCTGAAAGAGAGACCAGAATACACAGGAAAGCGCACAGCGTGCAGCTATACCTGAGAGGTCACGGCACCCCGTGAGGAGGAGCTAAAAAGGGCTCTGCAGAGCAGCCGGGCCAGAGCTGAGGAACAGTGGAGCAAAAGCGCCACCTACAGCATCCCCACAGAATCTACTCCCAGTGGGCGTTTTTTTTCTTTTTTCCTTTTCGTTGTTGTTTTGTTTTGTTTTGTTTTTTGTTTTTTCTTCTCTTTCTTTTTTTTTCTTTCTTTCTTTTTTCTTTTAAAAGTCTTAAAGAACCCAGCTGGCATACGTGGCAACTACCAGCGACCACTTCTATAGCCATGAAAAGACAGAGGAATATGGTCCAGACTAAAATCAACCAGACAACCAGAGAGAGGGAGCCTGAAGGGACTGAAATGCACTGTCTTCCTAAAAAAGAATTCAGAATAAAAGTCATAACCATGCTGATAGATCTACAGAGAAATGTGCAAGAGCTGAGGGAGGAAGTGAGGGAAGTGAGGAAAGACAATGGAGAAATCAGACAAGTGATCGACGGGCTTAACAGCAGACTGGATGAGACGCAAGAGACTGTTAATGGAATAGAAATCAGAGAACAGGAATACAGAGCAGCTGAGGCAGAGAGAGATAAAAGGATCTCTACGAATCAAAGAATATTAAGAGAACTGTGTGACCAATCCAAACGGAACAATATTCGCATTATAGGAGTACCAGAGGAAGAAGAGAGAGAAAAAGGCATAGAAAGTGTCTTTGAAGAGATAATTGCTGAAAACGTACCCACGCTGGGGAAGGAAATAGTCTCACAGTCCACGGAAGCCCACAGATCTCCCAACACAAGGGACCCAAGGAAGACAACACCAAGACACATAATAATTAAAATGGCAAAGATCAAAGATAAAGACAGAGTATTAAAGGCAGCTAGAGAGAGAAAAAAGATCACCTACAAAGGAAAACCCATGAGACTATCATCAGACTTCTCAACAGAAACCTTACAGGCCAGAAGAGAATGGCATGATATATTTAACGTTATGAAACAGAAGGGCCTCGAACCAAGAATATTGTATCCAGCACGATTATCATTTAAATATGACGGAGGGATTAAACAATTTCCAGACAAACGAAAGTTGAGAGAGTTTCCTCTCATAAGCCAACATTACAGGGTATCTTCAACGGACTGCTCTAGATGGAAGCACACCTAAGGCTAAAAAGATGTCACCAGAGAAAATAAAATCATAGCAAAGAAAGCAGACCATCCAAATACTAACTAAAGGCAAAGAATAAAACACCTATTATAGAAAGAATGGAGGAGGAGGAATAAGAAGGGAGAGAAATAAAGAAACATCAGACTGTGTTTACAATAACTTAACAAGAAAGTGAAGTTAGATTGTTAGATAGTAAAGAAGCAACCCTTGAACCCTTGGTAACCACGAATCTAAAGCCAGCAATGGCAATAAGTACATATCTATCAATAATCACCCTAAATGTAAATGGACTGAATGCACCAATCAAAAGACACAGAGTAACAGAATGGATAAAAAAGCAAGACCCATCTATATGCTGCTTACAAGAGACTCACCTCAAACCCAAAGATATACACAGACTAAAAGTGAAGGGATGGAAAAACATATTTCATACAAACAACAAAGAGAAAAAAGCAGGTGTGGCAGTACTGTATCAGACAAAATAGACTTCAAAACGAAGAAAGTAGCAAGAGATAAAGGACATTACATAATGATAAAGGAGTCAGTCCAACAAGAAGATATAACCATTATAAACATTTTTGCACCCAACACAGGAGCGCCAGCATATGTGAAACAAATACTAACAGAATTAAAGGAGGAAATAGACAGCAATGCATTCATTTTAGGAGACTTCAACACACCACTCACTGCAAAGGATAGATCAACCAGACAGAGAATAAGTAAAGACACAGAGGAAATGAACAACACACTAGAACAGATGGACCTAACAGACATCTACAGAACTCTGCACCCAAAAGCAGCAGGATACACATTCTTCTCAAGTGCACATGGAACATTTTCGAGAATAGACCACATACTAGGCCACAAAAAGAACCTCAGTAAATTCAAAAATACTGAAATCCTACCAACTTCTCAGATCACAAAGCTTTAAAACTAGAAATAAATTTTAGAAAGAAACCAAAAAGGCTCACAAATACATGGAGACTTAACAACATTCTCCTAATTAATCAATGGATTAACGACCAAATCAAAACAGAAATCAAAGAATATATGGAGACTAATGACAACAACAACACAAAGCCACAGCTTCTGTGGGATGCAGCAAAGGCAGTTCTAAGAGGAAAGTATATTGCAATCCAGGCCTATTTAAAGAACGAAGAACAATCCAAATGAATAGTCTAAAGACACAATTACTGAAATTGGAAAAAGAAGAACAAATGAGGCCCAAGGTCACCAGAAGGAGGGACATAATAAAGACCAGAGAAGAAATAAATAAAATTGAGAAGAATAAAACAATAGAAAAAAGTCACTGAAACCAAGAGCTGGTTCTTTGAAAAAATAAACAAAATAGATAAACCCCTAGCCAGGCTCATTAAGAGAAAAAGAGAATCTACACACATAAACAGAATCAGAAATGAGAAAGGAAAAATAATGATGGACCCCACAGAAATACAAAGAATTATAAGAGAATATTATGAGAATCTATATGCTAACAAGCTGGAAAACAGAAGAAATGGACTTCTTAGAAAAATACAACCTTCCAAGACTGACCAAGCAAGAAACAGAAAAACTACACAGACCAATCACCAGCAACGAAATTGAATCAGTAATCAAAAAACTACCCAAGAACAAAACCCCCGGACCTGATGCATTCACCTCTGAATTCTACCAGACATATAGAGAAGAAATAACATCCATTCTCCTTAAAGTTTTATAAAAAATAGAAGAGGAGGGAATACTTCCAAACTCATTCTATGAAGCCAGCATCACTCTAATACCAAAACCAGGCAAAGACCTCACCAAAAAAGAAAATTACAGACCAATATCCCTGATGAACGTAGATGCAAAAATACTCAACAAAATATTAGCAAACCGAATTCAAAAATACATCAAGAGGATCATACACCATGATCAAGTGGGATTCATCCCAGGGACGCAAGGATGGTACAACATTCGAAAATCCATCAACATCATCCACCACATCAACAAAAAGAAGAACAAAAACCACATGATCATCTCCATAGATGCTGAAAAAGCATTTGACAAAATTCAGCATCCATTCATGATTAAAACTCTCAACAAAATGGGTATAGAGGGCAAGTACCTCAACATCATAAAGACCATATATGACAAACCCACAGCTAACATCATACTTAACGGCGAGAAGCTGAAAGCTTTTCATCTAAGATCGGGAACAAGACAGGGATGCCCACTCTCTCCACTGTTATTCAACATGGTACTGGAGGTCCTAGCCATGGCAATCAGACAAAACAAAGACATACAAGGCATCCAGATTGGTAAAGAAGAAGTCAAATTGTCACTATTTACAGATGACATGATACTGTACATAAAAAACCCTAAAGACTCCAGTCCAAAACTACTAGAATTAATATCTGAATTCAGCAAAGTTGCAGGATACAAAATTAACACACAGAAATCTGTTGCTTTCCTATACACTAACTATGAACTAACAGAAAGAGAAATCAGAAAAACAATTCCATTCACAATTGCATCAAAAAGAATAAAATACCTAGGAATAAACCTAACGAAGGAAGTGAAAGACCTGTACTCTGAAAACTACAAGACACTCCTAAGAGAAATTAAAGAGGACACTAACAAATGGAAATGCATCCCATGCTCTTGGCTAGGAAGAATAAATATTGTCAAAATGGCTATACTACCTAAAGCAATCTACAGATTCAACGCAATCCCTATCAAACTACCAACAGTTCTCTTCAATGAACTCGAACAAATAATTCTAAAATTCATATGGAACCACAAAAGACCCTGAACAGCCAAAGCAATCCTGAGAAGGAGGAATAAAACGGGGAATTACGCTCCCTGACTTCAAGCTCTACTACAAAGCCACAGTAATCAAGACAATACGGTATTGGCACAAAAACAGAGCCACAGACCAGTGGAACAGAATAGAAAATCCAAACATTAACCCAAACATATACAGTCAATTAATATTTGATAAAAGAGCCTTGGATATACAATGGGGAGATGACAGCCTCTTCAGCAGCTGGTGTTGGAAAAACTGGACAGCTACATGTAAGAGAATGAAACTGGACTACTGTCTAGCCCCATACACAAAGGTAGACTCAGGGTGGATCAAACACCTGAATGTAAGTCATGAAACCATAAAACTCTTAGAAAAAAACATATTCAAAAATCTCTTGGGCATAAACATGAGTGACTTCTTCATGAACATATCTTCCCGGGCAAGGGAAACAAAAGCAAAAATGAACAAGTGGGACTATATCAGGCTGAAAAGCTTCTGTACAGCAAAGGACACCATCAGTAGAACAAAAAGACATCCTACAGTATGGGAGAATATATTCATAAAGGACATATCTGATAAGGGGTTGACATCCAAAATATATAAAGAACGCATGCACCATAACAAACAGAAAGCAAATAATCCAATTAAGAATTGGGCAGAGGACATGAATAGACACTTCTCTAAGGAAGAAACTCAGATGGCCAACAGGCACATAAAAAGATGCTCCACATCGCTAATCATCAGAGAAATGCAGATTAAAACCACAATGAGATATCACCTCACACCAGTGAGGATGGCCAACATCCAAAACACAAACAACAACAAATGTTGGCGAGGATGTGGAGAAAAGGGAACCCTCCTACACTGCTGGTGGGAATGCAAATTAGTTCAACCATTATGGAAAGCAGTATGGAGGTTCCTCAAAAAACTCAAAATAGAAATACCATTTGACCCAAGAATTCCACTCCTAGGAATTTACCCTAGGACTGCAGCAGCCCAGTTTGAAAAAGACATATGCACCCCCATGTTTATCGCAGCACTGTTTACAATAGCCAAGAAATGGAAGCAACCTAAGTGTCCATCAGTAGATGAATGGATAAAGAAGATGTGGTACATATACACAATGGAAAACTATTCAGCCATAAGGAGAAAACAAATCCTACCATTTGTAACAACATGGATGGAGCTAAAGGGTATTATGCTCAGTGAAGTAAGCCAAGCTGAAAAAGACAAGTATCAAATGATTTCACTCATATGTGGAGTATAAGAATAAAGAAAAAACTGAAGGAACAAAACAGCAGCAGACTCACAGAACCCAAGAATGGACTAACAGTTACCAAAGGGAAAGGGACTGGGGAAGATGGGTGGGAAGGGAGTGATAAGAGGGAAAAAAGGGCATTACAATTAGCAGACGTAAGGTTGGGGGGGCATGGGGAGGGCTGTACAATTCAGAGAAGACAAGTAGTGATTCTATAGCATCTCACTATGCTGATGGACAGTGACTGTAATGGGGTTGATGGGGGGGACCTGATGAAGGGGGTAGTTTAATAAGCATAATATTGCACATGTAATTGTAGATTAATGATACCAAAATAAATTATTAAAAAAAAAAAGCCAAAGTCCTCACATTCCATGCTGAGAGAGAGAGAATGGTCACAGCAGAAGGAGCCAGATCTCACCTTGATCCTGCACCTCTAATTTAGACCCTGACCTTCTGGCTTAGTGAGATTTATTTTCCAAAAGTAGAACCGAGTTAGGGATTATTCGACCCATTTGCTTACCTGTGAGACACCAAGAAGGTGTTTGTCATGAAAACCACGTCATGGCTTGACTGCTGCAGCTCTTCCAGAAGGACATCTGCCATGGTGCACTGCAGCAGGCGAGGGAGCTCTTCGTTGCGGTCACCATCGAACACGCCATACACAGCTCCCACCCCTTCTGCAAAGTTATCCACCGCTAGGGCTGATACACAGAGCCTGTTACAGAGTATGAGACCAGGGAAGTTACTGGCAAAAGGATTATTCTCCTGGGAGTCTTCTTTAAAATAAAAGTATTATTTGAGGGTAGAGAAGAGTAGTAAATCCCAATCAACACATGAAAAAGGTGTTAGATAATTAAGCAGCACTTAAAAGTGTTGATGTTGAAAGAAATGGTGCAATTCAGCCACATTCATGGGCAGTACATATTAGCATGGCAATGTTGCCAAAGGCTGGAAAGATGAAACCTTTTCTCTCAGTAGTGACTAAGGATGAGTTTTGTCAATGCCCTGCAGCCAAAGACCCCCAGGAGCACACCTGTGGTTGAACAGGTTGGGTGTTTTATGCCTTACAGCAAGGGAGAAGGTGCACCACGGGACTCCAGGGTGCAAGGTAGGAGGGTGTTTGAGAGAACCTGCTAAAAGATTTGGGCTTTGGTTGGGTCATTCTGGAGAAGGTCTAACAACATGGGGAATCATACTAGACTGCATGCTGTCAGAAAGTGAGGCCACGCTATGGTTGGGTATCTCAATATCTTATTTACAGGGAAAGAAGATTAATATAAGGATAAACATATAAATGGAAAAAAAAGTATCAGTCACCCATTATGGCCACGAGAGGGGGTTTTGGTATTTTGTGGACTGCACGTTCATCTTGTTTTTGTCTCCCTGGATCATGGTTTCAGAGGGGCCTTATTGGATGGTGTCATGCTTTGATTTATGTCCAACAGAACAACGTGGCCTAGCTTTCAACATCAGCTCAGTTCAGACGTCAGGGTCTGCCTTTTTTCTTTTTCTCCACAGCCAAGATACTCACTTATTTCTCTGCCCTGCCATCTCAGCCAGTCCATGGCTCCAGAAAGTTGATGTGACTGTAGAATCAGTGGTTGGCAAAGGTTTCTGATCAATTTTCAGGGTTGTGATATGGCTGTAGAAGTTGAGGAAGGGAAGATTAAACCATACATGTTTGTATTTTACAAAAACAATCCCAACAATAGTATGTGTTTTTATAAAATAATCTGTTGACAGAACAAGACATATTCTCAGTAGCCTCCTGACCTACCAGCCGAGGAGGAGAAAGGAAAGAGGAAGGAGGAAGAAATAGGGGCCATGTAGTGTTACAATTGATGCCACTCATTTCTATGAAAAACTAAAAACAATAAAGATTTCTAAATTTTACCCAACTGTCTACTCCTTTTAAGTATTCTGATATATCAATGAAGTCTTGGTACAATGAATGAGCTTGTACCATCTCTCAGATACTGTAATGTAATCTGGGCCACCTGAAATATCTATGTAAAAATAATCAGTGTGGCTGAGCAGTAGCCATGACGCTGAATTCTAATATAAATGGGCTGCCTACTGGAGAGAAAGAATATCCATCTATAATCAAATGAAGAAAGAGAACCGAGGGACTTTATGGCCTAATTCATTTTATTCCTTTAATTAATCGAGCGAGGTCTCCATAGACCTTAAGACCACCCACACATAGCTGGTGGGACTAAGAGCACATGTGGATGCAATTTCAAAATTTTTCCTACCTAAATGTGTCTAGCGTCTTGTGTTCCAGAACCAGATTTGTATTTCCAGTCAGGTCAAGATCTTGTAAAGTAGCAGGCAGAGCCTCTGGAATCAATATTTCGGTCAAGTCATTGCAACTCAGGTCTACAAACTGAGAAGAAAATGAAGAAATCAAAGAAAACACATCACAGAGAGTTAATTCTTAACTCCCTGATGCTCAATCTCCTACGATACTCTCAACAGGAAACTTAATGTCTTCCTAGGAATCAATCAAATATACTGTGATCACAAAATTTCTTCTTCCTTAGTGGAGAACCACCTCACATGCACTCTCACCATTCCCCACCGAAGGGCCTAAAAGTACCTGGATCTGGGGCAGCTGCAGTATTTCTGGGAAGATGCTGATGTTGTTGGAGTGGGCGGCCAGGGTGTGCAGCCTTTTGCAGTTTGCTATGGTTGTGGGAATGGTTTTAAGCTTGTTGCCACTTAGGTTCAGTTCCTCCAGTTGCTCCAATTTATTTAGTTTGCTGAAAAAGAAACACCAAAATACCACACTGCCCTCAGCAAGTTTCACAGCCGCCACAGAACACAGAGGTGACCCAGTCACTGGCAGATGACTGGTCAGAATGAGACAATCGGCAATGAGAAGCTCCCCACGGGGCTGCTCCTGCTGCGTCTCAGCCCGCTCTGCCTCTCAGTGCATCTCCAAGCCTGGGAAGCTTCTCTTATAGCTCTTGGATCCTGTGGGCATGAACATCTTCCTGTTATGTGACTTAGGGGTAGCTGCTGAATCAGCGTCAGCCTGGGGTTGGTAGATCAAGGATGGTACTTGCTGTGCCCCTAACTAGTATTGCATAAATTAATGTTAATGGACATCATTATCCTTAGCTGTAAAATAAAGAAGTCATACCAAATCATCACTAAGATCCCTCTACATCTGAAATTCCTATTCATAACAATCCATCTTCACTAAACATTTACTGAGTACTTACGATACACACAGCGATGTGTTACTGTGAGGCAAGTAATTCACACTCAGCTGGACTGAGAAAGCTTTTCTGTGCACTGAGATATCTTGACAGCCTAACACCTTTATTTAGATTATTACAAATTGCTCTGATTTTATTTGTAATTTATTGATACAAAAAATGATAAAAACAATAAATGGCTATAACATGAAAAGCTTAGAAAATAAACGAACAATATCACCAATTCCTATTCTCATTTTGCTAAATTTCTACCAAACTTTCTCATGCATGTTTTATGTAAAATGTACTGCCCTTTCCATATAACATAGGTAATTTCTACTGCTAGAAAACTCATAAATGCATTTTAATAACTAAACCTCAGTAAATTAAAATTGTTCCCTTATTACAAAATACATGCTCACAGGAAAAAAAAAACTGGAAAACAGATGATGGGAAAAAAGCCTTTAATCCCACTACCAAAGATAATCTCCGGTGGCATTTTGGTGGGGAGTATTCTTGTCCTGTTTAATGCATGAACTATATTTTTCAAATTAAAAAGTGATGCTATGTTACATACATTGTTTTATAACTTGCTTTTTAAAAATTTTAATAATATATTTTTTAAGTTCCCCCATGTCCAAATCTCATGCTTTTCTCTCATACCACTCTCCGCCTGGATCTTTCTGACTTGTGAATAGAAATGCAGCATCCCTATCTCACCCTCTCAGTGAGTACCCAGAACTGTGCTAGACTCTGAAAACAGTCCAAAAGAAACAGAAGATCTGGACTGTGCCCATGCAATAATAACATTGTTCAGATGACCTGGCCATGGATTTATTATTTAGTATAGAACATATGTTTTCTTTAATAAACTGCTACTAAATTCCATTTAGTTTTATTATCTGTATTTAGGGTACTCTAATTTTGTGTGATCTCTTATAAATTCTTATCTTTACTCTTAATTAATTTTCAAATTCTTTAATGTGTTTTAAGTTGTATATCAGCCTGCTTGTGATGCCTGCAACAATAAGTATATCATCAAATTAGGAGGTATTCATTAGTTACAGAGATATGGTATCTCCCAGTAACTTCATAGGTTTATATAATTTGTCAGTGGTTTGGCATTTTCACTTTATATGAACATATTAGAGGCCAAATGAATTAATCTGATACTAGTTCAAGAGATCTACCATATCCTAAAATTAAGATTCTGCATTCACTTTAAAAGTCATCATTCAAATTATTTCAAGGAAGCAATCAAGTTTATCCTGATTGTCTTTTATAAGCTCCATATATCTCATTTCATAAACATTTACAAAAATTACAATCTTACATGTTTCTCTGAATTTATCACATTTCTAAGAAAATTCTATGAAATAAAATTAGAATCAAAATAGTTTTGTTTTCAAATAATAAAAAACATGATTTCACTTTATATGGTTATATAATTTCATTAAAATTATGTCTAACTAATAAAAAGCTCACGCACCTCAACAAACAAAAAGCAAATAAGCCAATTCAAAAATGGGCAGAGGAGTTGAACAGACACTTCTCCAAAGAAGAAATTTAGATGGCCAACAGGCACATGAAAAGATGCTCCACATCGCTAGTCATCAGAGAAATGCAAATTAAAACCACAATGAGATATCACCTCACATCAGTTAGGATGGCCAACATCCAAAAGACAAACAACAACAAATGTTGGTGAGGATGTGGAGAAAGGGAAACCCTCCTACACTGCTGGTGAGAATGTAAATTAGTTCAACCATGTGGAAAGCAGTATGGAGGTTTCTCAAAATAGAAATACCATTTGACCCAAGAATTCCACTCCTAGGAATTTGCCCTAAGAATGCAGCAGCCCAGTTTGAAAAAGACATATGCACCCCCATGTTTATCACAGCACTGTTTACAATAGCCAAGAAATGGAAGCAACCTAAGTGTCCATCAGTAGATGAATGGATAAAGAAGATGTGGTGCATATACACAATGGAATACTATTCAGCCATAAGAAGAAAACAAATCCTACCATTTGCAATAACATGGATGGAGCTAGAGGGTATTATGCTCAGTGAAATAAGCCAAGCCGAAAAAGACAAGTATCAAATGATTTCACTCATATGTGGAGTATAAGACAAAGCAAAAACTGAAGGAACAAAACAGCAGCAGACTCAAAGAACCCAAGAATGGAGTAACAGTTACCAAAGGGAAAGGGACTGGGGAGGATGGGTGGGAATGGAGGGATAAGGGGGAAAAAGGGCTATTACAATTAGCACACATAATGTAGCGGGGGTGGGGGTGGGGTGGGGGATACGGGGAAGGCAGTATAACACAGAGAAGAGAAGTAGTGATTCTATAGCATCTTACTACGCTGATGGACAGTGACTGCAATGGGGTATGTGGTGGGGACTTGATAATAGGAGGAGTCTAGTAACCATAATGTTGCTCATGTAATTGTATATTAATAACAGCAAAAAAAAATATGTCTAACTAATACAAATTCTATGCCTTTACATATTCTTAGTTTTTGAAGACATGAGTTTTGATAGCTACTTGCATGATATAGATGGATTTTTCTGGTGTCAAATTTTCCAATTTTTAAAAAATCAAATGTACTTTGGAAGACATTATTTCTCCACTGACACTGTTTAAAATGTTGATAGCATTAAATGTCTCTCTCACGTCTTTTTATAGGTGTAGTCTGGCTAACTCCTATTCACCAATTCTCTAGTAAGGCCAACCCCACCCCCAGGTGCTGTGCAGTACAGATGGCTACCTGTGCATATCTTTAATATCCTTCATTACAACTGCCTATATGCTTGTCTATTTCCCCAATTTGAGTGTAAATTCCTGAGGACAGAGACAGTAACTTAATCATCACTGTTTCCTCAGTCTTACACAGTACTTGACATATAGTATGCATTCAACATACATATAAAAATGAATAAATTAATGGACTCAACAGTATTTTATACATCAGTACTGACAAGAGGAAAAAAAATTAGCTTTAGAATTTCTTTGAGTTCATAAGCCTATACTTTTCTAGGCTGAACATTCTCAGACTATTAAGTAATTAGAACTAAGAATTAAACACATTTGAAACACAACTTCTCTGGTTACTGATGTTTAACAATTAAGTACAAACAGATTTTCCCATTCAACTAATGGAATCCCACCATCAGTAAGTCATTCAACATAAAGCAAGAGCACTCAGTATGACAGTTGTGGAGTTCGTCCTCTGTGTTTGAAATGACCAGTCTGCACTTGTTTACCTTGCAGGAAAGGACTGTAGCTGGTTGTTTGCAAGATGCAAGATTCGCAGGCGCGGGTGCCCCACCAGGACGGGCACACACTGATCTGTCAGGAGGTTGTTGGTCAGATAGAGCAGCTGCAGCGCACTCAGGCTCTCCTCCCCAGTGCAAGCAGACGGCAAAGACTCCAAGCTATTTGCAGATGCATTCAAGTATCTAAGACTGACAGAGCACAGGCAAGTCATCTCCTTTGTGGTTATTCATTGCCACCTTCTACAGAAACCATCATGCCACCTCAGTATGGAACACTGTCACTTCATGCTCCCAAACTCAGGACGAGTAGTTTTCACCAGGTCATTCTCTCTAATTGGTTCTACCCAACCAAAGTTCCTTTTATTTAACTCATCCGAGTGGAGTGAAATGACACAAGCTTGTCTTTTATTGTGTCTGTGTGTCCACCCAAAGGGTGTTGTTGAATATTATGTTCGCAAATATCTAACTGAAGACACCCTTCGGAAAAACTAGTTTTAACAGGATCATATTTATTTAGCTAATCCCTTTACAAGCCCCTAATAATGAGCATAGAGGCTGTTTCCAGCTGTTTGCTATTATAGACATTATAGTGAGCACATTTGTGTCTTTATCCCATTATTTCTTTAGGCAACACTCCCAGAAATAGAAATTGTGCACAGTTTTCAAAGTAGGTTGTAAAAAACATGCTCCAAATAAACAATGTACCTTAATGACAGCTTGGTAAAGCTAGAAGCAAAACTAAATTAACTTTAGTGGTATGTCCTCTTCTCCCTAAAGCAAAAGCTGGAAACTGCCCAAGGAAGCTCAGAATGCTGTGATTTCTCTTAAAGGTCCTAACTGTATTCATGTTCTGAGATGAAAGCCTGAACCCGCCCAACCTGTTTGATACCGTTTTACAATGCTAGAACATTTTAAGTATTTGATAGTCACTTCAACTTTTGAGTTGAAGATTATTATCTCATAAAACTGTCATCTTTTATTTCATATGAATTGCAAGTAAGTCTCTACCCGTACCTACACTATGAGGTAAACACTCTAAATATAGTCCCAAAGGTCACTCCACACCAATGTGGTTTGTTTAGCCAACAATTCTGCTCTTCTACAGATTCTATGGTACTTACTTTAAGGCCTTGGAGAAGAGGGTATCTGGCAGCCTGGAAAGCAAGTTATGCTGAACATCCAACACCTCAAGAGGGATGTGCTCCACCAGCACAGGCAGGGCTTGCACACGATTGTGTCCCACCATCAGTTTTCTGAGGCTCAAGCTGCTAAGGATTCTAAGGGGAAACAAATAAAAAACTTAGGTAAATCTTTCTTTCTGAGTCTGCCCCTGGCTATTTACTGAAATCAGTATACTAATAGAAATACATTCTTCCAGGTGATAAAATCACCAACAAGAGCCTGTGCCAAGAAAGCAGCCAGGACCGTATGTTTACCCACCACCCACCAGGAAGTTATTAGGATCATTCTGGGAAAAGGTGAACTAATGAAAGCAAATAGCACAGAACAGATCAAAATCCAGAAAAGTATTTGCAGAATAAGCACATTCAGATTTTAAGTCTAGACAGCACCAAAAATTCAAGGAATTTATTTACTAATATTAATATATAATTGATTAAAATAAAATTTATTATAACAAAAACTACTACCTATTCAGTGCTCAAAATGTGCTACGTTGTTTAACTATGAAGTTCAGAAGGGTTAAGTGACTTTGATTTGCTGAAGATCTCACAATGAATGTAGTAAACAGTACAGTCAGCATTTGAACTAAGGTCCGACTCCAAAGGCTGTCTTCATAGCTGCTATGCTACAAAGCTTCTAGTTTAATTTTAAAGCCCACTGGGTGATAACCACAGATTTTACACCTCAGTGCTTTTGAATACACCACTCCTCCAACCTCCAACCTCTCTCTTCCCCCCGTCCACATACAGCAAACCCAATTATTCAAAGTTCTGAATTTCTAGAACGTTTTATTTCTACAGTATAGTAATGATGAGTGAAGGCTTTGCAGTAAGAATGAATACATTCAAATGCCAACTCCCATCACTTCCTAGTTAGAGGGGACCTTGGAGAAGTCACCTAACCACTCTGAGCCTTATTTTCATCATTTGGAAGATAAGAACAATAGCAACTATATAAGGTTGCTAAAGGACTAAAGGTAATAAAAGTGCAGTCCACAGAACACTGTCCATCTCATAAGTCATCCAATACAAATTATCTATTATCACTATCAGATCACCAACCTAGGCCAGCAACTCTTGTTATGTTTTATCAGTTATCTGTGTGCAAGCCACCTCAACTATCCACTTACTAAGTTCCCTGCAGGCCAAGAGTATGCACTGGCCATTACGTTTCTCCTCACTGTGCTTCACACTGCCCTGCACCCAGCAGGTACTCAATGCTTACTGAACAAATGGAAGTACTTCTGAAAGCAGCCCAAATCTAGGAAAATAACTAAAGACATACATACAAACACATACATTGAAACATACATACATAACATATACATTAGCCCACACATACCTCACAGGAACCTCTGTCAGAAGATTATAGCTCACATCTAATATTTCTAGCTTCTTTGCTTCACAAGCCCAGTCAGGGACACACTCTAGCAGGTTTCTGCAGAAAATAATTAGAAGGTATCATTTAAGATGACAAGTGGAACTCATTTCACTAAACAGTAAGATACCTGGGAACTGGCCCGTGAGCTCCCTGAGGGAGAAGCACTCTCCCCACGGCATCACTGGTACACCACCTGGAATATAGCAGGTGCTCAATGAATGTTGTTGGTAGAGGGTGGAGAGAGACAAGTGCACAAACGTGTATTGTAGGAGAGCACCATGTGGTGGGATGGGGGAGGGAGAGAAGAGGAGAGACTTAATTAAAGAAATGACATTTTTAACAAGCCATTGCAGCTCAGCAGGATTTCCACAGGTAGTGACCAGGGTGAAGAGGAGAAATTCTGGGGAAACTGAATCAAATGAATAAAAGTGAGGAAGCAGAGACAAAAGATGACTAGTGGGGGAAATGTTTCAAACCATTTAGAATGTGAATTCACATATTTTGTAGAGCACCAGGCAGACAGTTAGTAAAATGAGTTGTATTTTCAGATGTTACTTAGCTTCTCTAAGCCTCAAAGCATCTATCAGTCATTTGATCAGTAGGATGAGAAAGAATGAACTGAGTGTCATATGAGAAACGCAGACCTTGCTGGGATGGCTTAGAGCAGGAAGCACTTTGCCTGACGAGGATTGAAGGAAGCTCCCTCAGAAATATGACATCTGGGTCGGAATCGGAAAAATGTTGTACAATGTCTGAAAAGAGGAGGACATTCCAAGGAAGAGGTGACAACACGAGCTGGAGCACAGAGGCAAGAAAAGACATGGCAGGATCTGTGTAGAGAAGACTGAGTGGTCTGGTGATGCTGGAGCAGCAGATATGGAGCAGAGTGGTAAGAAACAAGGCTGAGAAGACATAAGTCATGTCCTGGAGACCACAGAGGACCACTGGGGGATGTCTGAGCAGTGGGGAGACAGTGTCAGTGTAGCACTTTAAATAGCTCCCTCTGGAGTACACAGAGATCTGCTGAGGTGGCTATATTGGTAAAAGGAAGAATAATTAGGAAGCTGTTACAGAATTCTAGACAAGTAATGATATGGGCCTAAGTGAGTGGTAATACTCATTTAGGTATTCAAGAGAAGAGGGGGCTTCCAGAAATATTTAGAAGGCAAAAATCAAGACTTGGAGATGGATTAGACATGGGAGTAGGGCAGAGGGAAGAATCAAAAATGACTTTCAGGCTTCTAGCCTAGACCAGAGAGAAACTCGTACAGAGAAAGGACTGGTAAGTTCCCAAAGAGGTTGGAAATGGTGAATTTATAGTGCTGCCCATCTGGATATTACTGTCTCATGATATTGCCAAAGGCTGAGACAGACACAAGACAAGTTAAGGTAGTGTGGAAGGGTGGATAATGAGTTTAATTTTGCACATAGCTGAGATACTTGGAGACATGCAGGTAGGGGTATCCAGTATGAAAATGGGACACATGGGTCTGAGGCTGAAAGAAGGGCTGGGCTGGTGATCTGAGTGGCATGGACACTAAGTGTGGATGAAATCACTGGAGTAACTGAGCTGTTTCAAATGAGAAGAGTAGTGAGCAAAGGCCAGACCCTGAAATAAGTGACCTTTCAATAGCTAGCTGAGGAAGCAGAGTTCACAAAAGGGACAGAAGGAATGGTCAAAGTGGCATAAAGAAATGAGATATTAGCCAGCTGAACAAATGGCATGTTTTAAGAAAAGAGAGCCATATTAACAGTGTCAACAGAGAAGTTCCATAAGTGAAGTTGTGGTGGGATAAGCAAATGGAACTAAGGAAAATGAGCCAACAAATGCAAATAATCTTTGAGAAGGATTACATAGTAGCTAGGGGTTGCAAGATAAAGGGAATTTTTGTTAACACAGAAGAGGTATGAGGACGCACACAGAGGGAAAAAAAGGAAGACGGCGAACACACAAGGAGGGAGGCGGCGGATGACTGACAGAGAAGGTCCAGAGCAGTGGTGGGGTTCAGAGGCACAGAGGGCTGGGACGACCTTGAGCCGAGGCAAGAAGCTGAGAGTGGATACAAATCTACATGAATTTAAGCAAAGTGCTAGGAAGCTGAGGAAGATCACCCCAGATGGCCTCTATTTTCTCAATCAAGCAAGAAGCTAAGCCCCAGAGGTTGGAGAAGAGGGGCAGTACAGTTGAGGGAAGTTGAACCATTTGGAACTGGTGCCCATGCACTGAAGGAGATGACAGGAAAAAAGACTGAGAAGCTTGAGATGAGGGCAGAAATGTAGATTTATAGGGGTGTCTGTATGATTTTCTTCAGCAATGATAGAGTTTAGTGGAGAAGGTAAATCTCAGTATTGATCCATGCTGGAGCTTTGCTGGGAAGCTATGACAGAAAGAAATGGAATGAAGGGCATCTAGAACAGCCTAATAATAATAATGAAAATAATGCAACAAAAAGAAACCTGGCCATAACAGCTAACATTTCTTGAGAGACTCCTGTGCAGGCTCTATGCTACATATTTTGCATTTATGGTATCATTTCACCTTTGCAACAACCCTGAGCATACAGGAGGACCCTGTCCATGCCCGTTCTACCTGCTTCCAGCACCCCATCATCGCAGCACCTATGATGCTGCCCTGTAACTGCTTGTTTGATTTTCAAACGCTCTACTGTAAAGCTCAACCACTGAATCTTGAATGCTTAAAATGAATGAAGGGAAGAAAGCAGACCTCATGTACGTTTATTCTTGACCACCCAAAGAAGTAATAAAATCCTGGTTAGAATTAATACCTCTCTGGATATCAGACCAATGTGGATCATAAGTATCAAAAAAGTAAGAGAATATCATTTAAAAAGTCACTAAACACAGGAAATATCTGATTCCAACTGGCAAAAAGGAGTCACTGCCACAAAGGGGGCAATGTGTTCTCTGTTTACATCTCATCCTAAATCCACAGACTTCAAGAGGGAGTAATTCATAGACACCCTTCCTTTAACTAGGTAGTATGGCCATTAAACTTACCCCTGGACTTCGTCCTCTCCCAGTTACCCAGCTAATAAACTTAGATTTCCTGTACCTCAAAACTACCGAAGTATCCATATACATCGCTGAAATATTAGGAGGCAAACAACCACCATCCTCATGAGATGCACTCACCGGGAGAGTTCTAGAGAAGTGAGCAGACTGGGTACTGGATAGACACTCACTGTTGTCAGCCCTAATCAAAAAGAAAATAGGTGTTAGTGATGGTCTCCAAAGAAGAAAGTCGCTAAGAGTAAACAAGGGGAAAATGGCTTGTTTTATTGAATTAAATGGCTTGGATTAATGAAATCACCAAAGAGAACACATCTGCTGAGATGAACTAAAGATACAAACCACTGGGTAAAATGCACATTGACTAACTCTAACTGCTGATCCCAATTTGAAAACCAAATACAAAAACTAATTGAAGGTTCTTGTGTACTGCCCTGGATTCACAATAGGGTGGGCAGTTCTTAAATGGTAACAGTAATTACTTAGCTTTTTAACTTAAGAAAGTTAATAATTGGGTTTTTGCTGATAATATTTTAACTTTCAATTAAAGTAATACATAAATACAGGAAAGTACAATAACCTTAAGTGTGTAGGTCAATGAATTTTAACTAACAGAACACAATGGTGTAACCAGTATGCAGATCAAGAAACAACATCACCAGCTGCCCAGAATCTCCCTTGTCTTCCCTTCCAGTCACCACCCCGTGAGGGCAACACCATCCTGATTCACACTACAGATTACTTTTGTCCATTTATAGAAACAGATATATACAGTATGTAGAATCTGTCCAGCTTCATTCACGCCACACTGTGCTTATGAGATCTGTTCACACACTGCATATGGTTGTAGTTCATTATTCTCATGGCTGTATAAAATTTTTTATGTGAGTATACCACAACTTATTTATCCATTTTAGAGTTCATGGGCATTTAATTCTTTTCCAGTTTGGGGTTACTATGAATAGTGCTTCTAAGAACATTTTTGTCCATGTCTTTTGTGGACTAATATAAACAGCATATATGCTGAGCATGAGCTTAGGGGACGAACTGCAGAGTCGGGGATAATACGTTCAGCTTTAGTTGACACTACACACAGTTTTCCAAGTGATTGTACCAATTCACATTCCCAACAGCTGACACTGATATTTTTAGTCTTTTCATTCTAGTCATTCTGGTAAATGTTTCAATTTGCATATCCCTGATGACCAGTGAAGCTGAATGCCTTTTGCTATATTAACTGATCATCTGTGTTAACTTCTTTTGTGAAGCTGAGTTCTTTACTTTGAGGTGTCAAAACTGCAAGTATTGGTGTGAATTCTTCCACATTGTACATTTTAAGGATGCTTTCTGTAAAAAGGGTAGTTACGCTCAAAGAAGCCTCATTCTGTGATAGAAACTTGGCTAACTAAGGACTGCATAGATGTCAATGAGGTCTTTTCCAAGAGGCCAAGTCAGCATCTCAGAATACATTAAGAATGGAAAATGGACCTGATAATAAATATTTCCATGGCGTAAGACCTACCACCATCTCATAGACCAAGTCAGCGCCCATAAGCTTTGACACTATTCTGACCTAAGCAATCAATTTAAGCTACTATTTGAAGCTTCTACAACACAATAAAAGGCAATGGAAAGAGAAGTTCTTACCTTTTATCCTAATAACATATTTTAGAGATACAGAAAAGAGAGTAAAATAATGAACCCTCTTTCACCCTTTATCCATCCAGCTTTTAACAAATCTTCACTTTTTTTTTAAGAATTAAAACACTGTACATACCAAGAGGTAAACTTCATCCTGAATATAATTTTTATCATTCCCATGGAATCTTTCATACTGTTATGGCACACTTAATAGCTAAGAAGACAACATTTTTGTGTTTGAAAATCACCTGATGTTAACTGTCATAGCATACATATAATTATGCACTTTATTATTTTTTTGCTCAAAAAATGTTCTGAGATTTATCTGTATTAATACATAAAGCTTTAATACATTCATTTCCATTACTGTGCAATATTCTATTGTATAAATACATCACTGTTAATTTACCCATTTTCCTATCAATAGTCACATTTTTTCTTATTTGTTTCACTGTTTCAAACAGTGCTGTAACAAACATTCTTGTACATATCTTCTTGTGCACATATGAGCGTCTCTGGGAGCCATTTCAGGAAAGGGAACTTCTAGAACATGGTCTAGGTGCAGCTTTGGCTTCTCTAGCTCCCTCACCTTGCTCTCCAAGGTGGTCTGACTAACTGATCCTCTCACTGGCAGTGTCTGAGCTGCTGCTTCTCCACATCTTCAAAGATACTTAGCATTATTCTTTTTATCTGATGAGTATAAAATGATATTATTTAAATTTGCATACCCCTACACTTAGTGATACTGAACATCTTTTCTTTACCTTCTTTAAACACAAAAAAGACAATTATAACTTTGATAAAGAAGCCTCTCCCTAAAAAGAATGGCCTCAACAAATATGAAGACTTTAAAGTTAAAAAAAAAAATCCCCGGAGCAAATCACTACTGAAGGGCTTATCATTCTACAACTGAAACAGCACAAAGTTTTAGGCTAGAGACTGGCAAATTTTTTCTGTAAAGGGCTTATTATTTAGTAAATATTTTAGGCTTTGTGGGCTATACAGTCTCACAACTGCTGAATCTCTCACTATGGCATGAGAGCAGTAATGTGTAAACAAATGTGGGTGTGTTCCAATCAAACACTATTCACTGAAATTTGAATTTTATATAACTTACCCATGGCATAATTTTTCTTCTTTTGATTTTTTTTAATCCAACCATTGAAAAATGTAAAAAACCCATTCTTCGTGGGCCATAGGAAAACAGGTGGCAGGCCAGATTTAGGCCCTGGGCTATATTATAGTCTGCCAACCAGTTTTAGACTACTACTAGTACTCTGAACATGTTTGCTGATCCTCCTAACCCCCCATTATTTTGCAAAATGCCTCTTATTATGCTCACTTAGTGAATCTCAAAGCATCCTGCAATGTCTTTTCATGCATATCTCAACCACTTAACTGCTGACAGCCAACTTAACAGAGAAAGATAGGCCTCAATGAACCTCAAACTCCACTCTGCAGAGTGGCTGAGGAATACTGCAGGTGCCATTGTTCTTAGAATGCTCTGACAGGAGTTAAAAGAAAAGAAACAGAGGAGGCCAGATAGGGAACTCACTGTTCGAATTGGCGTAGAGAGTTCGAAGGCAGAAGCCACTAAGTGTCAGCTCCCTCAGCTGGTTCCGCTCACAATGAAGCTGCTCCAAGCCACATAAGGAGCTAAGATCTAAGTCAGTCAGTTGATTGTCCCTCAGATCCATGTGGGTGATGTATTTATTTCCCTCCAGATTTTCAGTAACCATGGTTTTCAAATGATTCATCCTTAATATTCAGAAATAAGGAAATCATTAGAAATAAATTCTAGTAAATGTACTCACCAAAAGAAAAATAGGAGAGGTATGATCCCTTTCTCTCTTTTGTAAGCAACTTGAGAATTTCACTGCTTACCACATTTTGCAAGGTACTAAGTAAATAACTACTGATAGCTGTAGTTCTCTGTTTATAAACCAAGTTAGACAATCCAGATAGGCAAATACGTAATACAAATTAAATAAAGATAAAGAAAAAAGGGACCATATCTACAAACAGTTCAAACCTACATCCAAATACTTAATAAAGCTACACAGGGACGAGGTGTAGAACAAAGGAACAAGAAGATGAACACAACTGTTTGGGTCAGTGCGCAGCAAAGCAGTCATGGAGTCCCACCAGGAGCACGGGGCAGCAGCCACACTTCCTTCCTCCTGCTGCTCTGCTTACTCTGTCTAGTGCTGAGACTCATATGATAGCAATTAATAGGGCAGAAAATAATCTGTAACTTTATGGAATAGTTCAAGGGCAAATTATAGAAAATGACTTCTCAGTTCTCTTCTATACAAGTATATGATTTAATGCACATGGGCCTGTTCTCATTTTCCCATATTTCAACAAATTTTTTTGTCACTATGTTTTTACAAGAGACATGGATGGCTTAGCATAAATGACAGAACATCCAGTATGTGTCTTTTACCAGCTTCCTTTAGGAAAAAATTACAACTAGAAAATAAAATTCTTATAAAAAAATATTAGTAAAACTTTTAACATTTTAATGATAGTACAAGGGATATCAAGAAGAGACCAATGACTCAACAGGAAAATGGTCAATTTATAGAAAAACACAAACTACCAGAAGGCATATAAAAAGATGCTCAACATCACTTATAAGTAAATAAATGTTGATTAAAACAATGAAATACTATTTTCTACCATACCAACAGTAATGAAAGTGCTAAAATTCAACATTAATAAGGATGTGAGGAATTGGGAACTCTCATAAATGGTGCTGGGAGGGTAAATCAGAACAACCTTTGTCAGAGGCAATTTGAAAGTCTCTATCATGTGATACCCCTTCCTTGTTCATAATCTCTCTGCTCCTGAATGAGAAACAAAACTCTACTACAGCTTTGAAAATATACACTGTTCTAAAATCCTAATGTCTTAAAGAAATCTTTATAAAGAGAAAATTACAAGTCCATCAGGGGTCCATATGGCAGAGAACAGCCTTACCTTACATCTACATGTTTGATATGGCTCATCCTATTCAGCGCTTCTAGGTTTAGGACTTCCAGTTGATTTCCTGCCATAACTATTTTATCTAACAGAGTGAGCTTCTCATAAATCTCAGGAATTTGACGGAAGTTGTTGAATGAAATTCCCAGGGAGGAAAGCTGCTGTAGATTTCCCAGTTCTTCAGGTAAAGTAGACAGAAAGTTGCCATCAAGACAGAGGGTTTGAAGACTGTAGGCAGAAAACAAAGTAAGACTACTTTTTGAAAGGTTTTAATTGGAATGGACAGAATTAGAATTATGGAATCTGACTTAACCTAATTTACTAGGAATCCAACAACAAGAAACATCCTAAATCTATCCAGAGACTAGACAGGAGGACTTATACACAATGACATGTATGGTCCCCCCAACATCACAAACAAAGCCTTTGCCACTGAAACTGAGGGACTAGTCACTGCTGCAGGTAAGCAGCCACTGCTGACTAGAGTCCTCTCACGGCACTACCTTCATTCCAAATGCCAGACAAGAACCTTATTCTGCAAGAGAAAGATGAATCTAGTAAAAGTCAGATACTTACTTCAGTAGATTGCCAATCTGACTTGGCAGGTTGTGAAATCCATTACAGGAAAGGTTGAGCTCCGTCAGGGTAGAAATCTCACATAACAGTAGAGGAAACAACCCAAGTTTATTATGAGACAAGTTCAGGCCCTTCAGATGAGAAAATCTAAAAAGCAAAGGCACAAATTATACTATTCAATGAAAAAGAAATCTATTTGAAATGTCCATCACAGAATTTGTTTCACAAATATTCACTGAGCACTCACTATATACCAAAACCGTGTGTGGCACAGATTCTAAGATGACTAACGCCCAGTCCGTGCTATCAAGGACACCAGGTCTAATGTGATGGGAGTTCCTTTTTCTCCTTAAAAAGGCAGAAAATCTTGTAGGAAAGCTCCTACTGTACACTGATTTTGTATCAAGTCATATGGATATGCTTGAAATATTTTCCTTTATTAAAGTTCTGAATTTGATATATACAAAAGCCTTGTAACAATGAATCAACTCAGACACAGGAAGAGCTAACAAACATGCAGATTTAAACCCCATTATAAGTAGCTTCTTTTCTCATACTGAAATTATGTTGGCTCAAATGTCACTTGAAATGAACAGGCTAGTTAGAGCTTAAAAATTTGACAGTGATACTGGGTTTTATGGTAATGTGATCTGATGTACAACATGAAATAGTGATTTTTTAATGCTTCTGGTAAGCATTTTTTTGTTCCTAGAAGTAAAAGAATCTAAACTGCCTTACCCAGAGATATCATCATAAATCGGACCCATAGAAGTCACTCTAGTAATTCTACTTGGGAGTATTATACATCATTACTATGCTAGTGCAATTAGATGATCTACAGCACCTGCTTCTAGATTTGAATCACTGATTGCTCACTCAAATGCTCCTCTTCCAAATTTTCAACCTCGATTTCCAACTATTCTGACCTTGAGTACTGGTTGTTCTTTTGGCTTGAGTGCCTTGACTTCAGAAACCCTAATCCAGCCCTCAAACTAGATTAACCCTATTTTCATAGTGACTCAGAAAGGAATTCTAGAAACCCACTTACTAAAATGACAGCTTGTTTTTATTTTTATACACCAATATCATCAAAATAATCTCATTACTAGACATAGGTTTATACTTGAAAACTTTGTAAAACTTGTAAGATAAAAATCAGAGTGCTCTCTGAAAATTATTCTGGAAATACTAGTTATAAAGGAAGTATGTAAAATATGTCATTTCAATATGTATTCTCTTTTTAATCACCATGTAATTTAAATGCTTTAATTTCTAATTTCTCCTCTCCCCACAAGAAGCCCAGGCATTTACTTACACCACATATTTATTTCCATCCATTTTTAAAGGTGGAGGGCATGAAAGGAGAATATATTCCAACAAAGGAGATGGAAAAATATATGGGTCACAGTTCCTCAGGAGTAAAATGGTTCCTTTATTAGAAGAGAGGTTTCACAGATGATGAAAGATTTGAAAGTTGGTAGTAGCAGGTACAAATGGAAAGATAAAAGCTCTAATGTGGGAGGGAATTCTTGAAATTAGGCCTATTTCCTTTAAGTCATTTAAGTTTGATACTTTTGATTCAAAGCCTTCCCATAAACTCTTGATTTACACTGGCTGCAGATCAGGCATCACTGACAATGACTTACATAAAAAGCTCTTCCAGATCAATGGCAGTTCCATGTTACCACCTAACAGGACACTTGTATTTATCTTTTGTTTTATGTAGGGGGAAGAAGGAGGGTGGGAAAACTGTGTGAATAAAATTTTTCCTTCCTCTTCAAAATGGAGGGGAAATTTTCACACTTACAGGTACAAATCACTAAGATACTGATTACGATTTGGTTTTCATAAGTTAGTCTGGAAACCTGTTCTCCACTTACTTGTAGAGAGTGTCAAGGCCCCCTGGTCTTTCTAACTGCATGAAGTTGTGTCGTAAGTTGAGGTAGGTGATATCTTGACTGTAGAAGAGATGCTCAGGAACCTCCTCAAGGCTGTAACATGACAGGTCAACGGTACTGATTCGCTGGGACACCACCTGAATAAGGTCAAAGAGAAGGGCCGTCTGAGCGAGCACTGAATGTCTCTCCCCCCAGCATTGGATGGAATGGCATTGACACAAAAAGGCACAGACTGAAAATATGGGGAAGAAAAAAGGTAATGATATTCAATTTCTCATTTATAAAAACCAGTTCATTTTTGCTTTTTCCTAAAACAATAAGCTGCTTGAAAAACACAAAGGTATAAGCTGTAAAGCATCTATAAATTAAAGGTAAAAAAATACATATCACAAAGATGGAAAGTTAACATTTTATGCACACAAGAAGTTAAAATGACTCAAAATAACTATAAAACTTTGGGAGGCAGTGTGATATCAAGACATGGCCTTTTGTAGCCACACAGGCTCTGCCACTTACTACTGTAGTTTCTTTTTAAGTTGTGGGGATAAAATTAAATAACCAAGCACAGAGCATACTGCTTGGCATGCAAAAGGTGCTCAGAAAATAACTTCTAGTTAAAAGGTCAGAAGAATGGAATAGCTACTTACAACTGAAGCTAGTTTACTAAGAGCAGATTTTATTACCATCACTATGTAAGTATAGAAAATTCAATAAAACCAAAACAAGGTGTATATTTCTATTAACAGCATGGTAATAAAACACGGGTGGTAAAAATGAGTCTAAAAAACCGAACAAAGTATCACTGGAAAAGTCATTCATATTTTGACAGGATGCCACTATAGTGAAACAATCCTTTATGCAACTATTTGGCTCCACAAAGAAAAATGTGTTAAAATTCTGCAAAGATGGCTAGGAGAACAAGAGAATTTAGAAACTGCAATACAATTTTAGAGCACTTCATTTTAAAGACTAAAAAACACAGAAATTATGCTGAAAAGCCGATTATCCTCAGCATAAGGAATAATAGTTTGTGACAGGCTCACAGGTCATGTCCCATCAATAAGCTCAAATCTGAAGTGGTTCATCAAAACTGTGCTAAATATGTACAGACCAAGAAGCATGGCTGCGAGTTAGGGAATGGCTCCATGTATCACTGACAGCTGGGTCGAGGGAAAGTCATTTGAATCTCCTGTCTTAATTCTTTCAGAGCCCTACCCTCCTCGCAGTGACAATGTAAAGGTGAATGCACTTGAGAACACTTCTGGAAGCACTGTATTATGCAAATATAAATAATGACTTGGCAGAATTCCACGATTTCATTCATTAGCTACTCAGACAGAGCTAGATGGAGTAACATGCACAAGAACTGTAATTGGCTCTTTGGGGAGTAAGTTCAGTTTCAAAACACTTTCCAACTGGGCCTCTACATTCTTATCTCCACATCAGGCTGTTGGATGGCTTATCACCTTGGATGCTTGCCGCTGCCATCTCTGGTACTCAGCCAAAGTCTCAAAGCTGACATGATAGGTCTGGGCTTGGGCTCCAGCAGAGCTGAATGCAAGGGAGTACTGCCGTCGCTTCACTTCTTCTACCTGAAGAGGATGGAAGAAAACCAGAAAAAAAAAAATCCCAGTCAAAAAGCAAAGGACAGTAACAAGACAAATGACTCAATTTTAGAAAAGAGGCAAAGGATCTGAAATAGACATTTCTCTAAAGAAGACAGAGGAAATGACCACTAAGCACATGAAATGATGGTCAACATTCTTAGGTTATTAGTTAAGTGCAAATTAAAGGCACAAGATACTACATCACACCCAACAGGATGGCTAAAATCAAAAACACAGATAGTAACAAATGTTAGGTAAACAGTATTATTAGCAAGGATGTGGAATAATTGGAACCCTCATATATTGCTTGTGGGAAGGTAAAATGATGCAGCCACTTTGGAGAAAGTCTGGCAGTTCCTCAAAAGGTTTAAACGTAGACTAACCATGACTCAATAATTCCACTCCTAGGTATGTCCTTAAGAGAACTGAAAACATATGTCCACACAAAAACCTGTACATGAATTCATAGCAGCACGATTCATACAGAAGAGCCAAAAAGTGGAAACAACCTAAATGTGTATCAATAGGTAAATGTATAAACAGAATGTGGTACTGGCCATACAATGAAATATTATGCAGCCATAAACAGGAATAGAATATTGATACACACTACATGTTGTGAACTTTGAAAACATTATACCAAGTGAAAGAAGCCAGTCACAAAGAACCATATATTGTATGATTCCACTGGTATGAAATGCCCAGAATCAGCAAATCTATAGATATGTAAGGTAGACTAGTAGGTGCCTAGGCTAGGGAAGGAATGGAGAGATGATGGCTAAGAAGTACAAGTTTCTTTCAGGGTAATGAAAATGTTTTAAAGTTGATTATGGTAATGGCTGCACAACTCTGAATATACTTGAAGCCACATAATTGTACACTGTAGATTGGTGAATTGTATAGTGTATGAACTGTACCTCAATAAAGCTGTTTAGAAAAAGCAAAGGAATACATACTTAGCAAGTATGCTGAAGGAGTAAGACTCACAGGGCATAATCACAAGCAAATTTATTTATTACTTTTTAAGTCACATAACAGTCTCAATTTTAAATATTTGTTGAATGAGTACATTCTACTCTTCTGGGTGCTGGGGACACAGCAGGGGAAAGAACAACAAAACCCCTGTGCTCAGTGGAGTTTATATTTGAGGGGAGAAAAACACTCTAACACCAAAACTGACATAATGTAGCATAACATAATGTAAGATATAAGTAATACAAAGAAAACTAAAGCAGGGTAAGGGCTTGGAGGTGAGCAGGGTGGATGGTGTGAATTACAAATATGGCCATCAAGGAGAACTCACCAAGGAGGTAACACAGGAGGCAAGACCTTAAGGGGTCAAGGAGCAGGGTGTGCAAACTCTCTCCATCAGGCAGGTCTAGTCCTTGTGATGCAAGAATGGGGCTGTGTTTCAGAACAGGAAAGTCTCCAGGCCCAACGTGGTTAAGAGCCAAAGTTTCCATTGCAAAAGTAAGACTGCTCCAACCCTCTCCCCAACACCAGGGCACACTGGAGGTGGCTGCTTATCTGCAAGAGGTGCCCTGGACTGTTTCTGGGACTCACCACTTTCCCTACTGACTGGATACAGGACTAGATGCCATTTTTGACCCCCTCCAGTGTTGCAGTGGAGGAGGAGGAAAGACAGGGAACATATAAGCCCAAAGTATCTTACTAGACCAGCACAAATCATAACCTGACTTCCTATGCTCTGGGTCTACCAGATTTTAAAGGGGATGCTTTTCCTCAATGGGTCCCTTTGAGGGTTCTTTGAATAGCCCCCCCACCCCAATCCAACCAACGATGGCTTCTCACTCAGTTCCCTGATCTGGCTAATGGATGCCATTCTAGGAGTTGACCACTCCGTCCTCAGACTTGAAGGATTCTGCTCCACTTACTGCCTGTCCTCTAGTGAAGCCTGTTTGCCCCTCCACGTGGCCCTACTGGATAAATGCTAAGAGAATCCACCCACCCAATGGCTCTCACTCCCTCTCAGTCTATTTGGGTCACTACTAACAAAGCCAAGGAGTATGCAGTGACCCCAACACACAAGCTGGGGCACTTCACTCTACCACCAAAGCACCCAGGTAACCACAAGACTTTCTCGTCAGAAGGCAGGACAGTAGTCTGCTGTGTCCCCCTCACTGCAGGGGACCCGTATCAAGCTCTTTCAAGTCCTGTTGAAACCTCTTCCACTAGGTTTGAGGGAAGAGGCAGAAACCTCCCCCATTCCCATGTGGATTCCTAGCACAAAGGATCTCTTCAAAGAAATTCTCCTCCAAACTCCCACAACCCAAAAAATACAGCTTTGATGAGGATGAAGTCTTTTCATACTACTTACATCTTTGTCTGACATCTCTTTGGTATATCACAGCTACTGAATCTTGTTACATCAGCTGGAAACTTCAGTTATACTCATAAATCATTACGGTCCTGACACCAAATAAAAATTGACTCAAGTGGCAGAAACACAACATACTTTAAGTAGAAAACAATTTTTAAAAGATCCAATAAAATTAAATATTGATAACATTCAATTGTGATGCTCACAACATGACCATATTTTTATTAGTAATAAATTATTGCAATTGAATGCATCTACCTCAAAATAAAGGATCTTACTGAATGGATTCTGTTTTAGAACAATCTTTTAACTATTTGACTCAGAAAAATATAGTCATATAATGTCAAATACTGAGAAAGGTTCATAAATCTCCCACTGGAAGTTAATTTGTCAAATACTCTGAGTAATTATGTTAACTTCTGCTTATATATGTTGAGACTACAATGTAACATATGTACAACTTTGGAATTATTAAGTATTCTGGGTGACATGTTCCACCCATCCTTTTGTAGTGGGCCTCTTTTATCCCTACTACTGAATTTGCATTAAAGTCTTTTTTGGGAGGCAAGTTTTACTGAGGTATAATTTCCATTAAATTCTTGGTTTTTAAAAAACTTCACTAATTCTAAGCAAACAATCTGATGAGTTTTTATGAACTAATATAGTTGTGTAACCCCATCACCCCCAAAATTTCAGTCAGTCCCTCCCCTCTATACTCTGACAGCCACAGATGTTTTGTATCGCCAGTTTTTTGTCTTTTTTATTAGTTCATATAAATGGAATCATAAAGAGACCTTTGTACTTGACTTATCCCAGTTAGAACAATGCTTTTGAGATTCACCTTTGTTCTCATATGTATCAACAGTGCATTCCTTTTTATTGCTCAGTTGTATTCCACGTAAAGATACGCCACATTTGTTTATCAATTTACTACTCAATGAACATTTGGGTTATCAGTTTGGGGCAATTATAAATAAAGCTGCTATGAACATTCACTTAAAGTCTTTGTAAAGTCGTATGTTTTTCAGTATCTAGCAGAATTGCTGGATCACTTGATAAGCATGTTTAATTTATAAGAAATGAACAACTGTTTTCCAAAGTGACTGCATTCCCACAATGATGTATGAGCATTCCAGTTGCTCCCCACCTTTGCTAAACTTGGCATTCATCAGTCTTTTGATTTGAATTATTTTAGTGGTATGTGATATCTCACTATAATTTTAATTTCTCTAATGATTAATGACGTTGAGAATCTTTTATGTGTTTATTTGCCATCTGTATATCTTCTTTGGTAAAGGAGCTATTCAAATATTTTGCCCGGTCTTTTACTAGGTCATTTTTCTTTCTATCACTGAATTGTAGAAGTTCTTTATGTATTCTGGATACAAGCCTAATGTCACATACAAACTTTCTTAACACCTTAAGATAACCACATTGATTTTCTTTTGGTTCCTAATAGGCTAGTATGATTTTTCCATCATTTTACATTCTCTTTTAAATTTTAGGTATGTCTCTTATAAACAGCAAGTCGTAGGATTTTAAGTAACAATCTGACAACCACAATTATTGTGATTACTATTTTAGATTTATCTCTATCACTACATTTTTGTGATAATTTATCATGTTATTTTGTTCCCTTTTCTCTTTTCCTGCTGTCTTTTAGTATTTCAGAATTTTTTATATTCTCTTTCCCCTCCAGTTTTAGTGATTATCTTTAAAATTTCTTAAATTCATACTTGACAATTTCTCTAGTAAAGTTTAAACTTGCCTAGTGTTTCTACTTTCTTATCCCAAGACTGCATCACACTTTACTTATTGAACATACCCACCACATCTTATCAATTCAGGGTAGTTTCAAATTTTGTAATTTAAATTTATATTGAAAATATGAAAAATTTAATCATGATTAAATTTACCACCGTACTTTATCAATGTCTGAACTCATCATTGTTTCTTATATCTCACACCTTCCCTTTGAATTCACTTTCTTTGGTGTTTTTTCTCTTTTTTTTTTTGGTGGTCATTTTTAGAAGTATAGCCTTTGAGGAAATGAAGACTGTTGTCAGCTTGCCAATTGTTTATTGGGCATCTTTTTCTCTCTGAAAGCTTTTATGATTTGCTCTTGTCCTCATGTTCTACTATGCAGTTGTATATTTATCCTACTTAGTACCCAATGTACTTTCAATCTGAACACTCATGTTTACCTTAACTTCTAGAATAATTTCAAATATTATTTCTTAGATACTGTTTCTCTGTTCTCTACTCTCATCTCTGGAATCCTATTAGATATATAATGGCATCTCCCTTAAGGGCTCTTCTACATTTTTTTATATGTGAAATTCTCCAGTGATCAGTTAATTACACTCAGCTGTAAAACAGTGGTTTAAAGAAATTAGAATCAGTCTAGGACTAGTACAGGAACTCCACAATGCCTTCAGGGCCCAGGTGCCTTCTATCTTCCAGATGGCCACCCTCAGGTGCTTGCAGTTCCCAGTTACCATATATGACTGCTCTACCGCCAACACTGCGGGACTGTGTTCCATAAAGGAAGGAAGGGTAGGCAAAGAGTCAAGCCATCCATGTCTGTCCCATTTTAAAGGATTTTCCCAAAAGTCCCACCTGGGAACTTTTGTTTATATCTACTAGCCATCACTATCTACAAGGGAGGTTAGGGAGGTTTTTGTTTGTTTGTTTTAATCTTATTCATACTGTCAGCCTGAACAAAATTCTAATCTACTAGTGATGCAACAGAGGAACCTTCTCCTCACTCACCTTCTCCTTTTGAAGAAATTTTACGTAATTTCTTCACTCTGTCCTCCAGCCCCAAGACTGAGCCAGGTCTCATATTGGTAGTGGTAGGTTCCTGCCCCATGGTTGATACTGGCTTATACACATGCATTCATTAAGCCAGTGGGGGTCTAGTTCATTTCCTGGTCACAGGCCATACAGCTGGGTCCTCCTGCCTCTTTAGGACCACAGCTAGAAACAAGTCTTGGTTGTAGTCAGTGGTTAACAGCGGTTTTGGGTTTGGGGTTTGGGGGATTTTTCTCTAGCTTGATTGCCTTCTCTTTTTTCAGCACAGAGCACCACTCATCTCCTCACTCCAGGCAATAAGCCTGGGGCCAGTTTCTCTAACAAGAGCTGAATACTTTTAGACCCAAATACTTAAAGCAGCTGATCTCTTGGGTTGCCACAACCTTTTAGACCCAGAGCCCAGTAGGCCCTTGGATCCAGACCGGCTTACTACTTACATTTCTATTCTAACATTCCTAAGCCCAGCAATGCCTTTATATCTGGATCAGATCAGATGTCTCAAAGCATGAATTCACAGTCATTTTGTCTAGAAGTTCTCTTAAATCCAGACAATTTTATGATATTCAAGATTCAAAATAAAATAAAATTATGTATAACATCATATTCATATGAACATACGTGCTTCCAGTTATCTTATTCTATTTGCTGACTTGCAACTGATCTGTGTCCTTTCCTATGATGGGAAATTCTCTAGAGCAGATACAGGGAGTGGCATACTTCCCTGGCTGCTGGATAGGGGCTTCTGACTACCCCAGACTCTAAATTTTTGTCTAATGGGGAAAAAGAAGAAACTGGCAAGAATCTATTTTGTTGATGGATGTTGGAAGCTACTTCTAGTTTCCAAAGGAGCCTATAGGGGTAGAATCCTCTGTCTACTGTTGGTGTTCCCAGTGCCAGTATCCAGTGCCTAGCAGTGGAAACAGGGTATCTTCCACAAATGGATTCTTCATTGGGGCATGGATAGCCTTTGTACCTCCCAGGAAGTTTGTTATGTAAATAAACCTGTTTTATGCTTAAATTAGCCTGAGTCAATTTATTTTGTTTAAACCTAAGCAAACTCTAAAACACAAACTTTTTGATGTAATCTTTAACAATACTTATGTTGGCTTCTTTGAAAAGATGTGGAAAAAACTATAAAAACCATGTATAATTTTTTAAAATTAAGATGCTCAAATGAAGACTAATTCATCTTTGTGAGTCATACCTTTCCTCCAACCAGAGGCAAAATGTGCACCTTTCCAGTCTGACAATCCTTCACTGAGGGAATAATGAGGCAGGTGCCGCAGAGGACAACTAGGCGCTCAGCCCACTTGTGCAGCTGGGTCTTTCCCTTGCGCACATTATAGATGCCAGATAGAAGGATTCGGTCCAGGTGGTCCACCTGGCAAGGTTTTTCTGAAAAGGAAACAGTACTTGAGAAGCCACCAATTAAAGTAGTATAAGAATACTGAAAGGGAAAAAGAAAGTATTATATCAACATTCAGTATGCCTTGTTTATAATAACCAAGCAATGTAAGAATTATCAAATATGATCTCAGTCCTAAAATGTTACCCATCACTGAAGTTACATAGTGGGAGTAAGGTGCTTTGGATCTAGAGAGCAAGATTTTACTTTGAATGCCGCTGTTAATCCTTCCAAAAGCTGTATCTCCCTTATAAACAGAGAAAGACCTTATGGCAGAGTGGTTAAGATCATGGACTTGGGAGTCACACATTCACACTCAAGTTTGAATCCTGGTTCTGTCACTCACTCTTGTTTCCGTGAACTATTTAATATCTCACTGAGCCTGACTTCTTCATTTGTACAGTTTGGATCTTAATACTACCTACCTTCAGGGAGTTCTTTTAAAAAATTTAAGATGATGGATACAAAGTACTAACCATAGATTCAGGTACAAAAGTAGTATGGAATACATGAGAGCCACTATGTTATGATTATCTATTCCAGAAGGAAGAAATTAATGATTATGACAGTACTCTAGGTTTGTACTCAATCCCTCATCTTTCTACTCCTTGTGAGGAAAAGCTTATGGCTGGTATTTCAATCAACTATCCCCATCATGGTGGCAGAAGTTGAAATGTATACACAGAACGTCTTTCTTTTGGCACCCTCCTCCTCATTAGAAATCTTTATATGACTGTGATACACTGAAGAGAGAGATGTTCTTGGTTAAAGCACTATTGAAAACAGACATGTAACTCACAGAAATGAACAAGAGCAGCAATAGTAAGAGGTGCACAAACAGCAATTCACTGGGAATTGAGAACACTGGGTTGAACTCAGTATTATTTTACAGAAACTTGAGCATCACTTTGCCTTTTTAACTGTGTGGTTCCCCCGTGTAATATGAGTAAACAGGCTAGATTACTTCAAAGCTTTATAACTTCATATGTTAACACTAGATACTTAGAGAGCCATTTCTCCTACTGTAGGCCAGTCCTTTCGTCTATATTCTAAATTCCACTTCCTCAAGGAGTCCAGTTGTTCTCTCTTCTCACCCTTCAACTCCTCCCACCTTGTTTTTATCAGAGCTATAAAAGCAATCAAGTTTTCTCCCATCCCCTCTCAGTCTCAATTGTAAAATTCCTTTAGTTCAGTGTTTCTCCAATTCCTATGCACTCAAGGATTATCTGAGAATTATCTTAAAATGCAGAACGCCAAGACCAACCCACAGTCTAATTCAGGGGGTCCAGGATGGAACACAGGAAAAGGTATTTTTAAGAAGTACCCCCAAGTAATTTAAATACAGACAGTCCACAAACTGTATTCTGAGAAACTCTGTATTTTGAGTTTACCCTTTTGAGACTTTTCTTCTCATTTGTGCCTCTGTATCATCTACCTTTGTTACTTCATTTCCTATTTACTCTATTTACTTCAATCTGGCTTCTAACCCCTAAAACTGAGTAATTCATATGTTGATAGGTCCTCAAATTTCTATCTCCTGCCTCAATCTTCCTTCAGTTCAGATTTCATATAACCAATTGCCTGCTAGACATGTCTGAAGATGTCCCCATTTGCCTCAAATTTACAGATTCAAAACGAGTATCAGATTGGAAAGAAAGAAATAAAACTATATTTGCAAATGATATAATCTTGTATACAGAAAATTTTAAGTGATCCACTAATAAATGAGTTCAGCAAGGTTGCAAGATATAAGATTCAAAAAAACGTCAATTGTCTTTCTATGAGTGAGCAATAAACCCAAAAGTGAAATTATGAAAGCAATTATAATTACAATAGCATCAAAAAGAATACCATGAAAATAGTGTAAACCTTATACACTGAAAACTACAAAACATTTGAGAGAAGTTAAAGACAACCCAAATAAATAGAAAGACATCCAGTGTTCATGGATTTGAAGACTTAATATTGTTAAGATAGCAAAACACCCCAAACTGATTTACCGATTCAGTGCAATCCCTATCAAAATTCCAGTTGCCTTCAAGGCAGAAATTGACAAACTGATCCTAAAGTTCATATAGAAATGCAATGGGCTCAGCATAGCCACAATGATCTTGAAAAAGATGAAAATTAGAGGACAAACATTTCCCAATTTCAAAACTGATTATAAAATAAGAAGCTGGCATATAAAATATAGTCCTAAGGCTTGATAATAGGGGGTCTAGTAACCATAATGTTGTTCAAGTGATTGTACATAAACGATACCAAAAAAAAAAAATACAGTCCTAAGGACAGACACAGAGCAATGGAACAGAATTGAAGGTTCACAAATAAACCCCTACAGTATGGACAACTGTTTGACAAGGGTGCCAAGATAACCCAACAGAGAAAGAACAGTCCTGTCAACAAATGGTGCTGGGACAACTGGATATCCACCTACAAAAGAATGAAGTTGCATCCCTAACCTAACATCATATACAAAAATTAATCAAAATGGATCATAGACCTAAAAGTAAAAACTAAACTAATATATAAAGTTCTTAAGAAAACATGGGGAAAAAATCTTGTGACTTTGGATTAGGCAATGGTTTCTTAGCTACTGACACAAAAAGCACAAGTGACAGAAAAGAAAATATAAACTGGGCTTCATCAAAAATGAAACCTGTTGCTTCAACAGATACTATCAAGAGAGTGAGACGATGACTCTCAAAATTGGAAAGAATCTTTGCAAATCATATATCTAATAAGAGACCTGGATCTATAATACTGTTATAAATCAGCAATAAAAAGAAATAACCCAATTAAAAAATGGACAAAGGATATGAACAGATATTTCTCCGAACAAGCATATGAAAAGATGCTCAACCTCATTAATTACTAGATAAGCGCAAATCAAAACCACAATGAGATATCAGTTCACACCCACAGGGATGTATAATCAGAAAAGATAAGCAAAAACAAGTGTTGGTGAGGATTTAAAGAAATTGGAAGCCTCATACATTAATGGTGGGATCATATAATACTGCAGCCAGCCACTTTGGAAAACAGTCCAGCAGTTCTTCAAAAGGTAAAATATAGAGTCACTATATGACCCAGCAATTCCACTCTTTGATCTATATCCAAGAGAACTGAAAATATGTCCACACAAAAAGTTGTGCACAACCTTTGTTGACAGCAGCATTGTTTACAATAGCCAAAAAGTAGAAACAAGCAAAATGTCCACTAACTGATGAATGCATAAGCAAATTGTGGTATATCCATACAATGGAATATGATTCAGTCATAAAAAGAAATGAAGTATTGATTCATTTCAGGGATGAACCCTGAAAACATTATGCTATGCTAAGTAAAAGATGCCAGCCACATAAAGTCATGTACATATAATTCTTTTATATGAATTGTTCAGAACAGTCCAATCTATAAAGGCAGAAAATGTATGCATGGTTGCCAGGTGCTGGGGGAGTGAGAAATGGGAAATGACAGCTAAAGGATATGGTGTCTCATTTTATGGTGATGAAAATGTTCTAAATAAGATAGTGGTGATGACTGTGCAACTCTCTGAATATACTAAAAAGCACTGAATTGTACACTTGTAAAGGGTAGCTTTTATGGTATGTGAATTACATCGCAATAAACTGTTGCTTTAAAAAAATCATTATTCTGCAATTTTGCTTTTATATTTTATAACAGTATCACCTACTACAAAGTTGGCTAGATTATGTAAAAATGGGACTTCATTATAGTTTATCAGGCTTCCAAATTGCCTAACAGTCTCTTTTAAAGTTTACATTAAGCAGATGTTATATCAACTGATGTATAATTCTCTGAGTCTCTTTTTTCTTGGACTTATTTCTTTATATTTTATTACACAGAAAACTTAAATCTATCCACCACCACTCTCAGAAAGGAACATTCAATTTTGTTTTGGATAAATTATTTATATATGAAATAACATGCTATTTTATTATTAATTTTGGGGGGTTGCTAGATATCCAGCGTGCCTCAAGTCTCTGATGTTCTTAAAGTGATAAAAAAAAAAACAGAATGAGAAAGTTCTAGGAACTATGCAGAGTGTCAAATAGTTCTAATTATAGAATAGTTTTAAAATCTCAAAAGCCAAGATTCTAAGTGGAAAATTAGAGATGTCCCTATATATTTATACTTTCAGGTGTTCTACAAAGAAAATGGATTGCTTTTGTAACTTAAAAATAATTTTCTAAAAGAAGAATAAAGGGAAACCCTGTCACCACTGAGTACCTCTATTGCCCCAAGTATAACCTCTAAATACCATTTTTCATCAAAATGAACTGAGTCCTGAGAGAGATTAAAGATGGTGGCATAAGAGGTGAGACAGAAACCTCCTCCCAAAGCCACATATACTTTGAAAATATAGCAAATACAACTAATCCTGAAAGAGAAACAGGAAAGAAGGCTGCAGCAGACTGCCTACACCTGGGGAACAGAGCAGACTTCACAGAAAAGGGTAAAGTACCAAAGCCGTGATCGGCAGGACACAAGCCCTTTTCCCATCCCAGCTTGCCAGCGGGCAGAAGAGAAATGGAACAGGGAGAGGGTGGAGGCCTAGGACTGCTGAACACCCAGCCCTGGAGATCTGCTCTGGGAGAATGAACCTACATTAAATGGTTCTCTGGAGATTAGTGGGGTTGGAAAGCTAAGACAGGCAGAATACTCAGAGAGAATGAGATTCTAGCCACTTGAGGAGAACAGGTACCCACAACTGGCCACTTTGGGACAAAAGAAAGGTGGGCAGTCTGAGAGACTTCCTAACAGCGAAAGGGCTGCTAAAGGGGCAAGGATTGCACAGAGCTTGCTGCTCAGGAGGAAGGACAGGTGGACAAAATTGTCCTGGTGTACTCAGCCCAGCAGGTTGGGAACTTTCAGGAGCTTCAGGTGCTCCATCCCCCTGGCTGGCAACTCAGCCCTGAGGTGCCCTAATGCAATACGCAGCCTGCCCCTCCTTCCTCCCAGCAGGCACTGGCTCACAAACGTGCCACCTTGGTCAAGGCACCAGGCCAGCCAGAGGGCAGCCCCACCTACGGCAGCTATAAAGGCATAGCATAGAGGCTACTCCCTGCATGCTTGGTCCACTGGCCCTGGCAGTGGAGGCAGGCCCTGCAGCTGGGAAGCAGGAAAGAGCTCTTTCCTCCCAGCAGGCACCAGCACCACTCGCCTGCAATCCCCACCATTGCTCCTGGGACTAAGCAGCTCTAGAGAGTAGAGCTTCTGGGCACTAGAGGGCACCATCTACAAATATGAAACATCAAAGGAATCTGGTTCAAACAAAAATCCCACGAACACCAGAAAGAGGGCCAAGTGAAACTGAAATCACCAATCTTCCTGAAAAATATTTCAAAATAAAACTCATAAACATGCTCACGGAGCTACAGAAAAATACTCAAGACCTCAGGAAGGAATTCAAGAATGAGATACAAATGCTGAAAAATACAGTAGCCGAAATGAAACATGCAATGGAGTGATTTAAAAGCAGATCAGATGAAGTAGAGGAGACAGTAAATGAAATAGGAATTACAGAAGAGGAATACAAAGAAGCTGAGGCACAGAGAAAAAAGGATCTCTAGGAATGAAAGCATATTGAGAGAACTGTGTGACCAATCCAAACAGAACAATATTTGCATTATAGGGCCAGAAGGAAGTGGCATGGTATATTTCATACAATGGAACAGAAAGGCCTCCAACCAAGAATACTCTACCCAGCAAGATTATCATTTAAATTTGAAGGAGGGATTAAACAATTTCCAGATAAGCAAAAGTTGAAAGAATTTACCTCCCATAAATCATCTCTACAGTGTATTTTGGAGGGACTATTATAGATGGAAGTGTTCCTAAGTCTAAATAGCTGTCACCAGAGAAAATAAAACCACAGTAAAGAAACTAGACCAATTAATTACTAAGCAAATGCAAAATGAAATCAACTACCCCCAAAGTCAGTCAAGTGATAACAAAGAGTACAGAATATGCAATAAAAGGCAGATAAGGAGAGACCTCACAACACATATTTTTGGGTGAAAAAAGCATGAAGACCAATACCAAATTGATATCATTTATGTAAACAAAATACATTTCTACAAATACATATTAGGAGTAAGTTAAAAAATTCTGATCAGGTATACACCAAATTGATATTAGTGTTTATCTATTAGGCACTGAATAGGCTTGGGAGGTGATTATAAGAGATTAAAACACTACAGATAATGAGACTATATGCATATTTCACTTATTAAATTAAAAATTGAATTTTAAAAGATAAATATATGGACACAATAATTACAAATGTAAAATATGCATACAAAATAAGACTAATGTGTAATCATAAAAGTAATTGTATAAAGGGTGGTGGGATATTTTTTATTATGCTGTTATTCCTGCAGTTTAACAATGAAGTTTAAAATATGCAAATTAACATGAGATAGTATTTTTATGTAATTTGGAGCAAAGATGAGTTTTAACAATAATACACAATGTTGGCAAAGATATAAGGAAGTAAGTACCCTCAAATTCTACTGCTGAAAGTGTACAATGATATGCCCATCTGTGCAATGTAGGAATAGTCAAAATTTAAAAAATATAATGTACCGACTCAAAAATTCTACTTGTAAGAAATCACATCCTCCTCCCTCCACTCTAGAGGTCAGCAACTCTCCTGACTTTTATAATAATTATTTCCTTGCTTTCTTTGTATTTTCGCAACTTATGTACACATCCTATATTAGTTATATTACAGCAGGTTAAACTATGTAACAAGGAAAATATGGCTCAAACACAACAAAAATGGTAATTCTCTGTTAGGGTAGGCACTGTTGAGTTGCCAGGGGTCAACAACATCAAGAAACTCAGGCTGATGGTGGCTCTGCCATTTTCAACACATGACTTCAAATATTGCTCTGATGGTTGCCATCCTAGCATATGGAAGAAGAAAAGAGCAACGAGAAGCATGCATGGGAGGTCTTAGGAACTGGGTGTAGAAGTGGTAGTTACACAATTCCACTTCCTATCACTGAAGAAAATTTTGTCACATGCACACCTGACTGCAAGAAAGGCTGGGGAATGAGGTACAGCTAGACAGTCACATGCCCAGCTACAATTCTGTTACTATGGAAGAAGGAAAGAACAGATATTGAGTAATAACAGTATTGCCACACATCTCTAAACAATATGGTGGAGTTTTGCCTTTTTTTGAACTTTAAATGAATGGAAAAATACAATGTGATTCTTTTATATCTGGTTTCCTGTTTGTGTTTATGCTCTCTGGACAAAATGGTCTTAAACAATGTGTGCAGAGAATATGGTATAGAAGATGCCAGGGTGTGAGTTACGCTAACCTGGGCTATGCAGTCCTAGAACTACAACTTCACTAGCAAATCATGCCTTCTAGACTCCATGTCTTCATACACTAAGAGTTGATTAATGTGCTGTCTTAATCTCTGTGGTTGATCATGCTGCACTCATCTTTTGTTAAATACTCTATTTCCACAGCACTGAGCTACTCATTCCACTCAGTTTCCCCCAGCACTCCCTCTCCAGCACGACTAGTAACTAGCATTTGCATAGTGTCTGCTTGGCATACCAGCACCTTTTATACCTGACAAACACAGCAACTAGAACAGGCGCTTATGACCCCGGCCTCATTAATACTATTTTCTAACTAAGCTGATTCACCAAAGACTCTACACATGAAATATTTAAAGCTGATTGCTAAGCTATTTGCTTCAAAGAGAATACTTCAAAAATACCTTTTCTTCTGTTAACAATGTATCTCTGGATTTGGGAACTGGGTAGTTGGACAGCAAGGTGAGAGTGAGGCATACTTCTTGTGATGGTTTAATATATGTCCATAAATTCTTTGATATCTTCTCTTCAAAAAGGGGGCCTAATTCTCTTTGCTATAGTGTGGGCTGTATCTGGTGACTCCCTTCTAATAAACATAAAGTGGTAAAAATGGCAGTGATTTATGAGGCTAGGTCATAAAAAACACTGAGGCCTATGTGGTGTGTGTGGTGTGTATGTATGTGTGTGTGTGCATCCTATCATTGAGGGAAGCTTGCTGCTCTGTCACAAAGACACTTAGGCAGCCTGACAGAGAGGCCCACAAAGTTAGGACTTGAGATCTTCTGCCAAAAGCTTGTACCAACAGCCATGAGTGAGCCATGTCAGAAGTGAATCTTCCAGCACCAATCAAGCCTTCAGATGACTACAGCTTCAACCAACACAGTGACTACAGTCTCATGGGACCCAAGCCAGAACCATCCAGCTAAATTACTCCTGGATTTCTGACCCACAGAAACTGTAAGAGATAATAAATATTTATTACTGCTTTAAGTCATTAAGTTTCAAGGCAATCTAATTACACAGCCAATAGGTAACTAATAAACTTATCAACATATATTTCTACCTTTTGTTTATGGTGCTATATACATATATTGCCTATTTTCAAAAACAATTAGCTTTAAAAAACTCTTTTCCAAGCACAATTTTATAACTCAAATTATACTAACTTCTCTAAATCAATAGAGCTCACTTTTGGAAACATTCTCTGTTAAAGACTCACCCTCACCTGCCCCCAAGAATAATAAGTACTACAAATTAGTGCTCTTTTAGCCTCATATTTCAAGGGTATATTAAGATTCTAGACATGTTACAATTCATAGGTGGTGGAAGAAAAACTAATGGAATTGGGGCTAACAACTGTGTGATACAACTGACTCAAATGCAATCTCAATGGTAAAAAGGAGCTTGCTGGTGCTTTAAGACCCAGCTCTCATCCCAGGATGAAACCTATAATATAGAACTCACGTTCAGCCACAATCAGATAAGGACCATGATACTGTTCCAAGTTGTTTTTTTAAACCAAGCTATACAGTGATAGATGTGTTGTGCTGCTCAAGTTAGTCTTCAAAGATTTTCCTCAGATTTAACTTCAACCTAGTAACTATCCTCCCTCCATGAACTACCAAAGGAGAGAAATCAATGGAAATAAAACAAAAGGAAACCAACTTTTAAGAAACAACATATTACAAAATACTGTTGTGATGAAAAATTACAAATTAAATCTTCTGTGAAGTGCTTTTAAGAAAGCTGGCTTGTGATATTATGTCACAAGAGTTGTATCAAAAAGTATACAGATTTTAAACCAATAGTTTTTGAGGAATGAGAGGAGGAAATCTTAGAAAATGCTTATGCCTATATACACTAATAATTTAGATATTAGTCTAACTGATAAATGGGTCTTATTAATTCAAAACTGTTAGCTGTTAAATGGCTCTGTCACTACTAGTTGTATGACCTTGAACAAGTTATTTAACTTCTCTCAGTTTTCTCAACTGTAAAACGAGGTAATAATTCCTATAGCATAAAGTGGTTGTAATGAGCAAACTGGGTAATTCCTCAGCAAAAAAATCACACAACAAGCACTCAATAAATGGTACGCAGTAGTCGTATTAGTAGACTATGTATACTTGGAAAGTAATATTCAGAAAGTAATTGATTTTATTAGGTCTAACTTTAATATTCAAGTAATTAGGTGAAAAATAGTTGAGAAGGAAAATATTACACCAAAAGAGAAGAGAATAAAAAAATCCTAGATTTAAAGCCCACTAAATTCAACAATGTACACATTTGACAGTTGTATTCATCAAATGTTAAGTCACATACGATAATGATCACCTACTACTTCTCAACATTCTTGAACTATCAAGAAGTTCATGGACTTTATAAGGAACCTGAAAATAGAACTGATACTAAAGCATGATTTGATCAAGACTCTGGCAAAGGCATAAAATAATTCTAGTAAGTCAGCATAACAGTGAAACAAAAAAGGCAAAAATATTTTTGACTAATATAGCTGACCTTTGAATAATGGGGGAGGAGGGGGAGGGTTAGGGATGCTGATCACCCCCACCCACCATCAAAAATCCACATATTACCTTCAACTCCCCAAAAACTGAACTACTGACAGCCTACTGTTGACCAGAAGCCTTACTGATAACATAAGCATATTTTATAATGGTATATATACTATATACTTTATTCTTACATTAAAGTAAGCTACAGAATAGAAAATGTTTTTTCAAATTGTCACAGATCTCCAAGAAAAATTTCCAGTGTATTTATTGAAAAAAACCCGTGTATAAGTGGACATGCATAGTTGAAATCTGTATTGCTCAAGGGTCAACTGTACTTCTAAGTCCTCCTTATCCAGCCCCCCTCTTGTTTTTGTTGTTTTTAACTACACTGGTTAACTGGCTTAAAAATAACTTTTAATAAAATACTTTAAAAAAGCTTAAGAGAAATAGAGCCAGAAATGGTCAACTTAAAAGTAGCATACCCACAAAGCCACAGATAAATTCTTACCACCATAAAATCGAAGCATACAGCCGAGGTCAGGATTCGTTGCCTCCTCCTGTATACGCACAGGATCATCAAATCCCAGCCTGGATAAGTAATCATAAACAATCTGAAGGGGTCGCTCAGTAGGTTCCAGTCTCCTGCTCACAATTCAAAAGAGAAATATTTACCAAGTAATAAAAATGCTTCACTTAATCTTTAAAATTTTTTAATATGCTCTAGATTTTTTACTTCTATATTAAGATTTTCTTTAAGATCATCGGATACAAGTAATCTAAACAAGCGGTGCTCAAAGTTTTTGGTCTCAGGATCCCTCTACAGTCTTCGAGGACCCCAAAGAGCTTTTGTATACATGGGGTATAGCTATTGACATTTACTGGATTAGAAACTAAAATTAAGAATCTCCAAATATTTATTCACTTTTGAATAATAATAAACTCATATGGTGACAAATATTTTTTTAAAAATATATTTCCCAAATAGAACAAAATGAGCAAAGAGAATGGCACTGTTTTTACATTTTTGTAAATCTCTTTAATAGCTAGTTCAATAGGCGACAGCTAGATACTGGAATCTGTTTTCACATTCAATCTGTTGTGATAACATGCTACTAGCCTCTAGAAACACTGTATACTCACGAGATACAAAGAGTGAAAAAGAAAAATAACATCTTATAAAGTTACATTATAGAATAGTTTTGACCTCATGTACCTCTTCAAAGAGTCTCAAGGACCACCACAGGGTCTGTTGAGAACTTCTGGTCCAAACTTAAGGGCAGCAAAATTATGAGATATAAAAGATTATATATACTTGGCCATAACTGATTTTGTATAAGCTGCACAAACAATTAGAAGTGTAAACTTTGGGTTGCCTACTATATCCCAGGTACTACTGCCTTCATGAGTGATTCCTTAAAAATTAGGAATGAATGGCCCAATAATTCCCCAAAAATCATTGAACCACATGGTCCTGACTGAAAGCTAAGGTAAAATCAGAATGTCTAGTTCACTTGTGGCCTCTGGTGACACTGAATATTCTGAATATTACAAACCTAAAATACTTAAAAATATTTAAAAAACAAAAATGATCAAATGTGTATTTTTTTGATAGAAGGGGCTGCATCAATAATAACAGCAAGACAGCTCTTTTTACAATTCTTTTATCAGAAAGCAGTTACAAATACAGTGACGAAGAGTACAGGCTCAAAAAATCAGATTACCTGGGTTTGAGTCTCCATTCTGCCACTTACCAACCACATACCCTCAGGTTATTTAACCTCATTGTCTTAAATTCCTCATCACTATGATGAGAACAACAACAGAACCCAACGGATAGAGTTGTTACTAAATTTATTTACTTACAACAAGATATTATATAGAATCTAAAGGGTTTAGCAAAATGTCACTTGTAGCAGTGTCAAATAACACTGACAATTATTCAAAAAATTCTTGGGACTGGAATCAAATTTTAATTTGAATAAAAATACAGTATCTCCCTCATCTGAAACAACCACCAAAAAACGAGTACAGGAGAGCTTATGTGTGTTCAAAAGGTGTGGAGGAACATTAGTCTTTTGAGGAACATCTCTAAAAAGACTGTTTAGAAAACTTAAAAATTGTATGAGCTATTTTAAGAAACATGATACCCCTTCCACCATGGCAAAAAGATATGAAGGACATCTGGGTTTTATGATTATAAAGAACTAGAAACTACTGTTGGCAGTAAGACTTAAGTAAGAAATAACATGAAATGAGAACACTACAAAGATGAATAAAAACAACTACATCAAAATTATAATTTAAGAATGAGAGTTATACTGATGAGCACAAAAACCAAAAATAAACGACCACTTGACCCCTCCTAACTGCTCAGATCAGACTCTCTGCTCCTATAAACTCAGAACCTACTACCTGGGGAATGAACCAAAAGCCTACAAAGACCAATAAATACTGAATTTAACAGAAATGGAAAATAAACTTTCCAGAAGAAAAACATCAGTTACAATTAATCTCTAGTCAATATATAAAATAAAAATGCACAAAGGACTATGACAGTATTAGGCATTTTCCCAGTACAAAAAGCACAATAGTAGAATTCTTCTAAAAAGGATACATTTTAAGAGGGACTGCTAATAAACTGCATCCTGAAGGGGTCAACCAGCCATGTAATATGAAAACTGAGTGAAGGACTAACTCAGTGACAAGGAGACCATGGGCATAAACAGCTAGATCTATCTTCCAATGTCAAGAAGAATTAGACTTACTTGTCTAATTAAGTAAGTCCCTTACTTTGGACTGAACCAAAAACCTACAAAGGAGTTGCACAGGTAAACTTGGATTAAAAATGAGGAAGAACCTTAATCATTAGAAATGTCCGGTAATGAAACAGACTGCCTTTCAAAATAGCTCACAGAGCACTAAAGAGCCATCTGTCACAGATATTTTAGAAGAGTCACCTATAAGAATCAAATTTGGCTAGATGATCTTTAGGGTCTCTTAGAATTCAAGGGTCTATGAGGTATCTAAGACTCCTTCCTAATATAATGAAAATTCTACCTGAACCCTGCTATTATTTCAGATACAGAGCTCAATGCATTTAAATATCATAATTCCATATAATGATCACATATTGAGGACAAAGAAATAATACTTTCAGGCTAAATCTCACTAGTTCGATTTTTCAATTTCTCCCTAGAACACCAAAAGAAATGGGAACATCCTAATTCTGACAAAATTTACATGATCAAATTTCCTTTCCTCCAAAACAGCAATAGACTCATAGACGCTTAGAACTGATTAGCTGTTACCATGGGGGAGGGGTTGGGATGGGAGGCTGGGGAGCATGAGAGAGGTAAAGGGGCACAAAAATTCTCAATCATAATATAAGCTGGTCATGGGGATAGTAGTACAACATAGAGAATATAATCAATGATTCTGTAACAACTTCCTATGCTGACAGTAACCACACTAGTGGGAGTGAGGATTTAATAATATGGGTAACTCTTAAACCACTGTGTTGTATACTTGAAACTAGGATGATTGTACATCAATGATACTTCAATAAAAAAAAAATTCCTTTCCTCAAAAGACTGTAGATTTTGAAACCTTCTTTGCATATTTCTACTTCAAGTATTTTCCCTGGTGGGAGAAAATAAATTAAAAGAATCTTAACACCCTCTTATTAATTTAGCATAAATGAGTAAAAAAAATATTTTAAGAACTGCAAAAACAAGTAAAACGAGGGACTAATTCCATTTACTCATTGAACTCATCTACTTAAGACAGTAAAGAGTATGGGAGAGGATTCTTACAGATCAGTTTTGGGTTTCAAAGTTCCAAAAGTATAACAGGCTGGTAAATAGACATTTGTTAAATCTCTCACAAATCAAAGGAAAATCACATAGGTGCAGAAGAGAATAATGTTGGCAGTGAAAGGTTCCACTCAACATTTGAAATACTTCTACTACTGCTTTAAGGACAGACAGTAAGACAGCTCTAATAGTTTCAGTTTGCTTCTAAGGCTTCTAGGAGCTACTACAATCCTTGTTAACCTGAATATATGTGCATATGGTCACTTCTCTCCAAACCAGCCAACCAGTATAGTATTTCTATTAATCAAGGTCTGTCAGTTCATTGCATTTAGCCAAGCTTAGCGGTAGCCGCAGTTATTCTAAACAGTGTCCATAGTTCAAATACATGTAAGAAAAGAGTAAATTTCATTCCAAGTGTCATTTCACAAGAACTCTAGTTAAAAAAGAGACGCAAAAGCACACATTATTAAAATCCAACACAGGAAAATAATATATCAAAGACCCTAACAAAGCACAGCGCCATTCTCTACATCAAATAGGCTAAAACTCAATCCCTAGCCACCTAGAGAAGTAATATCTGCAAATGTGCAGATCAACATTTGTCACGCCTGAGGGGGATTTCAGCCCCAGGCAAGTTCACTCTGGATTTGTGAGACCAAATAACAACAGAAAGTTGGGGGTAAAAGGGTTATACCAAGCTTTATTCTCCTGATGGCAGGATGAGTGCTAGAATCACGTCTGCCTCTGGCAATTTCAGGATCTATCTCTGTCTCTGCCTTCAGGCTTCTATGCCTCCCCACAGCCCCTGGAAGGAGCACTGGGAGGAGCTCCTTCTATAGCAATACAGACAACTATGGCTCACCACCAACAGGTGGGCAAGCACACACCTGCAAACACTGCCTGTGCGCAATGGGCAAGCAGATTAGGGTCAGGTAATGATCCTGGCTATAGTAACTTCCATTTTCCCCACCCCTCCAGGATTTTTGCCTCACAATCTAAGTGCCCTCAATCTTCTGTGATGGTCCCTGTGTGAGACACCTGGAGCATAGTAACCAGATTCCATAACAGCAAGAGCACATACAGATAACAACAAAAATTATGATATAGATAACAACAGAAATCATGATAATCCTCAAGTCTAAGGAGTTAAATTGCTACCAAGTGGTCATTCCAGCTGTGCTCAAACCAGTTCTACTCAGATGATTTCATGACTTGCACTTTTCCACAGAAGGCCAGTAGTGGAACTGGTAGGGAGCTCCATGCACACCCAGCAAGCAGTAGTTTTTCCTAGGGTGTGTGCCCAATCCAAAAAGACATCAGAGGAGCTTAATCTTAAGGGCTATAACACACATTTTAATGATACCAACTTAGGCAAATCTTGTCTATCAGGTAGGATGCATGCAAGAAGTGGTCCTGTGATAGGAAGGGAGTCCAGTCTGGTTCTAGTATACCATACCTTTACCTCTCTTCCTGTGGGAGTTACTGAGGGGGTCTATGTACAATGCTACTGGAGGTGCATGCACTGGCCATAAAAATTAAACTAAACTCCTCAGCAAGCTCTTACCTTCCAGTTGTTTAGGGTATGCTACCATCATACCTGGGGGCCACTCTGCTGTTACTCCAGGAATACATGGAAGGTCAGCCTCCAGACCTTGTCCCCAAGGTGCCAACAGGACCAGACATTGCTGGTCCATGTGTCAAAACATCCAAGGCCACGTACATTGAACAGAGTCTCCAGGGTTTACTGCAGTCTGTACTCACAACAAGATATTACTTTGGTGGCCAACCCCTGGCTTCAATAATATCTCCTTGATTTGTACTTGCAGTGGTGTAAGGGAGGTCCCACATTGCTGTGGGACTTGGTGTAAACTGCTTTTAGAACACACAATATACTCCTGCTGGTCTCTACTGATTTCTTCAAAGATTAAAGCAGGCCCCACTGATGGGCTATGGCCCGGTGTCTTCTGCCTTGTGCACAACAAATGTTGACAAAACCATCAGGCCACATCAGGGGAAGGCTTTCCTTCTAGCCAACGTACCTGGGCCAATTCGTCTGTTTCATCATTTCCTGGGGATGTCAGCAGCAAATGGCCTGTCACATGGTATACTGTAACTGTTTTAGTCTGACCAGAAACCCATAAGTCTTGCCACACTCTTGCCCCCAAAGAGGTCAGTGACCAACCATGCAGTTGGCATGGTACCATGTTGGTAGCCACAGAGTCAAGCCTTGATAGATGGCCCAGCTGTCTGCGCAGACACCTATTGGGAAGGGCTTCTTCCACACTATTCCCCAACTCTGCCCACTGACTGCTCTTCCCCTCACCTTCTTCTCTCCATATCGTCTCAGTCTTAGGATGGAAAGCTACAGCCCTCCATTTTGGGGGCTGTCCATGGCTGGAGCCATCTGTGTACCATGCATCTTCAGGTATACAGGTTCTTCCCTCCTGATAAGGGCTCTAAAGCGAATTCTTCCTGCCCTTCACTGGTATATGCCACTAGCCCCAGTAAGCACTGGAGTTCTCTACTCAAGGGGCTAGTAGAGAAGGCACTACGCTGCTACAGTATGTGTCCACTTAGCCAGTGTATTCTCTTATCCGTAATCCAGTCATACACCAGGAGCCATCTGGCTTTTTTACTGGTCACACTAGAGAATTAAAAGGACTACGGTGACCAAGATATGGAAGCAACCTATGTGTCCATCAGTAGACGAATAGATAAAGAAGATGTGGTACATATACATAATGGAATGCTATTCAGCTATAAGAAGAAAAGAAATCCTGCCATTTGCAACAAAATGGAAATAAGCCAAGCAAAGACAAATACCATATGATTTCACTTATTTGGGCAATATAAAAACAAAGCAAAAGAGAAGGAACAAAACAGCATTAGACTCACAGACACCAAAAAGTGACTGGTGGTTATCAAGTAGGCAGGAAGTGGGCAGTAGAGAGGGGAGGGGAACAGGGACTGTTGAACCACTTTTATATACATATGATAAGAAAAATAATAATAATTTTTTTTAAAAAGGGCTAGGGATGGGCTTTATAATACCTACCTTCTCCAGTTCCTGGAGGGTTTCTCCAACTTTTTTATGCCCTCCAGGCAATTTGTATTGCTTGGTATTTGTCACTCGCTGAGGCACAAAGCTACAGGTGGTGCTTAGCATGTCCCCTCAGAACTGCTTTCACCACATGTATCCTCGGTATGAGTCATTTGCTGTGGTCTGTAACCAGAGGCCCTGCAGGATATCTATCCCCAAAATATATTCAGGGATGGGAGAGATATACACAGTACACTCCTTTGGGGTAGACACTCTATTCCCAATGGGATTTGTGCTTGTTTCACTCTGATAGCCTTACCCCTGTATCTCTCTGTAACAGCAGGGATCCCGAGAAAGTGCTCAGAGTTGCCATAAATCAGTGAGCATTCAGTTCCTGTGTCTACCAGAGCCAGGTCATGTTTGGTGCACATTCACTGGGGACCAGTGAATTTATATTTCAACATATGGCCTCCAGTCCAAGGTGGATGCCTTGACCCTCCCCTCAAACTGTATCATCCAGTTGTCTTCCTGTGAGGGCCCAGGTGGGGTTGGCTCACTCTCCAGCAGAAAGTCCTGCAAGAACATGATCCAGATTTGTAGCTTTGTCTCCAGCTTCCATTTCTTGGTCTTCACCTTAGCCAATGGCCAAAACCACTGCTCTGGCTTCAATTGCTGCCACAGCTCCAGTAAGATTTTATTTGACTTCCCATCCAATTTCTCTTTATCTGCTCCTGCCTTTATCAAATCAACCCACACCTGGGTCCTTGTGACCTTCACAGGGCCCTTTAAACTCTTCCTCTGAAGAGCACACTCCCTTCCATGCCTGCATCGCTTCAGCTTCCCCCAAATCTGCCACAGTACAGGTAACCTCATTTATGGGTTGCCCTAAGGGGCAAGAATGGCCACTAGGGTCCCAAGGAGGGATGGGAGAGCCATTTGCAGCACCATATCCCTCATCCCTGTAGTAAACACAGCTCCTCATCTAGGCCATGATTTGCTGGGTTATAAATGGCATTTTTCATGCCCAACTCCCATAATACCTTTCGGAGCTCAGCATACATCTGCCATCTAGCCAGGGAAGATGGTAAATCACCCTGATTGGGCCATACAGTAGCAAGTGTGGCCATAAGCCAATCGAGGAGAGGGTGGTTGCTTGGGGTCTGTTATGTATTTTGTAATCACTGCCTCAAGGCAGGATTTGTCAGGGAGGCCAGCTTCCCCATTTCTAACTAGACAGAATAATCCCATCCGCTCATACAACCCAAAGGCACGGGAGCCAGGCTAACATGGACTCTGAGGGTTTCTCCAGAAACCAGGAGCCCAAATCCACCAGCTCTTCCTGAGTATAGGGGTGGAGTGTGCTTCACGACCTGGGCAGGGGGAGGGCTACACCTCTCCTGGAGGAACCCGTGATTGCTGCGCCTTTATTTTCTTCACTACAACTGGGTGGGACTTCAGTAGAGGAGGGGTTGGTGCCTGCCACCTGACCCCCACCCCTTCGTCCTTCTCTGACACATCCTCTACTGCTTCTGGAGCTGACGGCAGCTTCTTTGCAATCTGCCACAGTACAAATAACCTCATTTAGTTAGGAAGCCTGAGTGCCTCCTCTGCTACATCTTTTACGTTCTCCACAGTGCCTCACAGCAACACTATTTCAGTCTTCAACAGCTCTCTTACATTCTCCTCAATACCTCGCAGCTGACATTCTTGTGCTGACTCTTCTTGTGCTTCTTGTAGGAGCACATCCTCCTTCTTCATGGCCTTTACCTTTTCCTCAGTGCTTTGCAGTGACACCTTCTCATTCTCCAAAAAATCTTTTTCCTCCTCCAGAGCACCTTGCAGCTTGTATTCTCGTGCTGCCTCCTATGCTTCTCACAGGAATGCATCCTCCCCCTTCTCACAGGAATGCATCCTATACTGTGAGGAATAATCAACCTACAGTTCCCACTACCTTGTGGGCACCATTTCTCTAAGGATCCCCCAATCTCACGGAGGGCCTCTTATCATTGCCTCAGGTGTCACACCTCTCCCCAGTCCTGGGGAGGGGTCCACTCCTATAGGAAGAAAGCCATCTCAGTCCACATACCCACTGGGGGACACCTAAATTCCTCCTCACCCATATGGGATTCCTGCAGTATTTCCCCAGCCATACGGCAGCCCGCTGAAGCACCCCTCCCATGAGGGCAGCTTGTTCCATTTTTGAATCTGTAGTGAATCCTGCCGACTGTGCCTAATGTCTTGACTGAGGGGAATTTTAACCCTGGTTCACTCTGGATGGAATGTTGAGGGTAAAAGGGTTTATACCAAGCTTTATTTTCATGGTGGCAGGTTGAGTGCTAGAATCACATCTGCCTCTGGCAAGTTTGCAATTTGTCTCTCCCTCTGGGCCTCTCTACCTCATCACTGACCCCAAGGAGAGCACTGGGCGAGCTCCTTATATAACAGTACAATTATGGTTCCTGCCAACATGTGTGCAAGCATGTGCCTGCAAGTAGGCACGTGCGCAGTGGGCAAATAGATTAGGATCAGGTGATGATGCTGGCTATGGTAACTTCCTTTTCCTTACAACATTATAGGTAACATACAAACAGCAATAATAAGGATACTTAAATGAGTGTTTACTCCATGCCTGACACAATGGTGAAAATGTTTTACATTTTACAAAGCTATGCCTATTTTGCAAATAAGAAAAATGAAGTTCATATGTACTAACACAGTCATGATAGCATCAAAGTTTGAACCTGTGTCAGGTTCATACAAAGCCTAGCTTCTTTTAGGAAAACCACACTATTTTATATAGCTAAAATAATTTATGAAGAGCTCAAAGCACCTCATATGTTAAGTTACACAACGAAACCTAAAATATTATGTTTTAAAATTACTGTATTTCATTATCTAATACGCCATCACTTGAAAGATACACTATTTCACACATCATTGTTGTATAAAAATAATCTTATTAGTCTTCATCCCTGGTTCCTGATTAGAAGGTTCTAAATCCTTGGTTTTTCCTGAGTAATTAACTGGCTCCTGACTTAGTTAATTCATGAGCTTCTTGGATGACCCCTGAGTTTATGCCAAGAGATGTGATGACTCAGGATGGAGGATGGTTATCAGAAAGACCAACTGTGTAACAACAGAGTTGAGGCTTAGAGCCAGCCTGACTTCAGGGGTGGAAAGAGGGCAGGAGATTTAGTTCAAGCATGTGGTCAATGATTCAATCAAACCTACCCAAGGAAACCCCAACATAAACTCTGTACGGAAGCTCCATGGACATACTGGTGAGTGAACACACTGGTGTGCTGACAGGATGACAGAGGAAGAGGGCATGAAGTTCTACATTCAAGACCGTCCCAGACCTTGGACTATGAGTCTCTTCATTTGGCTGGTCCTGATCTGTACCCCTTATCCTAAGACTGTAATCATAAGTATAGTGCTTTTTTGAGTTCTGTGAGTCATTCTAGTGAATTACTGAACCTGAACGGGTCATGGGAAACCCCATATTTGTATCCAGTTGGTCAAAAATGCAGCCAGAGTCTGAAGTAAGGGCAGTGTTGTTGGGGATCATGGCCTTGAACTTGTGAAGTCTCTGTGAACTCCTGGTGGTGAGTGTCAGAATGGTATTGCAATAAACCAGATGGTATTGCAATAACCATTAAGAAAGAAAAAGCACTGCCAATTAAACTCTGACCCTACTATAAGATACAAGCTGATTTCAGAAGTATTAAAATATAAAAACAAAAAAATTTAATAAAAATAAATTACTTAATATATAACACATTCTTTAAGGTTTTAAAATAGCACAGAAACACGAAGCACAAACCAAAAATAATCTCCTTTGTCCTTCCTCAGTGGTAACTGAAACAAGATTTTTCACTCCACTTTTATAAAATCAAAACATGTTAAACAGAAATTTAGTGACTTGCAAGAGGCCACCCTGCAAGTCAGTGACAGAAAAGGCATGAGAACTCAGGATTTCCAAATCCCAACAGCATTATTTTCTGTTATACATATCTTAATGCTTCTTAGCTTATCTTAAAAGATAGTCTATCAAATTACATAAATCTCAGTCATTTTGATGACTAAGAATAAAAATAAACATATGACCACAAGCCAAAGGGCACTCCATGTCACATATGATCTTGTTACAACTTTTCAGACAGAGAGCAATTACACTCAGCTTCACTAGTGAGTCAGTTATCACTTAAACAGTTCAATAAAAAAGACCAAATATAATTCTGCAAAGAGCAAAGAATGGGGAAACAAGACACTCGTTTTCCAACTATAGCTCTAGCACCAGGCAGCTTCAGGAATGTGCCTTCACCCTGTCCTACCCAGGCCTCTGCTTCACATCTATAAACCACAGGGAAATGGTCTCTGTGATACTCAGCAGGAAAGTTACCAGCCTTGTAGGCAAGACAGTTCTTTGTTATACGAGACTGTCTCACACACTGAGGACATTAAGCCTCTCTGGACCTTGCCCCCGAAGTGGTCTCTCCAGTAGTTGTGACAACCAAAAAAACCCTGTCCCTACACATAGTTCTAAATGTTAAGCGCAGAGGGTGAGGAGTTGTTAGGTTGGGTAGATTTCATGTCCCTAGGAGATAAGCTCTCAGGTTCCCTCAAGTGCTAAATTCTATAAATTAGCAATCTGTCAGTTTTACTTAAGTGACATGTCCACAACTGAAAAAGAGAAAGCAGGAAGTCACAGATGATTTAGAAAAAACATGGGGTAATTTTAGTCCCAGTAATGCCATTTCTAGGACCAATCCCAGGGAAATCAACAATGTAAAGACTTTTGGACAAAGGTTTAGTTTGTCATCACAACACTACTGTCAGGAATTAAATGATTTGAAACAACTCAAAAAGGTAACATTTATTGAGCATTTATTAGGTGCCAGACATCATTCTAAGTACTTTTACTTCCTTGCTACTCAAAATGTAGTACATCACTTAGGAGCTTACTACAGAATCTCAAGCTCCACCCCGACCTACTGAACAAGCTCCCAGGTAGACATCGGAGTTACAAGTACACAAGAAGCACTACAAGTATTAATTCATTCAATCTTCATAACATGTATAATAAATTGAATCCTCATGACAGCTCTATGTAATACTGTCATTCCCCATTTTACAGGTTAGTAAACTAAGGCACAGGGCATTATTTAACTTGCACAGGAATTGCCAAAGCCAAGATTTGAACTCACACACTCTTGTTCCAAGCTCTAAACCATTATTGCATATTATTTCTCAATTTTTAAACAAATTATAGTATGTCTTTAAAATGGAATAGTCTGTAAAAATTAAAACTGGTGTCTAAGAAATTTTTAATAACAGAAAAATTAACTGAAGTAGAGAGTAAATAAAATTGAACATATGGTATGGGCCCAAATATGTAACTTTTTACACACACATTCACTTCAAAAAAGGTCTGGAAAAAAGTGTTGATATGAGAAGGTAATACATAGGCTCTGGTGTCAGAATTTCCGAGTTCAAACTCCAGCTCTAACCACTCAATTAGCTCAGTGACCTAGGTGAGATGGCCCACCCTGTTTAAAACTCATTTCCCTTACCTATAAAATGGGAGTAATATCTACCTCACAGGACTGTTGTGAGGATTAAAAAAGGCAATCTACAGAAAGTGTAAGCACTGAAAATTCTTTTTCATTTTTCAAAAATTTCCAAAATGAATACATATTACACCTCAGTAAGCAGCAAGAAAATCTACTGAAAAAGATAATGCCTTAGGTTGCCTACTATCCTACATAGGGCTACTCTGAAGAAAGTACCTACTCCTCTGATTAGATATTATAAGACTGAACTGAAGCAATTAACAGCCGAGTAAGAGATCTAAAAAAGACCTCTAAGTAAGTATGATTAATTAGTGACACTGAATAAGGGGTGCTGTGCCAACTCCTCTCCAGGAAGGCCTTTCCTCAGAATGAAGTCCACCATCTACTTTGAACAACTGAGGCATTCCAGCCACCTGGCTCTGCCTACCTGCCTGCCTGCCCTAGAAGAGGTTATGGGACTTCCTGCACAGCCTCAATTTGCCTCATTTGAAAGGACTAATACTACCCCTGTTGGAGTTATTTTGAGGATTTAACAAGCAAAATGTGTAAAGCACTAAGTAAAATGATTAGCAATAAAAAGCACTTAATGTTAGCAAAGATCTACCATCAGCATCACCGTCCTCTGGACTGGATGAGCAATGAAAATATATTCACTTTTTCAAACCATAGTTCCATAGTGTTTTCATTATTTTCTAATCAATTATATCTTCAAGGAGCTACTTCATTACAAAATGATCAAGGCCACAAAGAGTCAAACTCTCCAGTTTAAGTAGTTTAGATTCACAAAAGTAAATTATATCTCACTTCTGGATTCTAAACGAACTACACAACTAGTAGTAGCAAGCCAATTCAGATGAGGCTTTCCTCCACATTTCTAACAACTTTTTATACTTACACATTACTATATAAATGACTAAGTCCTAGGTTTAAATACATGAACTCTGTCAATCACTACCAGCTATAATGTAGGTCAAGGCTTTCCACCTGATAAAATTAGATCAGAATCAGTGTTAAGATTCAGAAAAGCCTAAGGATCACCCAATCTGATCCTTTTCATTTTACAAATGGATTTCGGAAATGTAGTTAGCTGGCAAACCAGGAAAACATTCAAATGCTAATCTACTTGTTCAGGAATTAGTCCAAATCCTAAAAGGAACACATAAGAAACCTCAGTTTAGACTTTTAAAATGGCATCAATTTTTAGCTCAGCTTAAGGTGTTACTATTATTACCACATTTTTAGGTGTAAGTGGGAGATTCCTTTCTCACCTTCAACAGTATTGAATCCACAGCTCTGAACTCTGATGACATTTATTTATTACAGGGAAGCGGGAGGAGAGAAAGTCAATGGTCAGGTATTTAAGGAACTCTTATTTGATGTCTAATTCAAAGAACTAATTGTGAATTTTTTAAAAAGCTGAATCAAAGAGTTCACATACACAGTGTAAGACTACTAATGCTAACATGTTCTGGAGAAAGTCAAGGGGAAATAGGCATACTTTTATAACATTCATCAAAGTATAACTTTTATGAAGAGGAACTTGACAATAGCTATCAAAATTATAAACACACATATCCTTTGACCCAGCGATTCCAATTCTAGTTTACCCTACAGATGACTTCCACATAGGAGAATTATCATAAATATTCAAATACAAAGACATTCACTGCAGCACTGCTTGTATTAGTAAAAGACTGGAAACAATCTGAATGTCCATTAATAGGAGATTGGCTAAAATTATGGTAGACTCATAAAGTAGAATACTATTCAGCCATTAAATAAATGAAAACTATATAAATATTAATACAGAAAGATCTCTAAGAGATATTAAGTCAACAATGTGTTACATACAGCATCAGTTTCAATATTCATATACAGAGGCACATGATCATCTAAGCATATATACTTTCTTTTATACATTTCAATTTCATTCTATTTACATGTATTACTTCTAAAAAAAACACAACTTTTAAAAGATTTATGTTAAATTTAGGTATCTGACCTATGATGTAATCAAATGAGGTAACTCTCAAATTTTCCTTCACTGACAGCTTTAAATTTCAAAAATTGTTAACGTCAGCACTCCAAGGACAAATCTTTTTTCAAGCCCAGTGACTCCATCATCATCAGTTTCAGCATGACTGCATTCCTAAAGCCCACTTTCAAGCAGACACACATTTACTTACACTGCAGTAGAATTAGCATGGTAAACTCACACCTTACCTGACCAGGTCTCCATGAAGCTGTAAATAAAGGCTCTCCCTTCCCTCTCCAGCACATATTTCTGATGCTGACGTCTCTACTGTGCAAAGGACGAGATGCAGGTCGGAGGCGAGAGAGGTGGTGGTTGCAATGGCAGTGGTCGTGTCTGCTCCATAAAGGTAGACACAGCCTCTCTTCACATCTTCTCTCAGCCAGTCTCTTTCCCGGGAACCAAACTGACTTCTCCTATTCAAACAATTTCTGCTCCCGTTGCGTTTCATATTCCTCTAAAAGACATCAAGAGAAAGATATCATGAGCTAGAATGTCAAGGTTAGACATGGACAGTCCTCATCCCACCTTTCTACTCCACATTCACCAAGACCTCCTCTCACAGAGCCTCCTGCACCTGCCATCCTACTCTTACCTGGAACACTTCACTTTCCTTACAACTAGCTGTTCATGTCTCTGTCCACCATCTTATCTGACTCTTCATCTCAAGTTTTTCAGAAAAATGTTAATAATAATAAAATGTGTACCTACTACCCAACTTTCATCAATGCAATATTTTTTCACATTCAGTTCAGATCATTATTCTCAAGAACATATACACAACACAGTCTTATATTTGTAGCTAAAGCCACCTGGAACCCCAAAACAACTAATTTCCCTCTCTCTCCAGAAACACTCTACTGTACTTGGTATTTATCATTCCATGCATTTTTATGTTTGCCATATATGTACATATTTGTACTGTTTTAAGTGATTTAAAACTTTAAATCCTAACAAAATTATGTTTCATCCTGCCATTGTTTTATTTGGTTCAGTATTGGTTTAGAGATACATTGATGCTAATACACCCAGCTCATTCATCTGAATAATATTCCATTATATGGATACACTGCAATTTATCCACTCTCCTGCTGATAGTATTTAGTTTGTTTCTAATTTTTCACTGTTGGAAACAGCAACAGGTCTTTATATGAAAACTGTAAGTTTCTCTAGGGTCCTAACCCTCTGCCTCATATCCCAAACAACCAAGTACAGAACAACACAATATTGCACAAATGTTCTTTTCATTCTCATGTTTCCCAAAAAATCACTGTTGCATTTGATCATTTAGGTTTGTGGAATTCATACACATTGTGAAGTCATGTTATCTCAAAGCAAAAACAACTGCTAAGCAATATAACGTTTCAAAAGGTATTTATCTGCTCTATTTTTATGATGAGCCATTTCTGCTCCCTTTAATAAAAAAGAAATTTCCACTAACAATCACACTGACATTCTCTCCAGGTTATCCTCCATTGCCTTTCACTGTCTCAGCCATATCCAACCACTTGTAACTCCCTAAACACATCAACCATTCCACAATTCTGTAACTTGTCTGGAATGTCCTTCTCTACCCCGTCCATCTGACTAGATACTCTTCAAACTTCTATAAACTATGTTACCCTCTCTGTGGAGTTTTCCATGTCTCCCACCTCATTTTTCTCCTACCTAAAATCAGTGACTCAACTCTGTCCTCAGCAGAACCTCTTCACCTTGCATATACTTCTATTACTCCATGGGTCACAAAAGGGTTTAATTATTTATTTGATGTTTGTTCCGCTCTTCTACACTGAGAACCTATTACAGTGTTGTAACACCTGAGTGGCACAGAGATGCATGCAGAACTTAGCTGACATCTCAGAAACGTATTCCCAGTCTGTAGTTTAGCTCAGTTAGCTCTGGCAAGAAGCTGAATAAACTTGGAGAAAAATAACCTGCACTTCTACAGAGAACCCTAAAATGTTTTCTTTTTATCAGCCAAAGTAAATAAAATACTTTTGCTACTACTCCTCACTGGAAAACAGAAAATACCTATAAATAAAGCAAATGTTTTTGTATTCAAAGATTAAATATTTGAGGATAATTTTCGCACCTAAAATTCAGTCTCTAAAGATGGTGAAGAAAGGGTAAGGAAAAGTTAGGAGGTATCCCCACGTGGGAAGAAAGAAAAACAAGAGTGAGAATGGCTTCACTGTTGAATGTTAGGAAAACATAGGAAAATCAATCATTTTATAGATCTTTGGGATTTGAGTACAGCTATGCAAAACCATGAGGATTATTACTGATTCAAACTTCAGATGAGTAGAATAAACCCCTGCTCCAAGTGGGAACTAGGTCTCTTTTTTTATGAAGAGCATTTTCTCAAAGCTGAACATCTCAGAATTAAAGGGCTTTCAGTTACTTATTTTATAAAGACAGAGGCCATTATATTTGTACCACTCAATAATTTTAACCACTGAATAATTGGCCATCAGTTAATTTTAAATATTCCTTATTTTTTAATCTTTGGGAAAGATCAAATGGTCTATCTGAAAACAGTATTCTATATGGTACAGTAATATTTATACAAAGAGGCTCTGCAATTCTGCACTCTGGAGAGAAATTCTGCTGCTATTGAACAAGTAGACACTATTCCACACAACCACCAAAAAGTGCCTTTAAAAAACTTTTTAAGGTCAAATAATGAATGGCCCACTGACCTTCTCAATCTTAGAAAAGTCAAGACAGACCCCAAGGAGTATTACAGTAGTCCATCTATGATTCCCCTTCAATGAGCATTTTTAATAGTTATTTTTAAATGTATATATACTTCTCTTAAAATTATAAATTCTTAAGAACTTTACATTACTGAAATGTATATGTTGTTGGCCAAAGAATGTACCTCCTATTTATAATATATTCCACTCTATGAAGATAAAATATTGAGTCAGAACTTCAGTAGATACCATATTGTTAAGCATGTTCAATAGGCAGGTTTAAAATGCCTAGATACTAAGGAAGCATAGCCTTCTAGCAATAATCTAGATAGTTCAGCTATTATTAGCCACTACTAAATTACCTAGTGCTTCCTTCTCTATTGTCTCAAGGATGAGGTATCTGCTAGAAAGGCCAGTACTGTCCAGCTTTTAGAATCACTATTTTAACCACTGGAATTGCTAGATTAAGAACACTTATTTCCTCCCTTACTCTTCTATGAGAACTGTTGACAAATGACCTCTCTCATCAAACAAGTATATAAAGAGCACATTTAAGATTTAAAGGTATTTCTAAAAAGCAAGTCTTTATAGAGGAAGCCATGAATTAAGTACCTATTTCAGTTTTACAGTCTTCACTCTCTAAAAAGGAATATAATATTTGAGGGCTGTAATCAGTTCAAAGGTGATACACCATTAAACACCCACAAATAATTCTGAGTATGTATGGTAGAAACAAGGTCTAATAAAGTAACTCTCCCCACTTACTGAGTCCTATTAGAATGTGAATTACTTTAAGGTAGGAGATATGTTCCTGCATTCAAAACACTGCAATATGGGCTCATCTCTAGGGAGACACGTTAAGGAATACTTTGGAAGAGGTGGAATGAGACAAGGAGAGCAAAAATATTTCAGTTCATTAAAATCCTTTTGGCATTGATATTTTAAAACCATATACACACATTATTTTGATAAGAACTTGAAACTACTATTGCAAAAATAGATCTCATGGCATTGACTGACTAGATTAGCTGTAACTTTGTATCTTCCACAGACTTGAGTTTTAAAAAAATTTCAAAACAACTGTAGGAAACATCTGGAAAATTATGCTTCAAAGGTATGCCAAATAATCTTAGGAGTATTAAAAATATATCTATATTTCAACTACAACTAGAAAGGGGTACATTCTAAATATCAATTCGCTAAATAAAGCCAGGAGCAGATTTTGAATCAAATTTTCCAATATTCCACATGGATGGACCTAGATCTAATCTGGCTAAATTATACTGGCTTAGTTATACTAGCTTCTTTATGAAGATCTCTATTATTTGACAATAATGATGTTCATGATTTGGTATTAAGTATAAAAGTGTTACAAAAATGAATGATAAGCCTTTGCAAAGGATCTTCAGAGAACATGTAGGAGATTATGACTTTCTTCCCAATTCAGAGTCTTCTATTTATATATTCTTTTCCATACTTGTATATTCTTTTCCAGTTTCACTTGGCACAAAATTCAACCACTCAGCTATTTAAGGGAACTTCTGTATGCAGAACATACAGCATCTATTTTCCACAGCCAATCCTATTTATTTGCAAGGATTATTTAAAGTGTTGGCCATATGCAATAAAGCAAGGGATGCAAGGGCCTTAGAAACTGTTAGCCTCCCACACGACCAGCTTGGTAGGTAGTATAATCAAGATCAGTTTCTGGAATCTTTCTAATAGTCCCCAGATTGAACTCCAGGGAACCAGTGGTAGGTTGGACCACTTCCTGGGAGGGTGGGAAGGCAGGACCCTTCAATAAAAATCCACATTTCTCAATTCCTTCCCTCTCACCACTCACTCCCTACCCACAAAAATGTTATTAAAAATAGCCAAATGTTGTTTACTTTCTAGGCCAGAGGGCATTACCTATCTCTCAGCCCTGATATTTCCTGATAAGCCAGGCCAGTTAACTTTTTTTTTCAGTTCATTCACAGTTTATATTTTTGTGATTTTATAGTTTTAAATCAACATCCAAGAGCCTCTGAGTAATAACATTTAAAACTTATGGTTAAGGAAGTTACAATAAATATGTATATGATTTGTGCAGAAGTGGAGATAAAACATGAAAAGCTTTTAAAGTCATTGCATTAAGATTGGTAGGTAGTGGCAGCAAAAATGTTTTATATGTTACAGAGTTCACTTTTACGTTGTTTCATGGATTCACCAGATGCTGCAAATCTATTATTTTGTTCAGTATTCCCATCTTTGTGCTGTCCTACGAATAATCTTAGCAATACAGTGCCCACTCTTAATCCCAATCAACAACTACCAGTATTTTTTAACATCATGGATAATCTCTGTCTTGTAAAGTATTTTTGAAACACATCGTCTTCTAAGTTTTCTTTTCTCTCTTCCTCTCCCTGGCAAGTTTTAAATCCTGCCTATTCCTCTTCTATAACTCTAGAGGAATTCCACTCCATCTCCAGGACACCTAGTTTACATATTTGACCTGCAGAAAAATTTCTCTCCATTTCAAAGGCTAGTAGAAAACTCCAGTTCAGTTAGTCTCCCTCAAACCCTCCTTTCAAATATCTTCACTGTCCCCTCCCAACCGTACATTCCTTGTGCATTAAACTTCCTGTCATCACCTTCAAGGCTCCACTCCCTCCCCCCTTGCATCTGCTTTCGTTTTCCTCCTACTCCCCCCAATTCCTGCCCAAAAGCCCCGCCAGCTGCCTGTTGCATAACTGCTCCCCCATTGCCGTCTCCCTGGACTGTGAGCCCCGCTCCCACAAGCAGGAATACCCTTTTTTACCAACTCCTCCTCCCTGCTGCGACACGCCCAGCGATTCCCCGAGATTAAGCCCCACCAAGGATTCTCCCTCCAGGCGGGGCAGGCCGCGCCTCCGAGCGGAGAGCCGGGACTAAACTTCGGTGGTGAGCCCCGAGGGCAGAGCCGGCCCGCTCCACCCTGCGCGGCCCGAGCACCCGGCAGCGCCGGGCCAATCACCATCGCCATCCTCCCGCTGGGGTGATGTCTTCAGGTGTCCGGGGGGAAAGCCCTGCGTACTTCCAGTCCCGCTCTCGGCCAGGAGCGACCGGGCCCCAGACCCCGGGCCCCGAGGAGAAGCCGAGGCGGGCCCCAGGTCCTGAAGGAGGCGGGTGGGCGACGGCGGCCGGGCGGACGCCGGCCCAAAGGCGTGGGCCTGCCCCGCGGTGGCGCGCGGCCAAGGATGGGCAGCGGAAGGGACAGAGGCGGCCGAGGCCTCCGCGGGGCCAGGCATGGAGGCCTCGGCGGGGGCTGCGGCGCCCCCAGCCTGGCTGCGGGACAGCGGAGCCGCGAAGGGACTGACTGACGCGGAGTGGGGGCCGCCGGCTGCCTCCGCCACCGCGCGGGGCAGAGGCGGCCTCTCCCTGCCCTTGCTCCCTCCCCTGCCGGCCTCACCTTCAGGACCCGGATCCCGGCCGCCCGGCGGCTCGAGGACGCTTCGGGCGGCTCCGGGGGCTGGAGCGGGCCAGTGGGCCCGGGCTCCACCTCCCCCATCAGCAGTGGAGGCTGCACAGGGACGCCCGGCCGGCGCAACGGCGCGCGGAGGCTCGGCAGCGCGCGCGAGCAGCCCGCGGCCCGCCAGCCATAGGCTGCCGGGCCGACCTCCCACAGCCCCACCAGAGCTGCGTAGCTGCGGGCCTGGCGTGGCCCCCGCGTGACGAGTCGCATCCCGGCGGGCAGGCTCCTAGCACCCCGCGGGCGGAGCCAGGCGCCGCCGCAGGGCTGGGCCACGGCTGCCCCCCACTCTCGGTTTGGAGGACTGAAGCTCAGGGAGGGTTACTTACTGCTGTCCCCGCCTCCCAAGTGCGGGATGGACGAGGGGCACGTGAAGGGGTCTGCACCTGTCAGTAATGACAGGAGGCTGCTGTCCGCAGAGGTGGCTCTTCTCACTTACCTCTCCCAGACGTTTCCTCTCTCAAAACTGGCCTGTGACCCTCACCTGCATAGCCACTGAACGAATTGCTGAGAATACTCTCCTTAGCAAGGCCCTTTCCTTATTAGAGGTGCTCATGACCTTCTTCAGCAAATCCGACCCAACTTCATGTACTAAATATCAAATTATCTCCCAGCCACATTTGAATTCCCTTTTCTCTTCTTCATATAGTAAAATTACCAGAATTGTTTTCTCTGCTCAAGCAATAATATGGTCTGTGAACCATTTTATTATTTGCAAGGCTAATTCAGAAAAATCTTTGAAAGTTAATTTATTATTTTCTTTTAGTTCCTGCAGGGATGGTAGTTTTGTAGCCGGTCAGTGGGCCAAATTTGGAGTCAAACAGCCTAATTCCAAATCTCAGCTCTACCTCTTAACATCTATACTCTTGTGCAAGTTATTTGATCTAAGCCTTTGGTTCTTATTTGTGAAATAGAAATTAGTATAAGCCCATTAGCTATTAGGAAGATTTTGTGCATGCATACAATGTGCTTAACACATAGTAGGAATTCATACTAACCATTATTAATTCTTAAGTTCCAGATTTAAGATTCATTCAGTTTCTGAGGGAGTTCTCTTCTGGTTAATTCTGCTCTCAATTTTCCTAAGAAATCTTCTAGACTTCTGGATTTTTAGGTCTTCCCCTCCTACACATGTTAAATGAATCTTCAAGCAAAAAAAAAGAAATGAGCTTTTAGTAATTGGTAAAATCCTATCCCTTAAAACCACTGTTTCAGTTTGCCTAGTCCAGACCTACTATCTGTTTGAAATATTTTAATTGTAGACTTAATACAAGAGTATGAGATCTAACAGTGCAGTCTGTGCCCCTCTACTGAGAAATACACCCATTTGGAGATAATTTATATTCCAGGACAAAATTAAACTCTTGCCAAGATTCTGACTCTGTACAAGTTATTTCTTCTGTAAGAAAGTTTGTCACTACTTTTTCCTTCACATGAGTTACCTTGCATATACCAAAATTCCAACCTCCAGGAATATTCATGTCTCATTTTAATGAATTAAAAATGATTTGTCTCTGCCACTCTAGTGTAAGGTGAAAAAAAAAAACTCTTAGAATGTCTTTCTGGGCTTTTCTTCTACCTTGAAATTACTTTCAAGAAATCTACTCAAAATAGCTGGATTCTCATTTCAGTGCTTAATGGGTAACTTCTTTCAGCAAGAGTACTGGTTTATGAGAGATGGGCACCAATATGGGGACAGAAGTGGACCTGAACAAGGGCAGACAGGCAGTGGAAATAATAAAAATGTGGTTCGGAATTAGTGTTTCTAAAAGCCTGTTTCCTGAAATATTATACATTACCTTTTTGAGATCTTACGAGCATAAGCTCTTTACGGATCAATCACCCAAAAGGGTAGGATCCTGTCCCAGGAAGGACTAGCAATTTAAGTTTATACTGGGGAACAGCAGTAGTAGATGAATGGTTTGTTTTTTCAATTAATGGGATAGTGAGATAAAGCATCAATTCAGAATGCGAGCATATGCTAAAGTTATCTATTTACTATTACTTCAACAAGAACAACAATAGCATCTCTTTCAAAAGGAAAAGCTACCATCCCAGATGTTGCAGAGGATATTTTGATGCAGCTCTCTTCAAAGGTCTCCATGATTTAAGATCCAATTGAGTAATTAGTGACAACCAGTTGATTCTCAGTTTTCTTTTCAAATCATGTACTGCCATTAACATTTTATAGGAAGGTCACATATTCATGTTCTCCCCCAGCTCAAGGCAATGTGCATTATGTATGCCAAGGGTTATGTAACTATAATTTCTGGAAATGGTAAACAGCTGAGACTAACCCTAAAAATAAATTCCTCTGGGATTTTTTGTGCAAAAATCCATCTGCCCTCACTGCAGGTTCATCATTACAAAAATCACTGTTTGGATCCAGCCAAGAGACAGAGAAGTCATTAGACTCCCTCCTCCCTGTGTGCCTCCTACAAGCAGCTGTGCATACCTCTATCTTTCTACCTGCAGGGAGGCGAGACACACACCCACATACTCTCTCTCTCTCTTTCCCAGGACCTTTTTCTAATCCTCACTACAAAATGGCAAGAAAGTCTGGCAAAGGAAAGTTGATATATATCAGATTTTGGTAGAGTGAGCCGTGAGAGCTTATTATATTTGCTTATTTACAGTTAGTTTCCACTCCTTCGAGGATCACAAAGTCATCTTTAGGCTTAAGTCCCTTCTTATTTCTACTGCAGGTGGTGTAGATTTAGATATTCCTTATATTAGTTCCAAAAAAACAGGCAGTATTTACCAGGTTTCCAGGTTTGAATAAATTTTTTCCTTGAATATTTTAATATTTTTTGAATATGGGGATAAATTAGAATGGGAAACCCTTGAAAATGGTAAAAATTAATTTGGTCCTTCTGAAGTTCAAATCTGAACTCTATTCATCGTATTGTTAAATAAAAGTCTGGAGTCTATTAAAAGGTTAATCTTCTCTACTGTAGCTTTCATATTTTCATTTAATTAAGAGGTAGATGAAGGTGTCAACTAAATTTAGTATTAGAAACAAAAATGAATTTTAACTAAGCCACATATAAGGAAAGATTACAGAAATGTCATTTATCAAACAGTACCAAAGGGCACTCCTGCATAAACTAGATAATTGCCAAGGCCTACATCCTTTTCCTTCTTAATTAGGGGACTGTCTCACTCTCCTGCTTCTCAACAAGGGACCGTCAGGGATCATCTGAGGAACAGGAAACCTAGGGCTACCAACTTCCAACCACTCTCACTTCTATAGAAGAACTCATATAAAATAGGTCATGAAATATAATTCTTTTTGGCTGGTCAAGACTTCTTATTCTCAATCACAGATATACTGGAATAATTCACAACAGAAGCTTATTAACTAAAAACCCATGACCACCCGTAATACACATTCCACCTTGGTATTATTTCTTTGCCTTAAGAAATTCACCAACATGGAGAAGATAAGCATGGCAATAATCATTTGTTAAAACTTCCAAATGTACTTTTCACTGTCTGTAACTACAAGTTTTTTTTAAGTTGTTCGGATTCCTCTCTTAGATTTCTCTGTAAAAGGAGTATTAACACATCAGTAAGTTTAGCTCAAAGCTCTGGAATAAGAATTCATCCAAGGCTTTTCTCTAGCCCACTTGTAAGAAGCGAGGAAGCAAATTTTAAATCATTGAGTATTGACTTTTTATTATTAGTCACTGTTCATAATTTGTTTCAACCAAAAGACAATACACACAGCAGAATTCTAATGCATCCCATGTAAATGTTTACAGCCATTTTATTCCTCACTCGCCTCTAAGACTTATCATTTAATTTTAATTTTTTTTACATCTCAAAAATATGTCTGCATTAATTAGAACTTCATTAGCTGTCCCACTTGGAAACAGCTTTTTAATATTTTTACAGTAAAGGTGTGATGAGGCTTAATGAAAATGTAACTTACAAGATTATGGAAGAAAAGGGACTTGAGAGGGACAAAATGGGAACTCACAAAGAGTTCAGAAGCTCTTTCCCATGAGGCCCCGAAATAGAAAATGAAAACAAAACACACAGAGCCCAACAGTAGGTTCCAAAAACAAAAACAAAAAATTGCCAATGCTCCATCTTGAAGCCAGAATCAGACTCATGGAAATTTGTGAAGCAACCGTGCAAGCTGCTTCCACATTTTCTCCTGTTTAGGTGTTTCAGGTCCTGGAACTCTATAAGATGGGACCCACTCACTGCTATTGCTTGAAAAAGAGTTACTCACTTCCAGTTCTACAAGCAGCCCCACCCTCCTGAGCCAAAGCTGGTCAAAGTGTTTTAAACTTCAGGACTTTCTGAGCAATTCTCTCTTCAGTGATCCTCCCCATTCCCAAACTCATGAGTAAAAAGACATGTGCTACCTCCTCTCCACCAACCACAAAGTTCATGAATATCCACTTTTTGCTCTCTAGCTCTCTCTTGGTTTAGGACAACATGGTTAAAATACATTCACTAGGAAAAAATATACACATTCAAACTTTTTGTTCCTCTAGTTCTCGTGGCCCAAATATTTCCCAGTGTAGAAGATAATGAAGTTGAACCTCAAAAATGGTATCTTGTAACTTCCAATCTCTTCTAGAAAAACATAAAAATGGAAAGCATGTAATATAGTAGATGGAAATACTCAAATCATTAGTGCTGGACAGTTTTAAGTCTGTTTTCTTATATGAATGGGACAAACGAGGGATACGAACCACATCTTTAACTGAGCAAGAGAAAGAATCCCCTCCCAAATGTTACACTGTGGAATGTTTAAATGAGGAAGACCTTAAAATGAACAAATGATCACTACACGCAGCATAAAACATTCCATGGCTGTCCAAATCACATCAAGGTAAGAGCACCGGAGCATTGAGGGAGAAGTTTCTCGGGTTCAGCACCCTTCCTACAATTTTTTGGAGACTACTTAGATTAATTCTCCCTTAGGGTTACTTAGGGGAGGGGGGCAGATACAGGATACAAACTACTCTGTAAGAGGGAAAATATGAGGTAAAAGTGCATGTGAAATTGTCTTAAGTAAGTGTGGAGGCTCACTGTTTATCACCCTGGAGTTATTAAAACAGCCATGGATATCGCTCTTTCCTCACAATGGCTCTGAGGTCGTAAATCTATCTAAATTTGCTCCCCCTTGAATGGTTATATTAGGGAAAGAAATTACTGAAATATGCAAGTATTCACAGAAATTAAGAGATTTCTCCTCTAAGCAGCAAGGCCAAGTGAGAAAAGAACTAATTCTGATCCTAGAAACTAAGGCACGCTGAAGCTTTCAAAGAACCAATCATTTGAAAGGGCCTGCACAACCATCAGGACCCTGGTTGGCAGAGCTTCAGTATGGTGCTCAGGTTCACTCTCCCAAATCACTCCGTATTCAACGCCACACCCTTTGTGTTAAGGCCATGATTTGTATTCTGTCCAGACAAAGCTATGAATGATCATCTAACTCTACCTCAAAACTATGATCACCCACAGAGATGCTTTGTTTAGAGTAGACCCTTTCCAGCTCCATTAGCTCACACTGTCTTCAGCAGATTTGAGATTCCACTCAGTTCAACTAAAGAAATTTGAACTGGTTCACCATAAACGTGAGAGGGAAAATAAAGCCTCTGCCACAAAGAGGAATGTTAGACAAATTCTATTCATGAAATCCACCAATATTGCGTTAATTCTATCATGTTTCACAGCATTAAATATGCATCCAATAAAATCAGTCTGCAAAGAAACTTTTAGAGGCTATTTTTGATTGCACAGGCAGAGTTTTCTGAAGTACACTAGTCCCCACTTTAAACATGCACAAGATATCCTGTTCTTGACTCAGTTAACCATTTACCCAGTGGAGTAAGTTTTAGCAAATCTTGCTCTTACATACTTATACCAGAAAGTTTCCCCTATGCAGCCTTTAAGTTCAACTCCTGTTTGTCAAATGTTAGTACTCCAGCATCTGATACAGAGCTAGATTTGACAAGACACTGAAGATTTTAAGTAAAGGCTAGTGAAATGCACAGGGAAAAAATGGATGCTTGTACCCAGGTTTAAGATCAAAGCCAAAGTAGTCATTATACTGTACTCAATACAGTAATGAATGCAAATATTTTAAGAGCAAGGTGGGCCTGACTTCTCCTTTCTTCTTTAGTGTTTATCAGACATGGCACCTGCACACCTGAACATACACAGTACATTCAACATGTGCCACAGAAGCCACGTTACCTTGTTCCAGCAACTCAGCATCAAGGTTTGTTAACACAAAGGTCTTCTCTAAACAGCACTCAGCACTCTCACTGGTTTAAACAGCTCCAGACCTCAAGTCTTTGATACAGACATTCATGAAATTAGCCTCTCTCAAGAGACCAATTTTTCAGACTCAGGAAAGGATATCCCTGTCCCCTATGGTGTCCATAAGACTTCTTTTGACATCAGGAGCAAGGAAGCTGTAAGGCTTCATTCCAAAACCATAAAGTACAATATAGGAAAGATTTCTTTAACCGTGTGGTCTTTATTTCAGTGCCAGTGTTACAGATACAACACAAATGTTCCAGTTAGAAGAAGGAATTCAAACGGAATGCCAAGGTCCAAGCCAGGCTCAGGAAATAAAAAAGGTTTGGAGTAATGGAGAGTATGACTCCAATATGCTCCAGGATGAGTCTGACACTCACTCTTCCTATGGGCAACGGTGCTTTTGTTAAGGAGTCTAATCTTTAAAAATGGTGAACTCCTTTTTCCAATCATTTCCCATAGTCAACGGGCAAGTTATGGGCTTAGGAGAAACTTTAAAATTTGTGGTAGGAATAGGGACATTAATAACAATATAACTTTTAGAAGTTGTATACTTTGCACTTTAGGGGACTCAATTTTGAAAATCATAGCGCGTATTCATGACTACAGCTAAAGAATGGAGAAAAGGGGGAGCTGGAAGAGCCTTGGAAGTTTCTATTACAAATAGAGCACCATATCCTTCATGCCAAATCTCAACAAAAGCTCTTTTTAACTGCATCTATCCAGTGTTTACAAATAACCTCTCAAGGTCTGACCAGTTCTTGGTAACAAACATACATACATGTGTGTGTTTGTGTGTATACAGCAATGCACAGAGAAGGCTACCAGGAGCCTAATGCCTCTTTCAAACATCGGGGGAACCAGTAGAAAAAGGCAGGGCTCCCTAATGTCCACTGTCATATTTCCATTCTGAATGCCAAATGTAAAAAGCGCCTGAAGATGGTAACCCAGCTAGTGAGGAATAAATACCCCACCTTGCCCAGTCCACAGAGAAACACAGTATAAAGAGGGGCAACTCTTCGCTGCAAAGACAGAGTGAGTGTTTTCTTGCCATGGATTCCAATCCTCTCCTCCAGACCAGCTGCTTATTTCCTCAGGGACCCAAGGAATGTTGATTCTGGCTGTAAATGTGGGAGGGGTGGAGAAGTGCGGAAAAAGGAGAAGAGGGAGAGTGCAAGGTAGCCTCCAGAAGCAGCTGGCCTCAGCGGCGGAGGAGAGGAGATTAGTCTTTAACAACGCTTCAAGGTCAGCAATAACTTTAGGAAAATCCTCCTCAACAGTTCTCTCCATCTCCTCATGCCCATGGTACAGTTGGGGGGACTTGCCAGTGATCACAGCCTCCTTCCCAGAGTTCCTTTGATTGAGTGGGATAAGAATGAGAATGGTGCCAGACCCTCATTGCCAGGACTGAGGGGGAAAGTTGTTCACCTCTGCTAGATCTTGCATTGCTGAGCCCTTGTGATTATATGTGAGCTTGATCCGCATTCGTAGCTGTTGCTGTGAGAAGAAAAGAGAATCACAAATTATATACTGAAATAAAAATCATTAGAATCAGTGAGCCCACAAATAGACTTTTAATCTTAGAAAAAACAAATTATTTTAAAGCAAAGCTGTAACTCAAAAATGACACATAGGCAAACAACAACAACAACAAAAAAACATCGAGTATTCTAGCCAATGTCATGTAGTCAAGTACAGAAAATGCATCTCCAGTGTTTACACTCCAGGACACATCATTGGCTTCAATCCTACAACTGCATTAACAGGACAGAACCACTGGGAAGCATTTTCATAATAACATTTGCAGAGTGCTTTTCAAAAAGATCCAAACCATGTATTTAAGTTTCGAGAAAAATGAGGAACATAAAAAATTCCTATGTTCTACATGCAGAGATACTGTTACTTTGTCTGTAAAACCTACAGTAAAGGTGAACATAAACTTCTTTTGTTCCCAAGGCATAAAAAGTTAAAAAAAAAAAGAAGCTAACTTATGGTAACAGCAATAAATTTAAGAGAACTCAATTTTAAGTCCTTTTTACTTTACATGGCAAATTTCAAATACGAATGCACAACAAAAATTTTTATGTATCAGATCATCAAAGGAATGTGCTTGTGCTATTATAGGCAGATACTCAAAATACAGTGAATAGCAGAGGAAAAGCACAGGGTTATAAAAGGAAGAAATCATACTGGTATTTATGAGATGCTACTGGAAATATTTCTAGGCGAAAAAATTCTCTAAACTCTTTTCAAAAACTGTCTGACAACTAGTCAATTGATTGCTATTAAGTGGAGTCAATTTACTTCTTTGAGAAGGTAATAAAAATATTACTTAATTTCAGTTGCTACAGCTGTTTTTCATTTGGCTGCTTCATTAAAAATTCTGTATTTTTGTTACATATAATTACAGTAGCAAATGTGGCTATTTTGATTCAACAAATGCTCTTACTCTAGAATGCAACCTGTGTAAAGATTAAAATGTCTAAGCTTTCCCCATCTGCCAGCAAAGCACTAGACCTTTAAGCCTCTAAATAGAGAATTTTTTAAAGCTGCTTTTTAATAAGATGCTACTAAACTATTTAATGCATCTGGGCTCTGTTTAGTACCTACAAAAGAACAAGGAGATTAGGCCAGATATTTTCATAAATTTCTTCTATGACTATGAGTCAGAAATACCTACAGAAACAAAGCAGAATTTTGTTTCAGGAAATATGCTTTCACCTTGCTCAGGTATGTCTTCAAATGTGTTACTTACCTTCTGTGGGTTCAGAACTTTAATGACTTGTGTGATGGTCCCTGTATTAAATGCTGGGACAATGCTGCTACTAGGAGACAGAAGCTGCAGCTGGAATGTCTGGGGGGAACAAAGCGCACTCTTCAGGAAAAGCGATACACTTAATACTATATGTCAGCGATGCCAACAAATACAAAAAGGCAGACACCCAGATGACGGTTCAAGAAACAGACTTATCTATTGCTAAATTCTGTTTGTTTTCCATAGCATGTGGGCTGACTGCCACCTTATGGTATTTATAAAACCCCATTGTTAGGTATTTGACCAGGAAAATTAGCAATGTGCCACTCTTCCCTTTGGAACTTTAGCCTACCACTTTTCAAAAGGTAACCAATTCTTGTCCTATCAAGGTCACTTAATAGTAACTGATCAACTATACAGGTGAAAAACTGGTGCCTGTTGCTAAAAAAAGCTAAAAAGAAATGAAAAGTTTTCTAAAAATAACAAACCAGCATACCAGTCACTAACTATAGACCTTGACTCTTTTGTGTAACTGGATGATTGGGTTCCAGAGACTTGAACTTTTTGGTTTTCTAAAGTCTAACTAATCTGGAATGTGTCAAGGGCTACTCCTACATGACAGAGGTGAAGCAAAGGCTGGACAGAGCCAGGCTGTTAATATGTGGAACACATCAGGATCTCCCCATTGGGGACATAAGGCCCTTACAGAAAAATTATGTGCAGAACTAGCCTATACAGCAAAAGACCTGGAAAAGCCAAACACAACCATTTGTTGCATGCTGGTGGGTTTTGTTGTTTACAGGGAAGACAGATAAAAGTACTATGAGCAAGATAGGTAAACCATGTTGTAGCACAATACAGTACATATGTATGTAGGTACTCCACATGAGGGATTTCAAAAAATCATGTTATAGCACAATATAGTACATATGTAGGTACTCCACATGAGGAATTTCAAAAAAATCTTTTGAGGTGGGGGTGGGATGCAGTCTCCCTCATCTTCTCTAAGGTCAAAAATAATATGAGCAGACACTGAATCTCAATGCAAGAGATACATCATGATTTGCAAATAGGCGTTGTATGGTACGGCACCAAGAACAAAGCCATGCTTTAAGAGCAGGGATATGTTGCTAGAACAGGAGCCTAAGGTAAAAGTATAAAACTCTAAATTGCAGCAGCTAAAATTTACTCAGCACTGAACACAGAGAAAGTGTTTAAAACAGTACCAAGCACATGAAATTCATTTATGCATCAAAGGAATCCTATGAAGTAGATATTATTACCACCCCCCTTTGCAAATGAAGAAACTGAGACACAAAGGTTAAGTAACTTGCTTAATGTCATACAACTAGATTTGAAACTACTTCACTGTACTGCTTCTAAAACATCTACATTATTCTGGCTACTAAAAAATTCAAGTAAAGGAGGTTGCTAAGTCAGCAGTAACCACAAATGAAAGATCTTCAATTTCCAAAAATGTGTTGTCTGAATGTCATATTTCACATGTTAACAATCACATTAGCTTAGTCTAAACCAGGGGTCATGGGTCAGTAATGTCCTGATGCCTGTTTCTGTAAATAATGTTTTATTAGAACTGGAGCCATGCTCCGTCATTTACATATTGCCTGTGGCTGTTTTTGTGCTGTAACAGCAAAAATGAATAGATGCAACATAAGACTACATAGCGTAAAATACTATCTTGTCTTTTAATTTTGCCCACTCCTCATTCTAAATTTTCCTTTATTCACAACTTCTCATTATTCAAAGATGGATATAAACACTCCTTAAACTAAGATTTGGCATGAACAAAACTTCAATTTATAATACAGTCACTGTATCAATAAACTAGATGTTAATGAAGGAGGAATATCTCTCAATTACAGATCAATTTTAATTCTGATCCAGTGACTAGAAGAGAATACCAAAGTCCCTCATCTTAATTAACTTTAATTCCATGTAATTTGTGTTTTTTAGTTCTATACCATTATATCACTAACCCCAACCTATCCTCTACCTCGAGCATTAACAAACCACAATGTGTAGAATTCTACATTCTGTTATTAGAATGTCTTTTCTTTAACCTACAATACTAACTGTAAGAATATTTATGACCAGGTAAAAAGTATTCTCTAAAAATGACATGCTTCAATGAACCATAACAGTTATGTTATTGTTAATTTAAATCTGCACATTTAGTTTAATCTCTGAACATTAAAATATATCCTTAACAAATGCATGAAAAAAAATCAGCCAATCTTTAATCAAATAAAGAGGCAAAGAAAACATTGTAGCACCTTTGGTACTGCAGCCTGGAAAACAAAGTCTGTCATGTCCAACTCTGTGCTGTTGGAGGCCTGTATCGTTATTACAGTGACACTGGGATTCGTGTTGGACCGTTCAAAGGTGAATTCTATCTTCAGGCCATTCTTACTGTATGCTGTGATGGAGGGAATGCCTGGAAAAGCACAGGGAAATCAGTCTAACTGTAGTAAGCCGAATGCGTGCAGAACTAATATTTACTTTCTTGAACAACTACCTCTCATTGCTCTAATGATAGCACTAGTTATTATACCTGTAGCGATGTCATTGAAAAGAGGCTGTGATGAAAGCCCATCCAACAAGAAGGGAGGCTGGGAGAGCTGCGGGACTGAGGCGGGGGCAGGAGCAGCAGATGGAGCACCTGCATGGGACATTCCAACACTAAGTCAGTCAGCATGACAAGCCTCACCAAGAAAATAAGAGGAGAAAATCACCAGCATCTCAAGTTAAAGGAAGGATTCCTTAAGATGCAAAAAGCTTAATCCATAAAGGGAAAGAACTAAAAATTCAAATACCTTAAAATGACTAACTTCTATTCCTTAAAATCACTATAAAAAATAGACCATAGACAGGAGAAAATATATGCTACAAAATAACAAATAGATGAGTATCCAAAACTATAAATATCTTCTACAAATCAGTAAGAAAAAAGATAACCCAATTTAAAAGTGACAAGAACAAGCAATTCACAGGAAGAGGGAACCTGAATGAAGAGGGAATCTTATAAAAGAGAGATGCTCAATCATACCAGTAATGAGGGAAATGGCATTTAAAACCACAATGAGGTATTACTTCACAGCCACCAGAATATTGAAAAATTTCAAAGTCTGGTAATACCGGATACTGGTAACGATATGGAGCAATAGGGACTTCTAATAGCTGCTGTAGGGATGAAAACTGATACAACCAAACTAGAGAACAATTTGGCAATAGAAGATTTGAACATGAGTACACCCCTAAACTAAATTTCCTCAACCTCAAAACCAATGTTATTTTAGGCTAGATAATTCTTTGCTGGGGAGGGGGTGGAGGAAAGCTATCTTGTACATGGTAGGTTATCTTGGCAGCACCCTGGCTTCTGCCCCATTCAATGATAGTAGAATCCTCCCACTGGAGACAACCAAAAGTATCTCCAGACACTGCCAACCCCTGGTAGCAAAATCCCCCCCCACCCTGGAAATTTGGAATGCTTTTGACTAATTCTTGCATATGTGGAAGAGAAACATGTACAAAAAGTGTGCAGAGCAAGATAGTTTTTAACAATGAAATTCTGGAAACAATCAAAGGTCCATCATTAAGATAATGGATAAGTAAATTGTGGTATACTGACAAAATAAAATACTATACATATATAACAGTAAAAATACAAAAGCACTAGAAATACACTTAAGATGGATTATTCATGGATTCATTGGATTCTCACAAATACAATGTTTAGCAGAAAAACAAAGTGCGAAAGAACACATTCAGGTAGGTATTTCTGAACAGTAAAAATTGGCAAAATAATACTACACACTACCTGAATGCACAGTAATGGAAAACACCAAAACTAAACTCTGCTTTAGGATAGTAGTCACCTTTGAGATCAAGAGGGAATGAGATGAGGGGGAAGTACACGAGGAATGTCAACTCTCTTAATAATATTTCTTTCATAAGTTAAGTAGATCAAGGCATTTATCGAATTTTATAGAGGTTAAATATTACATAATAAAATTCTAACACACACACATACACACACCCTGAGAAGAGTGGTATGGAATTGGAAGAAATCACCAGATTATCATTTTTATTTGATTCTTCCCAACGAAAACAAGCTGACCATCATACAATAGAGGGCAAGTAACAGAACATGACCATGAACTGAGAGAAATCAGGATTCCAAGACGAGGCATAATAAAATTCAGCAAAAATAAGAGAACTCATTGTATGTTTAAATAGATTTCAAACTACTCATGAAAATACACATACCATTTTAAAAAGCATTAACAAAATGAAATAAAAGACGGTTGAAATGCCTTTTTCAAAAAAAAAATACCCAAGTACATAAGAAAAAAAACGACCTAGTAAAATTAGCAAGGAAGGAGAAATACATAAGGCTAAACAAAGCACAAGAAGCTGAAACAAATGTGAACACCAAAGAATGTGCAGACAAGCAAATTACCAATCAAGTATACAAAGAAATATTCCTATGATTCTCCTAGTTTTTATAAATCTAATCTTCCCACAGTTTCCATTTCCATAAGTATTTTAGCAATGTGTTTCAATGGAAGACCAGAGGCTACGAAGACATATAGGAAACAGATGGGTCTGTAAGTCTCTCGAATTTTAGCCTTTTCTTCTTGTAAAGATACAATAGGTAGTTTTGGGAAGCTACAAAAACTCACTGGTTTAATTCCTCTAAAAGCACACACGATTTATTTCCTAATTTCCACCAATTTAAATTACTATGCATTAGGATATGACTGTGATGATGGCTTAGAATCTAGAACTCAAAATTGGTTAACTTAAAAATGCCAAGAAAATGGGAAAATGCATTTAAAACACATTATGAATACATAAAAAAGGAAAATCTAGGCTTTTGCACATTTTATCATTTTGCCCTTTCACATAACTAGGAAAACAAGACAGCAAGAATCACAAAACAAAACATTAAGACCCCATGATAAATTAGTTAAGGATACAAAACGAATGTGCAAAAAAGGAAATTCACATATAATGCAAATGTGGATATATAGAAAATATTTCTTGTCATTAAAAAAATAAAAATTAACAAAATAATAGGAGCGATCTACGACCTGTTTGGACTTTCTAAAAACAGTAATACATAACATTTATGACTATACAGTTTAAAATTGTAATTGTGAAGATTATGGACTAACATGAAAATGCTAATATGTTCTTAAGTAAAGCATATCCTCTGTACACTATGTTTTAACTATAGGGTGTTTCTGCTTTTCCATGTATCCAATATAGCCTTGGTATCTGAGGATTTGACACTATTTGTGAATGATTCAAAAGTACATGACAAGTAACATTTTGCAATTTTGTGAAGACATGGATACAAGCACCAGGAGGCTGATGTATTTTAGGAAAAAAACCATTTCACCTGGGATAGCCTGTCTTGAGAACCACCCAACATCTTTTACCGTGGCTGTTTTCTACTTGAGGACACGTATACTGTAAACCTCCATTATACTTTCAAAGAAGTCATTTAAAATAGAACTTATTTGTTACAGTGATACTATTGGACCCAGGGGCTCATAATTATTGCTTTGCACATCAATTACAAATGTGTCCTACACATAAACAAAGGTGAGAAAAAAATAACCCCACATGGAAAGTTACCTTTAAATATCATAATTACATTTTTTTCCTTCCACGGCTTTATTAACAGGGAAAGAGGGAAGGAACACGGAAGGAAGGAAAGTAAGTTAACATCTCTCCAGTCTCCACAAATGGCTATCACTCTTGAACACAAATGACGAGTAGAAAGAAATCTAAAAAAAGTGATGTCTTAGGACACTAACAAAAGCAGAAGTACCTCAACATAATAAAGGTCATATATAACAAACCCACAGCCAACATTATGCTTAACAATGAGAAGCTGAAAGCTTTTCATCTAAGATCAGGAACAAGACAAGGATGCCCACTCTCCCCACTTTTATTCAACATAGTTCTGGAGGTCCTAGCCACGGCAATCAGACAACACAAAGAAATAAAAGGCATGTAGATTGGAAGAACTCAAACTGTCCTTGTTTGCAGATGACATGATATTGTACATAAAAACCCTAAAGAATCCACTCCAAAACTATTAGATCTAATATCTGAATTCAGCAAAGTTGCAGGATACAAAATTAATACACAGAAATCTGTTGCATTCCTATACACGAACAATGAACTCGCAGAATGAGAAATTCAGGAAAAAAATTCCATTCACAATTGCACCAAAAAGAATAAAATACCTAGGAATAAACCTAACCAAGGATGTGAAAGACCTATACCCTGAAAACTACAAGACACTCTTAAGAGAAATTAAAGAGGACACTAATAAATGGAAATTCATCCCATGCTCTTGGCTAGGAAGAATTAATATTGTCAAAATGGCCACCCTGCCTAAAGCAATCTACAGATTCAATGCAATCCCTATCAAATTACCGACAGCATTCTTCAATGAACTACAGCAAATAGTTCTAAAATTCATATGGAACCACAAAAGACCCTGAATAGCCAAAGCAATCCTGAGAAGAAAGAATAAAACAGGGGGAATTATACTCCCTGACTTCAAGCTCTACTAAAAAGCCACAGTAATCAAGACAATTTGGTATTGACACAAGAACAGACCCCACAGACCAGTGGAATAGAATAGAGAGCCAAGATATAAACCCAAGCATATATGGTCAATTAATATATGATAAAGGAGCCATGGATATACAATGGGGAAATGACAGCCTCTTCAACAGCTGGTGTTGGAAAAACTGGACAGTACATGTAAGAGAATGAAACTGGATTACGGTCTAACCCCATATACCAAAGTAAACTCAAAATGGATCAAAGACTGGAATGTAAGTCATGAAACCATAAAACTCTTAGAAAAAAATATAGGCAAAAATCTCTTGGATATAAACATAAGGAACTTCTTCATGAACATGTCTCCCCGGGCAAGGGAAACAAAAGCAAAAATGAATGAATGGGACTATATCAAACTAAAAAGCTTCTGTACAGCAAGGGATACCATCAGTCAAACAAAAAGACATCCTACAGTATGGGAGAATATATTCATAAATGACATATCCGATAAGGGGTTGACATCCAAATTATATAAAGAGCTCATGCACTTCAACAAACAAAAAGCAAATAAACCAATTAAAAACTGGGCAGAGGAGCTGAACAGACACTTCTCCAAAGAAGAAATTCAGATGGCCAACAGGCACATGAAAAGATGCTCCATATCACTAGTCATCAGAGAAATGCAAATTAAAACCACAATGAGATATCACCTCACACCAGTTAGGATGGCTGCCATCCAAAACACAAACAACAACAAATGTTGGCGAGGATGTGGACAAAGGGGAACCCTCCTACACTGCTGGTGGGAATGCAAATTGGTACAACCATTGTGGAAAGCAGTAGGGAGGTTCCTCAAAAAACTCAAAATAGAAATACCATTTGACCCAGGAATTCCACTCCTAGGAATTTACCCTAAAAATGCAGCCGCCCAGTTTGAAAAAGACATATGCACCCCTATGTTTATCGCAGCACTGTTTACAATAGCCAAGAAATGGAAGCAACCTAAGTATCCATCAATAGATGAATGGGTAAAGAAGATGTGGTATATATACACAAAGGAATATTATTCAGCCATAAGAAGAAAACAAATCCTACCATTTGTAACAACATGGATGAAGCTAGAGGATTATTATGCTCAGTGAAATAAGCCAGGTGGAGAAAGACAAGCACCAAATGATTTCACTCATATATGGAGTATGAGAACACAGAAAAAACTGATGGGACAAAACAGCAGGAGACTCACAGAACCCAAGAATGGACTAACAGTTACCAAAGGGAAAGGGACTGGGGAAGATGGGTGGGAAGGGAGGGATAAGGGGGAAAAAGGGCTATTATAATTAGTACACATATATGTAGCAGGTGTGGGGGTGGGAGTGGGGGATACGGGGAAGGCAGTATAACACAGAGAAGACAAGTAGTGATTCTACAACATCCTTCTACGCTGATGGACAGTGACTGCAATGGGGTATATGGTGGGGTCTTGATAATAGGGGGAGTCTAGTAACCATAATGTTGCTCATGTAATTGTACATTAATAATAGCAGAAAAAAAAAAAAGCAGAAGTGACTTGGGATATATTTCTTTTCCAGCTGGAAAGAAATAGTCCTTTCTATCTTCAAATACGGTTATTTATTATCCCAAAATTAAAAATTGGCCTTTAAGGAATGCCATTAAATTATCTCAAGTTCATTAGCAAAGCAACTTGTATTTCAGATGTTGTGAAGATTCTATTCTTGCTTCTCACTTAGTCTTACCCAACTTCAATTAATTCATGCTCTAGAAAGTCGATGTTCAGTGTAGTTTTTCCCCCAAGGCCTTTACCCCTAGCCAAGCATTAATTAACATCAGTCTGGCCTCACCTGTAAGGTTGATGTCTCCTAGCAAATCAAGAAGTTCTCCACCAGCAGAAGCTGGTTTGCTTGCAGGTGCAGTGGGAATAACAGTTGTTATGTCATTTCCTCCCAACAAGTCCAATAAATCATTGGCCTAAACAAAGAAATAATATCTTGATTCATTAGTTGTTTGTCTAATCTGTATCTAATGCAAAGTTTTAATCTCTATCTAATGCAAAGCTATTTCAACACTTAAAAATAAAGAAGAGAACCATCAATCAACCCAGGAACACTGAAAGGCATTAGTTCAGAGACAGATTATGAGGAACTATAAGATTCTAAGTATTCCAAGATAAGCAAGTGAAAAGCTACCTGGCTGGTGGGCTGTGGCCCAGAGGGTGGTGGTTTGGTCTCTAGTGGAGCTGGTTCTGTCTCTCCATTTGTCTGCACAATCTCAGTAGGGCCATTTGTGGTCACTTTTTCCATGACAGGCATTCTCTCAAGCAGGGCAGACCTAAAAGAATCTGAAATGGTTAAATTCTAGGCAGTCAACCTAAATTCCCTACCCAAAACAATCACTCTAACTATACTGGAGTCTGACACGACAGCCATCTCCCCTCACCCACCCACAACAACACATCAAAATAGAAGGTAGATTATAAGAATACGTGACCTAAATTCCTGGCTGGATTAAGAGCAGGCAAGAAACCTTGCATGCACAAACTGTCCACCTAAACCCCAAGAGATTGGGATTTCTCAGTAATAGAGAAATTGCAATAAAAATATGAAAATAAGCAGTATTTACAGTCTCTAACCAAGAAGACACTGCACAACAGAAGGGGGAAAAAAGGTGACATGCACCAAAATATTAATACTAATGATATTTGAAAGAGAGTCTCTTAAAAAAATACAAATCCTACTTCTTAACCAAACAAAACGGAAAAAGAAGCAAACATTCCATACCAAGAGAAAGGGGAAAAAGGGAATAAGAGAACACGGTTAGCTTATTTCTTTAGAGGCCTAGGCAGAATAGAAGATGGATAAAACAGAAGCAGCCAAGAAGTTAGAAATAAGTAGGGCTGTAAGGTCCAGTTAATAAAACATAAGGAACGAGTCTCCTTTATGGATTATCATGACAACTTGTTCAGAATGCTAAGAGGCACGTGCATTGCTTAGTTTCTTTTACTTACCTCATATGGTCATATTTCTTAAAAAGTGCATTATATTCTACTGCCCTCTGCTGGAGTTCCACATCAATGCTGCTTCCATAGATGGAAACCACTTTCTTAATTCGGCTTTGGGATAAAATGACAAACAAATTCAAATAACCAAAAGAAAGTTCATAAACAAGAAGGGAGAATAATATTTAAACAGTTTTCTAGCTAAAATTTAGAAATACTCTTTTCTTAAAATTTCCATAACTTTTCAAAAACACCTTTCCTCAACACCTGCACTTACCATTTATACTTATTCTAATTGTAATGCTAGATTTTGTCTGTTAAATATCCCACACCCTAATATTTGCTACACAAAAGTATCAATTATTACTTTGCTACAAAAGAAGAAACTCATAATGTTGATTCTCTTCTTTAATATCTTTAAAATAAGCATTTATCAACAAAGAGTCACAGCATCAGACTTTTACCAACATAGGGTCATTACCTGACACCAAATCCTTCCATTTACAATTTAAAGATTCAGTAAAAAATATCATTTTAACAAGTCCTTACATTAAAAAGTAAAGCAGAGAGTCTAAGAGAAATAAGTTTGCCTTAAATATGTTTGTCTGGAAAACTGATTCAAGAATTACTTTTATTCAAAACAGTGAAGAGCAGATTTTAAACACCAAAATCCTCATTGATTTCCTTCCTCTTCAGACATCTCAAAATACTAAACGAGAACTCAAAATATTATAATAGAGTAATTATGGGGAAATAACTTCTCTGCACTTAAAAAAAAAGCATTAGAAATTGGATTTTAAAAATACAACTTTTTACCTTCAGTGGTGGGGTTGGGGTATGGAAGCACAGTATGGGTAAAATAAGGAATAAACAAGATTTGATGATTGTTACTGTGGAGTAGTAAGTCTATGTAATCAATCTTATCATTCTGTTTTTGCCTTTGCTTGAAATTTTCCATAATGAAAAGTTTTTTAAGATCACAGAACAACACACTGACCCTACTTTTTCTCCATACTCACTTTACAGTACAGGTGAATCGAGTAGAGAGCTTCATAATGGCAGTGAGGACATAACCTCGTGTCACAGAGGTGGACATATTAGAGATTAGGACATTTTCTAAAATATCCAACACTTCATCCTCTGTTACCTGGGGAGAAAAAAAAAAAGACAACGTAGGATGAGTCATAAAGTAAATATCTAAACCTGATATCAAGTCACAGGATGCCACCAGAAAGACAATCCGACCATCATTACCAAAGCTTCTAATAGTCTGTGCTTTGCCAGTGTAACTGTCCAAGCTGGTCCATCAGCCAGAAGCACATAGGAAGGAGGTAGAAAAACATGAGAGGAAATACCCACTGGGGGCTGAGATGCATTACAGCTTTAGGAAACTGACGTAGAGGAAGAAAAGATTTATAGAGTTCAAGTGTTGTTGCATAACTTTGAAGCCAGGCCTTTAAAGAGCATATGGGAACATGGATATATGTCTCATTTCTTCTTATTAGCCAGAGGGTAAGAGAAACAATACAATTCAGTTTGATTGGGTAGGGAGTAGGTCCTAAAGTGGTTTTTAAATTCTATACCAACCCAATAAATTCTATCTCAAATATTGGCAAATTTCCCAATATAATTCTGGCATTACTTCCTTAAAAGGTTTTCAAGGCATCAACCTCAACTCCTTATTAAACACCTATCCTCTTATAATGAAAAAAAAAACAACAATATTTTCCCCCTCCTTAACCAAGAGTGACAAGGGATACCTGAATAGGCTCTTCCTCTTCACATTGGCCAGATACGAGAAGATCTCCATATTCACCTATACACCATGCAGCTACTTGCACCAAAGGTTGCTGTCAAAAGAAAATTACCATTTGTCAAAGACGTCAACCCTGGCAACGATTAATGCAAACCACAGGTCATCTAACCATAAAGGTCAAAACTAAGGCACATATAGAGTGTTAGTAGTAAGAACACACTAGGAAAATAAAGGACATTTTTCCACCTAAAGCATAAAGTACTTACTTGAGAATAATCACCAAGAATTGCTTTGTACAAACGCTGGACAGTATAGGCATGCATCTCCACACTATTAGTTATTAACTGGATCAAGTTGGGGACTGCATCATCACGAACATAGCTTCCTGCCTAAAAGGAAATGCAGACAGTTACCCCTAGAAACACACAATAATGGTAAGAAATGTTAATGATTATGGTCACTGTTCAAAGAAGACTACTACAGAACGCCCTCAAAGTTGATTCCAATTCTTAGGTTCATAGAAGTAGCTCAAACATCAAAGTCTTATTTATTTAAATGAATATGCTTATTTTTATTCTAATTTTTATTGTTTTATGAAAAACATTAAATAAAATCCTCGATCAAAGTAAAAGTATAATGTAAAGTTCTAAAATTTTAACAAAGACCTTTTCTACTCATAACAAATAAGGTCTAAGGTATCAAAAATGTAAGACATAAGTGGGAACTTAATTACAACCACCTCTCTCTTTCCACAACTCCCCAACAACACAGGTGTTAAAATCATACAGGGTAGCTATAGTAGTAGTCACATTAACTCCAGGGGATGGAGACAGGAGTGTACATGAACAGTTCAAAAGGGCATGTTAAATAAGAATTAAATAGCAACTTTAGTAAAGCTTGAATTTATTTAAAAGATCACACTGTCTTTTAAAAACTAGTTTATAAACACAGATCCAACCAGCAGTCCAAGGAATAGGAAATATTTTGTATTCATTATTAACACTTTTTAATTATCAACACTTGGTCCATCTCCCACACTTTTTTTTTAACTTGGTCTCTTTAATGTTTTCTGTACTAGCGGAATCTGAAATACTATTTACAACCATAGAACAAAGTAAAGCTATTTAACCTATGAGAAAACCAAATATTGGCCTTGTCAGGGCAGTATGTTAACCAGACTACACAAAACATACAAACAGTGAAACCTGGGTCTAGTCACCTTGGTCCACCTCTCGTTTCTGGACAGAACAGCAGACCTGATTTGTAAAACAGAGACCAGCCCCAACCATGTGTATTTTGGAAAGGTAAAGGAAAAAGGAAAAGACGAAAAGAAAAAAATCCCAGGTGACTGGGATACACACTCCTGATAAATAATATAAAGACAGAGGGAGAAGTTTGAGAAAATGGTCAAAAAAAGAAAGGTAAGAAGCTAAAAAGCAGGTAATTTGTAACAGGAATTAGATATTTATATTCTTCCCTAATGGGAGAAAGCACAGTGTTTTAAATAACAGAAAGCATCAACATGATCTAAGAGGCATTCATAAAACGAATCATATTATTCTCAAGCTCAGACCAAACACATTCACCAAGATAGACCACATTCTAAGCCACAAAAAAAAATTTTTTTAAGAATAGAAATCATGGATTTTAACTTGAAATCAGTAACACAAAGATAGCTGAGAAGTCCCAATATATTTGGAGATTAAACACACTACTAAATAACACAAGGGTCAGAGAAAACATCAGGAAAATTATAGGCCAATACCTCTCATGAACATAAATGCAAAAATCCTTTTAAAAATTAGCAAATAAAATGCAACAATGTATAAAAAGAATTATACACCATAACCATGTGGGATTTATTACAGGTATGGAAGGCTGGTTTAACGTTCAAAAACCAATTAATGTAATCCAGCACCTCAACAGGCTAAAGAAGAAATGTCATATGATTGTAAGAGATCATAAGTCAGTTGAAAAGATGAAGAGTAGGAGCATTTAAAAACAAAAAGGTTTTCATTTTGATAACCATTTTTCTTCAGGAGCTCTTAATTTTTCCCCTCTTTTGAACTTCACTTAAAAAAAAGCATTCTGATTCATATATTTTGTTAGAATATAATTTCCCCATTTCTAAGTACATTTACTAACTTTTAACCTACAAAATTAATTCACTGTAGGTAAACTAGAAAACTAGTATGTCACAGCAGAATTCCACAGCAACACACACACAATCACAATTTTAATGGTATCACTCCCTCCTACAGATATTTCATAATTTACTTAACCAATGCCCATTTGGAGATGTCCAGTTGTTTCCATTTTTCCCCTATTATAAACAAGATTGGGATATCTTTGTATATACATTTTTGGACACTTGTCCTTTTACACTTCCAAGATAAAGTCCTAAAAACAGAATTAATGAATTAAAAGGTATAAAAGAACTCTTTTGCTACATGGTACCAAAGTGTACTCTGACATAAAGTGAAGAGTACTGCCTATTTCTCTATTCTCTGAAAATGCTAGGAATTAGATTAAAAAAAATATGACAAGTGAAAAATGATATCTCATTTTAAATTTCCTTTTTTTTTACTAGTAATGGTATTTTTCATTTCATTGTTAACTAGCCATTTCTTTCTTCTTTTGTGAACTGCCTGTTCAAATGCCATTTTTTCCATTAGAGTGTTTGGTTTTTCCTATTAATTGTAAATTATTTACAGATTAAAAACGTTAATATGGTGCCATATGTTACAATGTTTTTCCTCTGGTTGTCATCTGTAAACTTTTAAACTTTGTATATTTTTTTCTCTTGTTATATAAATTTTAATTTTTATTGTGGTCAAATTTGTGAATGTTTTTCTTTATGGTATCTACTTCTGGTGACAGTAACTAGACATAGCTATGTTTTCTTAATATCTCACTACACTGTCATTTTTACTCTTAAATCTCTAATCCCTGTCAATCAACTGAATGATGAGCAGAGAAGCTCTAGAATTGTGGAAACTGTCAAAGAAAGAATTTCTCATAAAACCATAATTTTAAATCCAGATTAATTTAGTCATTCAAATCCCTCCAATGGCTTTCTATCATATTAAAACAAAAATCCAGACTCCTGTGAAGCTCTATATAATCTAGCCCCTGCCTCAACCCCACCATTCTCTGCCTCTCTCACTCTACTGGCTTCACTTTACCCTCTTGCACTTCAAACAGGCCAAGCTTACTGCTGCTACTTAAGGGCTTTGCAACACGTGTTGTTTCCTCTGATTAGTATACTCTTCCCCCAAATCACTGCAAGGCTCCTCATTTCACCAGGTTCTCTATTCAAAGATTACCTCCTCTGATGAATGAAACAAAGACTTCATCCTCCTCTGCCATAACTATTAGTCCCTCCTGCTGCTTTATAGTGTTTCTTAGTATTTTTTTCCCTGCTGGACAGGGAGTACATTATTTCCTCAAGCATTTCCTATCTCCCCACTAGAACAGAAGCTTCATGAGAATGAGGGCTCTATCTGCCTCATTAATCAGCACATCCAGCACTTAGTATACGTTGATTACAAAAAACTACTTACCGTTGTCAGAACACGCATAATTGTATCTATATGCCACCGTTTGGAAGGTGCATACCTGAGAAAATAATGGCACCAGGTGAAACAGTTGGAATCTATGAACTACACTGTGCTCAGTGGCTTTTCTGAGTCCTGTCCTACAGTCTTTTTTGGGTTCACTGATTAAGTGATTAAATTTGGACACATTTCACCTTCAAATCTAGCAGTGATCCCCATTTCAAAGGGCGATGAAATGGTACACAGTCAAACTCAGATGTTTCACATAATGTTGCAATAGGAATTGCTGAGCTGAGAAATGGGACTCTGTCTCCAGTTTTTTTTAAATAAATTATGAAGTCAGGGCAGGAGAGAAGAGAGAAGGAAAAAGAAAAGAGACTATTCCCAGACCCAGGCAACACTAGGACTAGGACCTTGTTCTCTTAAATTCACAGTGGAAAGAAGAGAAATAACCACACTACCAAAATCTTGAGGTACTTCTTCCTATAATTTTTATACAGAACCACAGTGCAGATGCTATAACTTTTTCTACTCTCTTCATAAAAAGGGCATCATAGATGTTAAAGAACAGATACAGATTTTATAGAAGTGGGAATTTTTTTGGTCTTAGCATACTTAAATGCTGGCTAGAATAGCCTTCTCAAAGCTCACTTCTAATTGGTAGCCTGAAATAAACTTTACATGTTTTAAACATGTTTACAACATTTTCCCCATGTTTTAAAGATGCTTTCAAAAAATTCTAAGCATCTTTTAATGATAAATGTAAAAATTAAATCTTACTTTTCTGCAGCAAGAAAGATTCCAGATGCACAGTCTGCTTTAAATTCTGGCTCACATGAATCCAGAAAATAAAGTAACTCCTTCATCATGCCTCGGATATTATTCCCATTTACCAGGGCAAAACTCAATTCCATTGCACGCCTTGTAGGGGGGAAAAAACAGTTATGATATTTACAGTGGGAATGAAACAAAGACCAAGGTATGTTGTCTCTGAACACCAACCATGGTGGATGTATTGATGTCCTTGCATGATCTTGTGATCCCAATCTTTACACACAACATAGCCCAAACTATCAAAATTAGTTTTAATATTCTGAACCTTCATTTGACACTTTTCTTCAAAAATCCCCAAGAGATACACTACTAGTGATCAAAAATGCAGTTTAGGTTCATATGAAGCTGAAATTTACAATACTTAAGAGGCAACAAAAATATTTACCTCTGCAATATTCCTTAAAAATGTGGTGAAGTCACCATACAATCCCCTTTTATTATATCCCCTTCTGTCCAAAGGTGATGTGACATAGTTTACATCTAAGGGTATATAGAAAATTAGAATAAAAACAAACCCTGAGGGCATTATGATAAGTGAAATAAGTCAGACAGAGAAAGACAGATAGCTGTATGATCCCACTTATATGTGGAAGCTAAAAAAGTAGAACATATAGAAACAGAGACTAGAATGGTGGTTACCAGGTTCTGGGCAGGGGAGGATGGGCAGATATTGGTCAAAGAGTACAAACTTCCAGCTATAAGATGAATAAGTTCTGGGGATCGTCATGATGACTATAATTAATAATAATGTATTATATACTTAAAAGTTGCTGAGAGTAAATCTTAAATACTGTCACCACAAAAAAAGACATGGTAATTATGTTTTATGATGCAGGTGTTAACTAACACTATGGTGGTAATCATTTTGTAATATATATGTATATCCAATCAGTGTGCATATACCTTAAACTTACACAATGTTTTATATCAACTATATTTCAAAAAAGCTGGAAAAAAAGACTGAAGAAGAGAATGAAGTCTATGAAGAGGAAAAAAGGACATGTGTTATGAGGGCAAATAAGAATTTCTGTAACTGCCTATCAAATTTGGCAACCAAGGGAAAATGGAAATGTTTCACATACACAGTTAAATGCTACTATATTCATTTTTTTCATATTTGGTATGACAAAATAATTTCAAACATGGTATATAAACTGACTTCCAAAAATACCAATAAACAGAAAATACTTTCACCTTAGCTGATCTACAAGAAACAAAAATTCAATCCTTATGGGAATACAGTAAAAGCTCATTCTTATATAGCTTAAATATTTCATATACACTGATCCAGTTAATCCTGCTCAACTCTGAAGTGGGTGCTCTTGTAACCACATTTTATATATGGGAGACAACTGAGGCAAAGAAAGGTTGAATAGCTAGACAAAGTTTGAGCAGAGCCAGGATATGAAATGAGGATCTGCATCCTGAGTCTGTGCTCCTATTGTTATACAGCCCATGAAAGAGACACAGGTTTTACTGTTGAAATGTAAAGCCCAGTAACAAGCTAAAGAGAAACAACACAAAAGGGAACAAAGGGTCTGATTTCTATTTCCAGGACTACCCTGCAGAAAGGGTGAGGTTTAGTAGAGTAAGTCACCTGATTCCTTGGGACTGTTAATCTGTTAATTGGGGCTAGAAGTGCCTAGTCTCTCTCACTGGCTTGCTCTGAGAGCCCAATGACAGGGTGCCTGTAAGTTCTTTCTTTGCAAAGCATTACATAAAAGTTGTCATTACTGAGTCTAGGTCTTATCTTTAGATTGCCAAGCACTTAGCACCTGCTCTCTGCAAGTAAAAGGAACTAGTTATCAATAAATATTTGTTAAGTGAATGGTTTCAGAGATCATTTCAAATCTACTTTGTTCTGGATTTGAATATAGAACCAAAAGTTCACTGAGGTCAACTATAACTAGGTTTTACAAACACCTACAGTTCTTCTAAGAGAAGAAATAGTAGAGCAATTCCATTGAGGGAAAAAAGTGTTATCTGCTGCCTAACAGTCATTCCTAGATGTATTATTCTAAGAAACATGCCACCTCTAGTATCTTAGGGCATAAGTACTGTGAGAAAACGTGTGCTGTCAGCAATCTGAGTTTCAGCATGGTGATAAAACACTTAGCCGATGGATCACTCTGTATTTACATCCTCCAACACACAGAGCACAGTACCTCTGTAAGGTAAATGTTTGCCCAGCTTATCTGTATCTGTTTTATGTATCAACGAACCAAGGACAACTTTAGTGTAAACTTAAGTATTCCTTATTGGCTCCCTTCATTGCCCTAAACTTCTCCAATCCTTTGTAAAAAGGGATTTACTGTGAAAATAATGACTAAATACATAAATATCAAGGTTCTCATTCTCAAAACTCCTACCAAGTTATCAGGGGAGGGGAATAGAGAACCATCAACAATCTGTTACCGTTTTATTGAGACATCCAAATCTTTCAGACAGTCCACAATCGTGCTTCTGTGCCTCTGCACTGCATTATGATCAGTCTGCACAGTCTTCAACAAAGATGTCAAAGCTACATATCTGTATGAAACAAAGTTGCAGAAGACAAACTGAAAATGTTAACTTCAGGATAGTTCTCCTCTGCTTAAATGACAAAGAAGATGAATGACTAAAGGAAATCATACTTTAAAAATATTTAAAAGATAAGACAGAGTTGATGAGTATAATGGTAACATTTTTTTTAATTAAGGTATCATTGACATAGACTCTTATGAAGGTTTCACAAGAAAAACAATGTGGTTACTACATTCACTATAATGGTAACATTTTAAAAGCATAAAAGACACTACCAGGAGAAGCCTTGGATTTAAATTTGCATTCATGCTTAAATCCATTTAAATTTCCCAAAGTGATCAATTCAATTCATTCAAACTTTTCCAAACAGAACAACAAAATAAGCATATAGTATGCCTTTTCAGGCTGCCTTAGCTCGAAAATGCAAGAGGAAGTGATTTCAATTTACCATTTCTATTTTCTCTGCTTTTATTTGATTCTGGTACCAAAACTGCCTCTACAAAAATGAGTTTAAGATCTAATTGTTTATAGTGGGCATGTAAATTGGTGCAGCCACTATGGAAAACAATTAAAAATAGAAATACTATATGACCCAGTAATTCCACTTATGAGTATCTACCCAAAGAAAACAAAATCACTAGTTCAAAGAGTGATACACTCCTATGTTTACTGCAGCATTATTTACAATGGCCAAGATATGGAAGCAACCTAAGAACCCATCGATAGGTGAATGGATAAAGAAGATGTAGGACATATACACAATGGAATATTGCTCATCCATAAAAAAAGCATGCTGTCATTTGCAGTGCGGATGGCTCTAGAGAGTATTATTACTAAGTGAAATAAGTAGGACAGAGAAAGACAAATTCCTTATAATTTCACTTATATGTGGAATCTAAAAAAATAAAACAAGTGAACAAACAAAAAATAGAAATAGACTCATAAATATAGAGAACACACTGGTAGTTCCCAAAGGGGAGTCAAGCTGGGGGAGAGGCAAAATAGGTGTAGGGGATAAAGAGGTAATTAAAAAATAAGTATGTTATGGGGATGAAAAGTATAACATAGGGAATACAGTCAGTAATTTTGAAGTATCTTTGTATGGTGACAGATGGGAACTACACTTATTGTGGTGAGCACTTCATATGTATGTAATTGTCAAATAACTATGCTGTATACCTGTATTATAAAAAATAAAAAAAGATCTAAGTATTTAAAAATTCTTTTGGAGATAATAGTTCAGAGTACCACAGTGATTATTACCATATTTTTTTTCATGCTTTTCATCATGATAAAAAAAGAAAGTTTTCTGTTAGTTAAAAGAAAAAAAGGTCAAGCAGTATACACTACACAAAGGAAAATAACAAAATAAAAGATAATACGGATAAATTCATCTACTTTAAAAAACTAGAGTTCACAAACACATTCCAGGTTGTGACCTGAAATGTTACATTTTTCTTAATTTAGAGAAGGGGTCAGCAAACTACAGCCTACCTGCAAAAAATCTAGTCTTCTGTTCTCTGGTTTTATAAACCAATTTTTATAGGAATACAGCCACACTCATTCTTTACATGGTTTATGAATAGTTGCACAACAGGAGACAAGAGTTGAGTAGCTGCCACAGAGACCCTAAGCCCAGAGAATCTAAAATACTGACCATCTGGTACTTTATAGAAAAAGTCTGCTGACTCCTGATGCTGACAGTATAAATAAGAGCAAAAATTAATTCATAAGGCTAATCCTCAAATTCTTTACAAAACAGTAGTTTTAAGACCAGACTAAAAATAAAAATTCTGAGTTGCAGTTCTAGATTTGTCACTTGATATATGTATGATCTTGGGCAAAGTCAATCTTGAAAAAACTGAGTTTATAATACCAGGATACAAAATATTTTTCAGTTGACTTACCTAATATTCTTGTCATTGTTCAATAAGAAACGACCCAGGATATTTATGGCTAGGACCTAAATAGAAATAGCATAGGTTAAAAATCTAGGAAAATGAATTATTTATATTAAGTATCACTCCCTACCTCTGATGGATGTAAACTATTTAAAGGTGATAGTTGTGGTAACTGTTATTTATAGATGATGGCAAAAAAAAAGAATCAGAAGGCAACTCTTAAAATTATATTCTATTTCAGTAATAATTGCTGGAAGATTGTGTTTTAAAGTTTTTATATTGTTAATGGAAGAATAATACTGGCATAGCTTTATTGGAGGGAAATTTGGCAGTAACTAAAAATTTAAAATAAAAATACATCCTCTGCTTCAGCAATTCCACTTCTAGGAATTCATCTCACAAATATACTTGTACATATGCACAAAAACCTACTGCAACACTATAACCCAAGTGACAGGAGACATCCTAAGGTTCATTAATAGCAAATTTGCTAAACACACTGTGGCATATCCAGATGGTGGAATTATTATGCAACCACTAAAAAGAATGAATTCTGACACATGCTACAACATGGATGAACCTTTAAGACATTACGCTAAGTGAAATAATGTCTGTATGATAATGTATGGTTCCATTTGTGTCATGTACCTAGAACAGTCAAATTCACAGAGTTAGAAAATAGAACAGTGGCTGTCAGGGATTGAGGGTATAGGGCGTTACTGTTTAATGGGCATATAGTTTTAGTTTGGCAAGACAAAAAAGTTATGAAGATAAATAGTGGTGTTGGCTGCACAACAAAGTGAATGTACTTGATGCCACTGAACTACAGACTTAAAAAATAGTTAAAATGGCATGTTTTATGTTAAATATATTCTACCACAGTTTTTTTTTTAATGAGAATGGTCTCTATACATGAATATGGACTACCTCCACGATAATGTCAGGTAAAAAAATGTTAGACGAGGGACCATATATATGTTACCATTTTGTCTGAAAGGTGGAGAGAGAAGAACTAATCTAAGTTATTTTGGTTATTTGGATCCTGGAGTGTTGAGGACAAAAAGAACTGTATACAAGTACTATACTGTATTTAGAAAATGTGTTTCTTCCAAGGCTATAAACTAGCAATTGTTATATTAATAATAAATAACTGAAAGAATGAATAAATTCATGCGGGAGAATTTTCCTTACAGAAAAATTCCAATTATTTAATGAGGGAAATAGGAAACTATCATTAGAACATCACCCCCATAACTGTTGCAAACAAGGTCCTTGGATAGATACTACCATGAGTATGCAAAAGCCTGAGGAGAACAGAATATTGCATAACCTCAAAGTGTCTCCTCCAAAACATTTTTAATTACAAAGGGAAAAATAACTTCAGAGTGGAGTCTGAGCAGATACCACCTGAACTAAGTGATCAAGGCTATTATTACCAGCAATGAGATAAACAACATGCACTTCCTGATATAATACTGAGAAGGACACATCACTTCTGTTACAGTCTTACCAAAAAAGCATGGTCTCAATCTAATTTTGAGAAAATATCAGACAGAGCCAAGTTGAAGGACATTCTACAAAGTAACTGATCAGTACTCTTCAAAAGTGGCAAAGTCATGAAAAACAAGGAGACGGAGGGCTGTTAGAGATCAGAGGAGACTAAGGAGACAGGAAATTAAATGTAATGTGGGATCAAAGATTGCCTCCTGCAACAGAAAAAGGACATTAGTAGAAAAACTGGTGAAATCTGAATAAAGTCTGTAAGTTAGTGGTATGATACCAATATTAATGTCTTAGATTTCATAATTACATTATAGTCATGCAAGACGTTAGTTAATATTTGGAGAAGCTGAGTGAAGGACATATGGGAAATCAACTATTTTTGCAACTGTTCTATAAATCTAAAATTCAAATAAAGTTTTAAAAAGTGGGAAGAGAAGAAATACCCTTTTACAAGCACATTTAAATATGGATAAAAAATCTCTGAAAAAATACATTAGAAAATGGTAACTGTTATTTCCCACTAGAAGAACTGAGTCTACATGTTAAAGCTACAGGCAGGTATTGTCTCTCCTGCATGCCTTTTGTACTGTTTGAGTTTTTTTTTTTTACTTTATGTGTTTATTTCTTAAATTAAATAAAAATTAAAGAAAAGTAAATTAATTCAAATATGATGTTTTATCTTGTCTGAAGTGATGACTACAATTCAAATCGTGGCTCTAGGAAAAGCTTATTCTGAAATGTTTCCTTCACTCAACAATATATATACCTACCTATACCTAAGATGTTCCAAATTTTACTATGATTACTATTAAGCCTTCAATGAAGGAAACGATACTTCAGATAACCAAAAACACAGCATTAAACATTCTGCACCATTCTTTCCTACAGTAATTTCCAAATGGAAATGTTTAGGGAGAAGAAAAGATTAAGACTTACTCGCAGTCCACTCTCTGACTTAATATCCATGATAGTTAAAACCGTTTCATAAAGAATAGCATTTCCTACATTTTTACTAGTCTCTGTATTAGTGGCAACCTGAAAAGACATAGAGGGCAATACATAAGTGATAAAACAATCCTTCCAAAAATATCCAAAGGTAACAAGAGGCATTTTGTGATTGATTACAGCCACCAATGAGGAACACAAAAATCACTCCACACAGCCATACTCATTCTACTCTCTGTTATATTAAATGTATATTTAATGTAATGCAGGTTTGACCTACTCACCTGCGCTAATATATCATTCATAGCTTCACTTGAGTCATCATCATTTCGTCCTAGAATTCTTAATAACCGCAAAATTCGTACCTAATGTGCAAAACATGGTGTCAACAAATTATGTCTGGCACAAAAGAACTTCACTTGATATGAAATTCAAATAACTTAAGTTTTAGATCCCATTAGAAATGGTCAAAATTCCAACAGAAGAAATTTAAAAATTATCTTTAGAAAAGCCATATATTCTTCTATGTCTTAATGAATTTATTAGACAACCCACACTTCACCACTCCACAGCTAAGCCATACCACCCGCAGTTATATTATATTGGTGAGTCAAGTCTCTACGCAGTACATAATTTTTATTATTACAACTATAATTTTAGTTTATTAATCTAATATGGAATTATGTCACTATCCATTTATTAATGTAGTTAGTTCCAAGTAACTACTGGAACTATTAGTATTAATATCAATTAGTATTAGTTATTATCAATTAGCTACCGCATTTTTACCCAACAAAAACTTAAAAGGAGGGAAATAAATTATTCCCAAGACATTAATTCACGTATCATTTATCTGAAACTTTCAAGCTCACCTGCAAAAAGGGGTCACTGATACCAGAAACATCATGTTCTGGTGAATATCCGGACATGATGAGGTTCTTTAGAATACGAACTAATTGGGGCACAAGCTGCAGGGAAGAAAGATGCATCACAAAACAATGAATATCGAAAAATTTCTCTTGAATAGGCAGGTAATTTGGTTTAGGAAAAGGGTGCAAGGGACTGAGTCCAAGCAAATTCTACTGATACTATATACTGTATATTGTTATATTTGATAAATATAACTTAGGAGTATTTAGGCCATGAACTCAAGAAAGAGTGTATATTTTAAGTGCATTAAAAACAAACTAGACTTTTTACTCCAGAATTATATATGCAAAGATACTAAAAATGACAGTTTATACTAAAAATAAAACCCCAGAAAGCCTATGGGAAACAAGTGAAATAGACACCTATGGAGCATATTGCATTTCTACTTCTATATAACTTCACATACATGTATGGCACAAACATGTTCAGTCTTTATCCATTCAAACATTTGCATATAAAATGTTATCACACACAAAATACTAGTGATCTTATTAAAAATACAGTTTTAAAACATATTACCTCAAATATAGAAAGAAATTCTCTCCTCTTAAAGCAGAGCTAGTTATATATCCTTTTTCAACAACAGTAAATACAAAAGCCTCCAACATTGACCAAGTGGAAAAGACACATGAAAAATTGTATTATCTTTCACCTCAAGAAAATACCAAGCCATGAATTAATTTCCCTTCCCTATTCTTAAATTATATGACACAATTTTCAGTAAAATTTAATTTCAGCACTTAATTATACAGATTGATTTGTTGCCTGTTTTCTTGCTTTATCTTACTGATGAAACTATACATTCCTTATGGTTAGAATTCCCTACTTTTCCTTCCTTTACTTTGTCCATTAGATCAAAACACATAATAGAGGCAATTTTATTGCCAAGCTAATCTTAAAGATGCTTTAAATACTGAACTTAAGATGCTTTAAATATTATCATTCATTTCATTCTGCTGATCAATCGCTTAATGCTAAAACCCTTTTCCAAAATGTTTGTCACACTACGAACTTCCCCATCTCCAACTAAAAATTCAACTTAGCTATATAAACAACTCTAATCACCTAAAATTAAGAAGTGTACAAAGTGAACTGAATCACATCTCTTTTGGAGGTGATCAGAACAGCTCCAACTTTGCAGCAAACTCAATTACTTTTTTCTCATTATATTTGGACTCTGTCACCTCTCCTCTCCCAAACTCTGAAAGGGGATCAAAATTCAAACAAAAGCCAAGTTATGATCAAGGTATTACTCAAAACTTCACAATACTAAGGCCACTTCTAAATACAAAAGAACATAATCTGCATGAATTTAAATAAATTTGGCCATAACAAGTCAAAATTATGTGATTCATACATCACCTAAGCAAAAATCTAAGCTATGGAGACCTACAAATTCTTAACAAAATCCTCACTAAATCTGTCAACTATAGGCAGATTTATATAAGAGGTAAAAGTAATATAATTTTATAAACTGCTTTAAAATGTAATAAAACAGGGTTCATCTAGTTACTAAGCTCTGCACAAAAAGCAGCTCAACTTTCATACTTGCCAATGGATTACTCTTCTGTGCTATACATTTCCCTAATTATTTTTAAATCTGATTTATTTCTTGGAGAAGTCCTTTTTCCATGGGCTACTAAACTCAGAAATTGTTTTATTCACTGCCAAGAAACTAACACAAGCATAAGATCACCCTGGGACAAAAAGCACAAATGTCTAAGTGTTCAGTATACAAATTCTTGGAACCCAGCTTTATTTTTCAGACAAAAATGCAAGTTACTAAAGCTGATGACAAGACAAACAAAATAAGATGACAAAGGGAAAGGCTGCAGCCATGAAAATCAGTTGATGCCCACCGCTCTACCTCAAAAATCCTTTTAATATTCCAAAACTTCTAGGCAACATTAAGTGCAGACAAAGGGGAAATAAAAGCTGTACATCTGCACTGAAAGCTCAGAAGTACATATGGAGATTTTTAAAGTATGAGGTTATCCATATATGGCTCTGAAACATCTACTTCAAAAAGAAGCAATGCTTTTTGTGTGAAGGTTCTAAACCGATCTGGTATTTCCATCACCAAAGCCACTAGGAAACTGCTTAAAGTTTCTCAAGTGAAGATAAAGGAAAGGCAGAGAAGGAGGCTTACAATTCAGGAGAGGCTGCAACTGAAATCCAAGGCTGACTTTGGAATCAGGAGTTTAAGGGACAAGACAAAAACTAGACTAAAGGGTTAGCCAAAAATGCTAGAACAAATAACTCATAGTATTAAGCACAGCTTCAGCATTAGTATATTTTTAAAAGCCGCATTTGTGAATGGATACATAAAAGCTACTAAGGACCTAATGCCAACATGCACCATCTAAAAGAGGGTTAATTCTTACCTTTTCATTCTAACATACAGCAGGATTCCAAACAGACAACAGGAACAAAACATACAAAGCAAGCATTAGGGACAGATATGGGCCTCGTACTATTTTACAATAATTTAATCAAGACATAAACATCTAAGAAAAAAAAGGCCAAAAAAAAAAAGAATTTCTATTAGAGCCTTATTAGATATAAATCATGGAGTAAGCCCCATTTATGGGGTGATCAGCCCCTTATAAAATAAATTAAATGCATGTAACTACCCAAAGAACAGTCTTTCTCTGAGTCATCCTTACTACTGCTTTCTAAAAATAAGTGGAGAAAACAAAAATTTCCACTTTAGAATGCTGTGAGGGAGAGAGGGGAAGGGACTTAAGAAAGCTAGAGACTTCCATCACTGGAGTCACCAGCTTAAAATGAACATAGGGGAATCCTGTTTTAGGTAAAAGTAATGTCAAATTACAGTTTGCAGTTTTCACCTTAAAAAAAAGAAAAGAAAATGAAATTATCTGCCTTAAAAACACACACACATACAATTCCTGTTTGTAATCTGACCTCAGGTTACATGTCCTGACTTCAATGTGAAAACAGCAGATAGAGCACATGAGAAACTGCTTTGTCTGCCAACAATGAGAGAAGACTTCTATTATGAAATGGAAAACACTGTGTACTACTGCCTGTTCTTATATGCCTAAAGCTGGCTTCCAGCACTACCCCACAGCAGGGCTGCTTAAGTCCTTTATTCAGCTCGATAGCTTCCTTTCAAAAGAAAATTCATGAGAAAATCATGTACTTTTCAGGAAAAATATTTTTTCAAACAAGAAAGGCTTAGGCATACAGAATGTCACCTACCTTTCTGAAATGTGCAAGCATGTCTGGGCTTCGCTCACACATTTCTGTGAGGAGGACTACAGACGTGTGAAGGACACCTGTAAGAAAAGAGCAAATGAAAACTAAAACTGAGGCTGTATTATTCAACTTCATAGAATAAGGCTTTGAATTCTGAAGGTCAATTCCAAAAGGGTAGTGACTACTTTTGGTTTTTAATCTCCCAAAGAATCTAAGCACTGAGATGAATACAAAGGAGGTATTTAATAGATGCCTGATGATTTAATACTGGTCAAGTCAGTCAAATCAAAATATTTTATTCAATTATGTGACCAAAACAACTGCTAAAAAAATCACAACCAATACATGTGTCTCTCCATCTGAGAGATACAAAGGCATGCTCATTGCCATATAAACTAGGTACCATGTGCTCCATACTTAATAAGTTTTTAGCTGAGTTCTGATAGACATTCTAAGAAGCAAAAATCTTCCTAGGACTTCAGACAATACAAGAAGCAAAAATCTTAATAAGATTCTTAATTTCCAGATATAATGTATCAAAACTCCAAGGTAATTGTGGATGACAAAGTGAATTTGCTTGTTTCAGAGTGAGTGAAAAGAATCTCAACAATAGTTTTCACTAAATAATAAATAAGTGCCCTGAACTTTCATTTGTTCAACAAGGGTATTTTGAGCCTTCTGAGCACAGGACTGAACTAACCAAATTAAATATACCTTAACTTTTTTCTCCTAGCACTTAGGACACATGAATTTTCTTGACTCAGACCTTGTTTCACTGACTTCAAAATAAGAATAAAATGTTTAGGAAAGAATAGCTACATTCCATTTAATGCCTCTCAAGTTTATGTAAACATATTCTGAGTACCCATTACAAACTCCTGCTATAAGTAACCTAAGAGGATCTCACAAATCTTATACTCCTACCACAAGGTAACAACAAAATAACTTTTTATTCTATTATAAAATAGCCAAGAAATCAAAGTGTTTTACACATGAAAATCAAGGTTAGATCATTTGTACATTACACTGAACATTAGCAACTTAAGACAGTATTTTTAATACAGTAAAAGAGGCCCAGAGATTAAAAAAAAAAAGTTTAGTTGAAAGAATCAATCTCTAATTACAAAAACATGATATAAGAGTGGAAGAGGGACTAGACCCATCAGCCCTTCCTGGAAAAGTGTCTTAGCACAGTAGAAAGGCAACTTCACTACACTGAGATAGAAGCCAACACTGCCTGAAGCCTTTTCTCTTTCCCATCCTCCCTCAATACTTCACGAGTGCATCCAAATCACATTACCATGGTTCTTTTCATTCAATAAATTTTTTGTTGCTGGTAAAAACATCTCCATAAGCTCAGGAACCTTCCTGATGACATGAACAGCACATAGTGCTGCCTATAAGAAAAATACAAAGGACAAAATATTTATTTTTATTAAGTCAGGGCAATCAATCTTATAAAAAAGCAACAAAAACCTTATCTACTAGTTCAACTACTAGAAAAATAAGATGGAAGTCTGATATCAAATTTTTATTAACTGGTTAGGACTTCCCAATTTATATTAATGTATTGAGTGAGAACCTGTCCCTTTTTCATATATTGCTAAGTGGACAAAAACCTCCTAGTCTAGACCGTGGTTAACATGAATTTATGAGACAAGTTAAATGTAACTTACATGGAGTTTAGCAAAATAAAAAATAAAGACTCCCGTCTGTGATAATCCTTCTTGTAAGATGACCAAAAGGTTTTATAAAAACATCGTGCAATAAAGATCTATGCGGCAGATACTTTACTTTTTACTTTTAATAATACCTATACCTTCTCCAACTCACTCTCTGCTGACATCAAGAAAATCATTTGAAAGATACTTAGCAAAGCAAGTCTCTAATAAAGAAAAGATGGTCTTAGCTTGTTCACTGATGAAAAAGGAACATTCAATGACTGATTTTGGCTACCCATCCAAAGTAACCACAACTAGTATTTGTTGGGAGTTAAAAAACCATAGAAGTTTAGATACATTAGCAAGAAAAGATTTCAGCTAATTCTTCCCATGCTACATTTGAGGAAAAAACGTTTTTCCCCTTAATCTGCATGAATGTTTTACTGTACTTTCTGAACAAGAGCAGCCCACACATTCTTGAGAAGGACTGGTTTTGTTTCACAGCCATCACTTACTAGCATATGATCCTAGAAAAAAGCTTGGTTCTTTCAATGCCTCTGTCTCAAGCCATTCACAAAGAGGCATGGTAAATGCCAATGGGATGATATATGTTCACCTCTTGGAGTTCTAAATTTTAATACCCTTGGTTTATGAAGGGTTTGGGGTTCAAGCACAATAAAATAATAAAATGTTTATATAGACAAGTCAAAGCAGATAAGAGAATAAGATCATTGTCATCTATTACTACTCCATTTAGATATACCAATTTCAGGAAGTATGTTGTACATCATTCCCTAACAGTTATCTAGGTCCCAATGGAACTGCACTTCCAGAGATTCAAAGGCACCAGTACAAAGACATGGGCACTGATTATTAGGTCAGAAGTAAATTTGTAAAAATCTGTTCATTGTCACTTTGTCTCACACTGTTTATAATCAGGTAATTTAGGAAGCAATTAGGTATGCCATCTAGGATATCCAGTAATATTTGTTTGTTTATAAATCATTTCCTTGAAAAAAGAGGAATTCAAAGAAGAATTAAAGTTTTCACAATTATTTATCAATTGGAGAGTTTGAAATAAAAATATCACCTCTAAAATTAGTATAAAAATCAGACTTATCTATAAATACTGATTCATATGTGATTGTTTAAAATACATTTTACTGCACAGAGAAAGATATGTTATCATCATAGCTTTCAAAAATGAAAAATTTGCCTTCTAATCTCATTACTCCCTAATCCAAACACAGACATTTGGTTTCATCATTAAAAGTTACCTTTTTTCTCAAGTAAGAGTTGGAAGTTTTCAGGAGTTTCTCTACCTCCCCTGCAAGATCTCTGCACATCTCTGAGGAGCCCATGCAGCCGAGGGTACAGAGTGCTAGCCCCTGCACATATTGCGTGCTGTGATTGAGATCGCTGCGAAAGAAAGGAAGAAGGTAGAAATGAATATGCTTTGCCTGGTGCTCCCCACAAAGGAGCTTCACAATCTAGCAAGGGTAGCTCTGAATGATTCACAATTTCTCTACTAAGAAAAATACTAGTCTTATTTGTTACAAAAACATTGACTCTAACTTTATTACAAATTACCATATACAATAAACTGACTGACAATCCCTCCCACAGGCTTACAACTCAATGTTTCCAAATGCCAAAGCACCAGAAATTGGACATATCTGTTGGATGTTAAAGACCACCCACCTTAAAAATCTCAGCAAACCACTGAATGTAAAAACTGGCAATTACAGAAATATGAAGCACAACCACATCTTTAAAAAAGATCTTTAAAATGCTCAATTACTAACTACAAAAAAAGGTAGGGTATACATTAACCAAAACCTTTAAAAAAGAAGTCAGAAAAATTGTAAACTAGCCAGGTTTGCTACTTTTCACCAATTTGAATGTTTAAGATAAAAATTTATATAAAATGAATCTTAAATATTAACTATGGGTTCACCATTTAGGTTCCTAGTTCCCAAGAATATTTATTAACTTTTCATTTATTTTTCAATGATTAAGAATATTTGCATAATGCAAGCTCTTAAAATATTATATCCAATTTTTTTAAATTCCAAGATCTTTATAGAGTTTTTCTAAGCCAAACAATGAGGTAAACATTCATTATTAAACACAAAAACTACTAGTACACTATGATATCTATCCTGTTATACTAATAAAAAGTGAAAGAACTTACCAGAGACACAAAACTCATCCATTAACAGATTAAAAAATAAAATAAAACACCACACTGAATTATCCAAAGTCCTTTAACTAAGCTTAGACTGAAGTGCCTGAACAATTCCCAACCTAGATTACTAGCTCTTTCCTAAATCTGCTTGGGGTTTGGCTGACTCTCATTAAAAATAAACACAAAATTTATTCCTTGCCTATGTGCCTTGTTCTTCAATTTTTATTAAGCTACAAACCTATATTTGAGTTTGGTATTAACTCTCTAATATGAATTTGCTGCTAGATAGAACTGACAAATTACCAGCATGTGATTGAAGGCTTGAGTAGTAAAGGCAAGAGAGCATGCAAGAACAAAAATTAAAGAAACTCTCACAGGCCTGTCCAGATAAGTAAATGTATAAAAGAGTCATACTAAACATCTAGAATATAACCTCCATGATACCAAGGATTTCTGTCCATTTTTTTCCATTTGCCATCCTGGAGCTTACAAGAGCTCCTGGCATGCAGAAGTATACAATAAACATTTTGTTAAACAAATGAATCAACTTAGTATTTTCATTATTAATATTTATTTCAAGGCCAAAAACGAGGATTCTCCCAAAATTAAGTCCATAGACCCAATATATTTATTTTGGAATTTTCTATTATCCATTGGAAAATTTTTAAAAAAAGAACAGTATTTACCAGAGAAAAGTGTAAGAATTCAATATCTATAAATTTGATCACCTATATCCCCTGCTTCTACTTTCTGTGAAATACAGAAATGCTGCAAATGAAAAAGAAATCTAAAAAAAAGATTAAACTGATAGACAAACCAAAACCAAATGAACTGAACCAAAAAGTACCTTTAACAATATGGCCATCAGAATTTCCATAACTTTCTAACAGAAATTTATTATAAGAAGGATGCTGGCAAAAGTCCTAATTCCCTGCTTGCTAATGCTAATTTCTCCACACAACAAGCATTCTTTGGTTTGTAAGTTAAACAAACATGACTGGACTAGTAAATCAGTAAATGACCCATTAGAGAAAAAAACACTCCTACGCAAAAATTCACAGGGCTAAGTATAATTCCATGCAACTGGAATCTTGGATTAGACAGCTGACAAGCAAGACCTCTCTTTTTACCTTTAAATGGTATTTATGCAGAATACAGTGGTAATTCTTTAATAAACTTAACAGTTCATTATTTATGATATTCAAATCCTGGAACCATAAGAAAGCTCAGATTTACCAATGCTTTTTCTACTCTTATGATGGCCCAAACACTTATTTCATCGCTAAATTGTGTTTCTATACCTGAAGATGTACAGCAATACTTTCATTTAATTAAATTATCCTCTACAGAAGTTTTGATCCTTTGCTTAGCCTCTTTACATATAAGCTACAGAACCAAAAGTAATTCAAATATATGACAGTAAATATAAAATCAGTAAATAGAAGCTCTTCTCATAAAAGTGCAAAGTATTTATTAGAAAAAGGAAAGAGAAGTCTTACTTCTTGATACAGTTGGTCATGAGGAGATGGACATCTTGTCTTTCATCTAAGAGCAGCATTGCCCCTAAATAGCCAATGCGTTTGTCTGTGAATTTCTGAGAGGCGATAAGCTTGAGGCACTCCAACTGCAAATTTTTAAAAAAAGAAAAAATAATTAGGAAATTGCTACCACAATTAGGAAAGCAATGTTTTTAACCGAGAGTCAATGGATGCCTAAGGTATACAAATATAACCTGTATCAACAAACCACCTAAATAAAAGGCAAAGACTTAAGATCTTGGGATATCTTGGTAACAGTAATTAAGTTCTAGAATAGATCATCTTAAGGTCTTATGATACTTGCCATCTGAGTGATCTGGGAAGTTTACATCAGTTCTCTGATTCACACAAACTAACAAAATCTTATAAGATACTAATAAACCCAATTCCTAATTTAATCCCCGGTTGTATTAAATGAGCATCTAACCCATGTGTGTATTTACGGTCTGGTTACTGTTCTGAATATAAAAAAACTCAGTAACTGCCAAACACTGTCCTAAAATTAACATCAGGAATGTACAACTAAAAAGACAGACAATAATTAACTTTAATATAATGTGGAAAGTCCTACATTTAGAGCTTGAACCAAGTACTGTGGTAGAGGTGAGGGTTTTAGGAATCAAATACAGATGAAAAAAAAGAAAAAACCAGAGAATTCAGGAGTGGAATTAGCCTTAAAATATTTTATATGATTTTTTTCTTTACATAATTGTTAGAAATTCCCAGAGTTAAAAGACTGTGTAAACAGTTTGTCCCTCCACCTAGCCTTTCTTGTATGTGACAATCACTTTGATATACTTCATTATTCCACCTTGACTACCATGGAAAAAGGCCAAACATTCCCTCTAGAGCAGTAATTTTTTCAAAGGTATACAAGTTAGACTCTCCAAGAAGTTTTCAAACGATGCTCCCACTTAGAATTACTGCATCCCAAGGCAATGGGCTCTAATGCAGAACTGTGTACACAGGAATCTAAGATCACATGAGACTACTTCCCATGTGAATTTGCCTATAACTTCAAAAGTAAAATTGAGGCAAGAGAGTTTACAAATAAAACTGTTCTGAGCTATTTAGAAATTGCTCTCTCAATTTACCTACATATAAAAACACTTAAAGGCAGTGGAATAACCATCATCATGTGAAAAGAGCCTCCATGGGAAAATAACCAGGAATCAAAAGGAAAACTAGAACCCCTTCCGAGATTGATAAAGCCTATGACTCTCCCCTTCCTTGTATACATTTAATTTAAATGTTAAACAATTTCTGAAATAGACGATGAAAGTCATTTTTCTACTAAGTCAGCAGAAAAATTACTGCTGAGGTGAATGAGAAAATCAGGAGCTAAAATGTTATTAGAAAAATCTTTACTCTTTTTCAAACTGAAGGTTATTAAATCTTCCCATTTAATAATCTTATAAATAAATATTTCAGCAGTGAAAGAAAATGTTCCAACAATCAGGTATCACAGGAATTTTTATCATTCTTACTGAATCATTCTTCTGGCAAACACCAGGCATTACACAAATAACAATTTTTTGTTAAGATAAAGTAATGAGAAGGACACACTCTTAGGCATTAATACTACTTCGTATTTTTTATGGCCAAGTTTTAAGATAGTCACACTAAAAGTCATCAGTGTCTGGTGGGTACAATTTGTTGTTTTTTGTGATACTTGCTTAAACTTAGCTAGAAACTAAATGGCAAAAAGAAAAACTAAAATTTAAACAAAAAAACCTCGACTAATTCTTTTTAATATTCCCCATTGGTACAGTGACTTTGCTTCAAGAATAAGCATTTGCACTTTGAAGGTGACAAATCTGAGAGGAAACCTAAGATTATATGACTGGAAACAGTACCGGAAATACATCCTCCAGTGAAAGATTAATTCTGACCACACTGTACTCTCAGATGGCAGTGGCGAGCAACACTGCTGAGAATGTACCAGGTTTCACACTTAAGAATGTTACCAAAGTTTTCACATGTTGAAAAAGAAAAAGTTGGAAGCAAATACAAAGAGGCACAGGTAAATGTGAGGGGAAGCATCCATTTTTAAGCATCAGTCACTAAAAACAACTCAACACTAGCGTGAGTTACAGAAGAAAAACAGTAATCAATTAAATGTATCCCCCTCCTTAGGAAACCTGAAATTCATCCAGTACTACTAATCCTCACATAAAGATAATTAAAAGCCCACCTGAAACACTGCTAACCCACAAATCTAGCATATGTTTTAAGACCACAGTAAACAGTCCGGTTTTTATAGACACACAACCACAGAGATTTAACAGACAGCTAATGCTTTTACTCCAAACTCTGTGAGCAAAACCAAAAGCCAAATATCAAACTCAGAAGGAATATTTGCCAACTCATTTCACAGACATGAAATCGCAACAGGATCCTACATACTGATTTTTATGAAAACCAACAGCTCAATATAAAAATGGACGAAGATTATGGACAGCTCAAAGAAAACAAAAATAATTTGAACATATAAAACAGGGTTCAATCTCATTAAGAAAAAAGCAAACCCAACTACATAAATTTACTTAAAAATTAATTGAAGTGTACAACTGAAGAGTGAATTATAGGATACCCAAAATATGTCTCAATAAAGTTATTTGAAAAGACAAAGAAATGCAAATCAAAACCATATTGAAATACACACCAAATTTTTGACCCATTATATTAGCAAAGTTAAGAAAGAACTTTCGTAACAGTGTGAAGACATTAGTGACGGGAGTATAAACTGGCATAAGCTATAGTGAGAAATATCTCGTCTATAAGTTATAAATACACATACACTTTGACTCAACAATTCCACTTTTAGGAACTTAAACAGCACATATTTATATTCCCACATTGCAAAATAATGGATACTATCCAATTGGAGCATTATTCTGAACAGTTAAGACTGGAAATAAATTTCAATTAATCATTTTAATAAATTATGATTCATATATATAATAGATACTATGCTAGATGTACTACACCATGAGTATATTTAAAAAGCTGGAAAAAAAAGGAGGAAGGTCTTTATACACTGATATGGGCTAATCTGAAAACAGTATGTTGCAATATGTATTTTAAAGGGCAGGGTGGTAGGCAAGAATATATATATCCATTGTCTGGAGATTGTATAAAGTATCTCTGGAAGAACAGCCAAGAAGTGGTTGCCTATAAAGGAAACTAAGTGATTGGAAGAGAATAGAAAGCAGATTTTTCATATACCCTTTTGTACCTTTTAAATTTTGCATCAATTACCTGTAACTGTAATCCATTCCTAAGATAAATAATATTGCCTTGATGGAAAAAACTTAAAACTGTAGGATAAAGGGAGCTTATATCTAACTTGTGCCTAAAATGTTAATAGAACATTGTGATTTAAAAGAGGGGGGAAGGGAACTCATTTATTCCCTCTACAAAGCTGAACTGAACATCATGTATTTCAAATAATAACAGAAAAGCAGAATTGTTTTATGAAAAAGACTTTGAAAATTTAAGACCAGAGACTTATGAAAATACAACTCAACAAATGGTAACAATCAGCCTCTTTTAGGTAACTTGAACTCATAATGAACGATGAACAAATATTGTGCTTTCTACCTGTGATGCTGTAGAAGCTTAAGTATTTTCATTCCTATCTTTAATTACCACAGTGACTGTGCTTTATTTCATATTCTTCACTTGTCAACTTCTTTCTTGTCAATGACACTCTTAATATACCTGCTTTTCCACAGCAATCTTCTCCCTCTACCCCCACCTCCCATCCCAAAGGGTTGATTGCGATAACTCTGCTCCTTACTAACGTTTTTATATTTACTTTCCAATTGTTTTGAGATGCTGTTTTGCCTTAATTTAGTAAACTCCTGCTGTGTATAAACCAATGTGCTAGACATTCTAACCTACACATAGTTAGAAGGGCACATAGAAGAAAACCAACATTTGGATATACATCATAAAGTATGACAATATATATATACCATAGCAGTTATGCATAAGCTACTATGAAAACAAGTTAGGAAAGGCATCCAATTCAGGTTAGAAACAGCAAGAAAACATCAGTGAAAGATTCCTCTCTTCACTTAACATATTGTGGAATAGAAAGAAACCACTCTGCATTAGGAGCTAATTAGATTAGAACCCTAATCTTGGTTCTAGCTAAGAGACCTAAGCAAGTTATTTCAACAACGTGGGCCTCAGTTTCCGCATCCTGGAAGACAACCGTAACTGCTGTCCCCGACTCCCTGCCTTCAAGGTAAATACAGTAATTTTCTCAAGCTGATCCTTGAAGTGGCCTCAGAAGTCTCCTGAGAAGCATTCCAGACATCCATTAGCAACAAGCCTAAGAGACTGAAGTCATCAGGCCCCTTTGGAACAAGTCCAGTGATTTAAGAAGTGGTTCCCAAAATCAAGTGAGAGCATTTTGAAATATACAGGTCACCCCCCAGATAGCCTGACAGAGTAGATATGAGATGAGGTAAAGCCTGACAATTTTTACAAACTTTTTTTAGATAACTCTGTGTTCCAATTTTCTTTGAATTTCAGCACAAATTTTCAAAAGAGAACTTTAGCAGGTTTCTGGCCTTGTTACATTTTTCTGAAGCAAGTATGAACATTGTCTTTCTACAATGTTTAATCTGGTTGCCCTTTAGAAAAAAGCTGCACCTATTTTATTAGCTTTTAGAACTTCCCACACAAATGCATAATTTGCATTTAAATTTGCATTTGAACTTTATGTGAACAACCACCTAGATGAAAAGATGCAATTAAAATATTGTAAACATTAATGACCTGCAACTGACTGACTAGATCTTTTAAGAAGTTACTTTTATTTCAATATTCAGAAATAATTTTCTAGTTTACATACACTTTTGAAAAACAAACTTGCTTTTTACATTGCCACTATAGTTTGGCAATATAAAATCTATATAGACTAGCCTGTTTTTTCATTCTTCTGGTAGAGGGGTTACCCACTAACATTCCTACTGCATCCAATTTTTTTCTCGAGATAATCTACTACATTTCAACAAAAATACACAAAAATATCATAACACTCTGACCCACCAGTTTTACTGAAAGTTAACATTTTACCTTATTTTATTTCAAAAACTTTTAATATTACAAATTGAAGCCCCCTTCATTCTGTCCATCTCAGTTTCATTTCCTTCTCTCCATCCCAGGAATAACCAAAATTCAAAACTGCTGTTAATCATCGCCATGCCATATATCCTACCTACACACTGAGATAATTGTTTTTAAATATTTAAAACTTTGTATCACACTATATTCTTGCTCTTTTCATTCAACATCTTTGAGTATTACATCCAGACAAGCAGCTCAAATTCAGTCATATTCATTGCTATCTGGTATCCTACTTAGAATATATCACAACTTACCTATTCTTTTTGTGGACATATAAATTGTCCTCAGTGTTTTCTTTTTAGAAAAATGCTGCAAATGAACACTCATAAATATCTCTTTAAAAGGACAAGGACGCTTAATCATATACAGGTTTTTCAGTTTCTGTTTTGATTTACCAAATACACTTCATAGGTGGAGATAGGAACTTTTATCAGGAGGCGCATAATTATGTCTGCTGGTTGTCTCTTTTGTGACATTCGCAGCATTGATGATCATCAGGAGTTGCAAAAACAGTAATATTTTAATTATTTCATTCCTTCCTCATTTCTTAGATGGACTATTCCTCTAAGGAGCAACTTTTCTGTATATCCTTTTGGGTAACCAATATTCCTTCAGAAGGAACTACTGGTAAGGAAAGGTAGAATAAATGTTTCCTTTTACTTACCAGTTTTAAAAATAATGAATCAATTTCCTATTATCCGCCAAAGATGACCAATGAAGGTTTATTGCTTTTAATTATTATGAACTCACTGATATAAGTTACTTGGTATGTTTCAAGTAAGAACAATTATTATTAATGCTCAAATTACCTCATTTTTGAGCATAACAGCCTCTTCTGGTGATGACTGATTTAACATGACTTCTGTAGTCTTTCTTGTTTTCTGGCATAGTAAGACAGTTCAAGCTTATTTTGTGTATTTCCTGCCCCAGATATGGGATTAGCCATCTTCCCAATGGACTGGCCCTTTTAGGTAAAATGATATTTGGAGACAATAACCTGGGCTTACGGGTGCTCAAGATAAGGATGCCTCCTATCACCCTTCTTCTCAATATTGTATTTGTAATAAGGAAATACAAGAAAATGTTTAAGGATGGAAAGGAAAGGAATTGCCATTATTTTCAGACCATCATAGCAACTACAGGCATAACTCATTTTATTGCTTTGCTTTATTGCCCTTCACAGATACTGCATTTTTTACAAATTGAAGGTTTGTAGCAACCCTGTCTAGAGCAAGTCTATTGGCACCAGTTTTCCCACATTTGTTCACTCATGTCTCTGTGTCACATTTGGTAATTCTAAGAATATTTCAAACTTTTATTTCAATAGTATTGTATTTGTTATGATCTGTGATCAATGATCTTTGATGTTATTATTGTAATTACTTTGAGGTGCCATGAACCATGCCCATGTAAGATGGTGAACTTCATTGAAAAATGTTGTACATCTTCTGACTGTTCCACCAACCAGCTGTTCCCCATCTCTCTTGCTCTCCTGAGGCTTCCCTCTTCCCTGAGACACAATAAAGCTGAAATTAGGCCAATGAATAAGCCTACAATGGCCTCTAACTGTTCAAGTGAACAGAAAACAATCAATGTAGCCAACCTCATTGCTGACTTATTTAAAGGAATGGCCAAAGCCACCCCAACCTTCAGAAAACATCATTTCATCAGTCAGCGGCCTTCAACATCGAGGCAAGACCCTCTACCAGCAAAATGATTATGACTCACTGAAAGCTGAGATGATGGTTAGCACTCTAGTAAATAACTATTCTTTAATTATGATATGTACATTGTTTTTTAGATAATGCTACTGCACATTTAGCAGACTACAATATAGTGGGAACCTAGTTTTTATATGCACTGAGAAATAAAATTCACTGACTTTACTATGACATTCACTTTATTGCAGGTCTGGAATGCAACTTGTGGTATTTTTGAGCTATGCCCATATATAGAACAATGGTGTTTACAGGGACTCTTAGAACCAAGTTCAGTAATTGCTAGGTAGAAAAATATACAAGAATCAATTATATGTCTTTATACCAACAACATAAATAGTAAAATATTTTAAGGATGCTATTTGTAATAGGAGTAAAAGCTCCAAGTAACCTATGAATAAATTTCACCAAAGATTTAAGACGTTATGGAGAGTACTGCAAAACTTTATAGAGAACCTAAGGAAGTGAAGTCCTATACAACACTGATAGAGAGGAAGATTACTGTAGACAGCAACTGTGTAGAGCATGCCAGGTTGGAATTGGAAAGAAACAGACAATGCAAACCCAGCCAGGAGAAGGACACCAGCCTATTACTGCCATGTGAAAATGAAGATCCAGCATTGTTAAATTCCCTGCTTTTCTAAGAGAAAATAGAAATCCAGATTTCTATAACAAGTTCTTTGATTTTTATATTTTGGCAGCAAATTCAAAACAATTTTAAGGGCTCTGCGAGACAAACAAAACATACCTGTGGAAGAATTTGGCCCCCGAACCACCATCTTTTACTCCGACAATGTACCCAACTCCTTAAACACTCAACTTTATTTGTGGGTTGTACTTAAGTCAGACATGGGAAAGGTTACAAATCCAATAGGAAATCTATCACTACTTTTGTTGTAAAAATGTTGGGGATATTGTTTCTTACATTATTAAGAGATTCCTACATAAAAGACCCATGTAAGAAAATCTTCTAGAATTCAGAGACTTTTTTCAAAAAACTTTGTTTACTTTTCTTGAGGAATTAGTAAAAATCAGTAATATTTGAGTTTTTTATGCATAAACCAAAATAGTTTAACACTTATTTATTTATTTAATCTTCACAATGACCCAATTATTAGGATTGCCCCCATTTTATAGATTAGGAAACTGGCACAAGAAAGGTTAAGAATCTTGCTCAAAATCACACAGATAATAAAGTAACAAAGCCAGAATTCACATCTAGGTAGTCTGGTTCCTATAATCGCTCTCTTGAATTCTGGTAATAACAACCTCATAACTGAATGTTTTCTTGTCTCAGCTGCCTCACCAACAGCAACTAAACTAGCCTTGTGTTTTGAATTCTTGCTTCTCCCAAATCCTACTTTCCACTGTTCTTTTTCTCTTTTAAATAGATACTGGTCAAGGGGTTAACATCCAAAATATATAAAGAACTCCCACACCTCAACACCGAAAAAGCAAATAACCCTATTAAAAAATGGATAGAGGATATGAACAGACACTCCTTCAAAGAAGAACTTCAGATGGCCTACAGGCACATGAAAAGATGCTCCACATTGCTAATTATCAGGGAAATGCAAATTAAAACCACAATGAGATATCACCTCACACCAGTTAGGATGGCCAACATAGAAAAGACTAGGAACAACAAATGCTGGAGGGGGAACCCTCCTACACTGCTGATGCAAATGTACACTAGTTCAACCACTGTGGAAAGCAATATGGAGGTTCCACAAAAAACTAAAAAAGAAATACCATTTGCCCCAGGAATCCCAGTCCTAGGAATTTACCCAAAGAAAACTTCTCAGATTCAAAAAGACGTATGCACCCCTATGTTTATCGCAGCACTATTTACAATAGCCAAGATATGGAAGCAACCTAGTGTCCATCAGTAGATGAATGGATAAAGAAGATATGGTACATATACACAATGGAATACTATTTAGCCACAAGAAAGAAACAAATCCTACCATTTGCAACAACATGGATGGAGCTAGAGGGTATTATGCTCAGTGAAATAAGTCAGGCAGAGAAAGATAAATACCAAATGATTTCCCCTCATTTGTGGAGTATAACAATGAAGCAAAACTGAAGAAACAAAACAGCAGCAGACTTCAGACACTCCAAGAAGGGACTAGTGGTTACCAAAGGGAAGGGGTTGGGGAGGGTGGGGAGGAAGGAGGGAGAAGGGGATTGTGGAGTATCATGATTGGTGCAAATGGTGTGTGTAGAGTCACGGGGAAGACAGTGTAGCTCAGAGAAGACAAATAGGGACTCTGTGGCATCTTACTACACTGATGGACAGTGACTGCAATGGGGTATGTGGGAGGACTCAATAATAAGGGTAAATGTAATAACCATTGTTTTTCTTGTGAAACCTTCAAAGGAGTGTATATCAATGATACCTTAATAAAATAAATAAATAAATAGATGCTGGTAACATAAGCCATCTCAAATCCTTTCTATAACAGAACAGAGATACAATAAATAGTTAATAAATTTGATGCAAATATTATTTACAGATTTAAGTTAAACCCAAAGAATGAGTAAGTTTTAGAGTTATACAAGGTTGAGTTCTAATACCCTCCCTAATATTTATTAGCTGTGTGAATTTAAACAAGTCATTTAAACTGTGAATTTCAGTTTCCTCATCTGTAATATGAAGATATTACCTACTTCATAGGTTTTACTGTTGAAATTTAAATAAAACTTTTGAAATATGGCAACTAGAAATTTTTTAATTATACATCTAGTTCTTATTTTATTTCTGTTGGACAGCATCATGCTAGATACTGCAGTAAAAAGTAAAAAGAAACAGGTGAAATCAGTTTTAAAAATATATTTTATTTAACTCAATTTATCTAAAATATTTATCATTTCAGCATATAACCAACATAAAAATTAAATATTTTACATCTTTTATACTAAGGCTTCTAAATACAGTATGTGTTTCACACTTACAGCATATCTCAATTTGTACACTACAAATCCATCAAAAAATACTTTAACTGTATTTAGATTTCATTAAATTTACAATTCATTGAGTCACATACCCAAGTTTTTAAAACATATTTAAAAGCTTTCCAGTAATTGCATCAAGTACCCCAAAAACTTATTTTCCTTTAATATTCGCCTCAGTTGGACTAGCCACATTTCAAGAGACCAATGTCTACACAGCTAGCAGCTATCATAACAGTGTGGGTCTAACAAATAAAATGCAATTAAAGGGTGGATGTTTTTATACATAATTAAATGAAAATAGCATTGTGATTCATACTTGCAGGTAAGAGAATCTACATATGAACTTTTCTATCGGTATATTATAAAGGAAATTCTGATGGGTGGTGTACCAAATTACTGATTGGATAGGACCATGACTTACTTAACTATAGGAAACAGAGTAAGGAACTTAAAATTATGATTCCTGTTTCCATTCAGAAAAATATTTGTTGTACCAAAATATCTGTAGTTTCCTTGAGTAGAAACTTTCCACCTAAGAATAAATGTTTTATCAAATAATTAAGTTTCAAAATACCTCAAAAATGCCACCTACATAGACCTAAAAAGTACATTTTACTTGAACATGTTAGAGAAATCAATCTTGGAAATATATAAAGAGAGTGAGCTCTTTTACAAAATGAAATATCACTGAAGTCTTAAATCTATACTATGATTTTAAATTCAGTTTGCGTTTAAAGATCGTCCTTGGGGATATATAAATCTGTTTCCATGATGTTAATAGTGATTATCTCTGACTTGACTTTTATATTTTGTAGCCCACCATATCAGGTTTCGGTAAATCTAACCTGATGTGCCTACTTAAAATCAAACAAGAAATGTTTTCTTTACACACTATATCATGCACTAAATGGATAACCACCTGGACCAATTTTTGATGTGGAAAAAGCCTGTAACAGGTTTATTTATAGGAGACAGCTATTGTTTTTGCCGGCCTAATATCTGGTCCTCCTTTTCTCTGATATTAACACTTCAATTTTTCTTTGAGGAACTAATGATCTCACTGTTAATCATGTATTTCTAGAGGCTGAGATTACTCCCAGCCTCAAGATAAACATAAAACTAACCCAAATCAGTCTGATAAAATTCCATCCCAATACTTTTTTGTTTTAACTCAGGAGTGGGGGAATCTCCTTCCAATGAAGTTACTAAACTGAACAGAAGACAAACTGGTGGCCATTTTTCCTGATAAATTACATATATTAAAATATTAACAACAGTTACCTTTGAGAAATGGAAATATGGGTGGTATTTTTCTCCTACCTAATGTTGCACATAATTTCTTTTAATTTCGCCATCTTCCATAAAAAGATTATTTAGCAAATAGTATAATTCTTAAATTAAGTGAAATAAAATTTAACAGTATTAATAAGAATTAAAAAATAATCCTCTATATCCTTCTGGGATTCCATCCCCCTTTATCATGTATAAATGTGGAAAGAAAGCACTTAACACTGAGAATATCATGCCCAAAGCCAAGACTGACCATATCAAATAAAATGCATGTGTGTGTGGGAGAGAACTAGGAGGCAGACCTGCACAGTGGTTATAGCAATCAAGGAATGACGTAATAATGACAAAACTCCTTAAATGCCATTACTTGGCAACCACTTAATTTCTTTTAATTAAAAATGTCTGTCATGAGTGTTCCTCCTTATAATATTGTGCACAAAGAAGATAATCAGGGAAACATTTAGCAAACGTGTTAAATAATCATTATAGTCCAGGCCCTCTGACAACAATCTACTAGTTAATCCTGGTTAATCTTTAAGTAAACTAGCTGCCACCATCAAAACATACTCTAACCCCACCATCAAAACATACTCTAACCCACACAGTGAGATTCCCAATGGAAAGGGCAATTGATGGCAATAGAATGCCCTTCCATGTCTGCAGTTTTCTCTCTGAATTCTTCTCTCAGTTCCACACTGATCAGACTACAAGGCTATCAAAAGTATCTGTCCTACCTAACAGAAAAAGATTGACACTTTTTTCCCCTGACCTACTGTCATTCAAACAAGAGTACCCTTGCTAGATGTGGTCTCACCCCAGCCTACCTGTCCAAAGTGAGCAGGGTAGCCCAGCATGTGCATATATAGTAATTTTGCCACATTCCGACATCGGTATGTATTGTCTTCTTCTCTAAAAGATGACCGGATTGCAGCACATTCCTTCTGGATCATTTCTCGTTCTTCAGCTTGGGTTCTGGCTGTCCGGATGGTCCGGATCAGCTCCCGCAATCTGATGGGGGCTGGCATCCTCTAGATATGGAAAGACATTAAATAAAAATGTTCACATTTTTTACTCCCAAAATCATTCACATAACTTCCACACAAATTTCTAGTTACTAAAAACTCAAGACTTGCAAAGTCTGGTGATACAAAGCTTTAGCAAAGGTATTACATACAATCTCCTCAACTCAGTGAACTTCTGGAAAAAATACAAACAGAATGTTAAGTATTAAAATTAAGCAAAATAAGACACAGACTACAACAATATGTAAAGTCCATCACTAATACTGAAAAATCTTAAGAACTCAACCCAAATTTTATTCAGTCTTTAAATAAGGAAAGGTATATGTCCAACCCTAGAGAAGATAGATATTTTGTGCTCAATTGTTATTAAACTCAACACAGCTTAACAAAGTATCAGATGAATATTGAATATGATCACAACCAAAGCTCAAATCAAAAAAATGATGAAGAGAGAACAAATGTCAGATTGAAACACCTTTCCAAGAAACAATAATCATCCCAGTGTACTGGGTACTCTTTGAAAATGTGACAGAGAAAAAACAATAAAACCAGTCTCAGAGGTAAGTGTCATAGTCTCATGAAGATTTAAAAGTTAAAAAAAAGACTTCCGGGAAGATGGCGGTATGAGCAGGGCGGCAGAAATCTCCTCCCAACACTATATTTATCAACGAAAACACAGAAAATACATCTATTCCTAAAAGAGAGACGAGAATACACAGGAAAGCGCACAGCGTGCAGCTACACCCGAGAGGACTCGGCACCCCAAGAGGCGGGTAAGATCTGGAGCCGCGACCCCGCGGGACCTGAGCCCTCCCCCACCCCAGCGCACCGGCGGGAGGAGAGGATTCAGAGCCGGGAGGGAGTGGAAGTGCACCCCGCGAAGTAGCCAGCCCCGGGGATCTGCGCGGGGAGCGCTGACCCACATTGCGCAGTGCAGCGGAGATTGGAGAGACAGAGGGGCAGGATCTGAGCGGGGAACGCGCCAGGGTGCTTGCAGCCGGCTCCCGGGAAGGAAAAAAAAAAAAAGCGCGTGCTTTCTTCAGCGGTCTTAAAGAGACAGGAGCCCAGCGGAGGAGCCGGATCGCCCCAGCACACTCAGCCCAGCAGGCTGGGAGTCCTGGGGAGTTTCAGACGCCTTAGCTGGCGACTGAGGAAGCGTAGCCATACTTAACACTTCTCACTGAGATCAACAGCCTCCTATTCGTTCCCACCCCTGCCAGAGCGATAAAGGGCCCTGCGGAGTGGCACAGTCACAGCTGTGGAATAGTGGGGCAATAGCGCCACCTAGAGCATTCCCACAGAATCTACGTCCGGTGGGCATTTTGTTTTGTTTTGTTTTGTTTTTTGTTTTGTTTTTGTTTTTTCTTTTCTTTCTTTTTTTTTCTTTCTTTCTCTTTTTTCTTTTTTTTTCTTTTTTTCTCTTTTTTTTTCTTCTCTTTTTAAAGTCTTAAAGAGCCCAGCTGACATACCTGGCAACTATCAGTGACCAAATTATACAGCCATGAAAAGACAGAGGAATATGGTTCAGACCAAAATCAACCAGACAACCCCAGAGAGGGAGTCTGAAGGGATGGAAATGCACAACCTCCATGAAAAAGAATTTAGAATAAAAGTCATTACCATGCTGATGGACCTACAGAGAAATGTGCAAGAGCTGAGGGAGGAAGTGAGGGAACTGAGGAAAGACAATACAGAAATCAGACAAGCGATTGACGGGCTTAACAGCAGAATGGATGAGATGCGAGAGACTGTTAATGGAATAGAAAACAGAGAACAGTAGTACAGAGCAGCTGAGGCAGAGAGAGATAAAAGGATTTCTAGGAATGAAAGAATATTAAGAGAACTGTGTGACCAATCCAAACGGAACAATATTCGCATTATAGGAGTACCTGAGGAAGAAGAGAGAGAAAAAGGGATAGAAAGTGTCTTTGAAGAAATAATTGCTGAAAACTTTCCCTCGCTGGGGAAGGAAGTAGTCTCGCAGTCCACCGAAGCTCATAGATCTCCCAACACAAGGGACCCAAGGAAGACAACACCAAGACACATAATAATTAAGATGGCAAAGATCAAAGATAAAGACAGGGTATTAAAGGCAGCTAGAGACACTTCCGGGAAGATGGCAGTGTGAGCAGGGCGGCAGAAATCTCCTCCCAACACTAAATTTATCTACGAAAACACAGAAAATACATCTATTCCTAAAAGAGAGATGAGAATACACAGGAAAGCGCACAGCGTGCAGCTACACCCGAGAGGACTCGGCACCCCAAGAGGCGGGTAAGATACGGAGCCGCGACCCGGCGGACCCGAGCCCTCCCCCACCCCAGCGCACCGGCGGGAGGAGAGGATTCAGAGCCGGGAGGGAGAGGAAGCACACCCCGCGAAGTAGCCAGCCGCGGTGATCCGCGCGGGGAGCGCTGACCCACATTGTGCAGTGCAGCGGAGATTGGAGAGACAGAGGGCAGGATCTGAGCGGGGAACGCGCTAGGGGGCTTGCAGCCGGCTCCGGGAAGGAAAAAAAAAGTGCGCGCTTTCCTCAGCGGTCTTAAAGAGACAGGAGCCCAGCGGAGGAGCCGGATCACCCCAGCACACTCAGCCCAGCAGGCTGGGAGTCCTGGGGAGTTTCAGACGCCTTAGCTGGCGACTGAGGAAGCGTAGCCATACTTACACTTCTCACTGAGATCAACAGCCTCCTATTCGTTCCCACCCCTGCCAGAGCGATAAAGGGCCCTGCGGAGCGGCACAGTCACAGCTGTGGAATAGTGGGGCAATAGCGCCACCTAGAGCATTCCCACAGAATCTACGTCCGGTGGGCATTTTTTTTGGTTTTTTTTTTGTTTTTTTGTTTTGTTTTTGTTTTTTCTTTTCTTTCTTTTTTCTTTTTTTCTTTCTTTCTTTCTTTCTTTTTTTTTCTGTTTTTCTTCTTCTCTTTTAAAAGTCTTAAAGAGCCCAGCTGACATACGTGGCAACTATCAGTGACCAATTATATAGCCATGAAAAGACAGAGGAATATGGTTCAGACCAAAATCAACCAGACAACCCCAGAGAGGGAGTCTGAAGGGGATGGAAATGCACAGCCTGCCTGAAAAAGAATTTAGAATAAAGTCATTACCATGCTGATGGACCTACAGAGAAATGTGCAAGAGCTGAGGGAGGAAGTGAGGGAACTGAAAGACAATACAGAAATCAGACAAGCTTAGATCGACGGTATTTAACAGCAGAATGGATGAGATGCGCGAGACTGTTAATGGAATAGAAAACAGAGAACAGGAGTACAGAGCAGCTGAGGCAGAGAGAGATAAAAGGATTTCTAGGAATGAAAGAATATTAAGAGAACTGTGTGACCAATCCAAACGGAACAATATTCGCATTATAGGAGTACCAGAGGAAAAAAAAAAAAAAAAAGGGAGAGAAAGTGTCTTTGAAGAAA
>JAVSCE010013013.1:0-28682 GCA_032199065.1 Smutsia gigantea | reverse complement strand
CCTTCCAGAACTCTGTTTAAACACTAGGCTCTAGAGTCATTCTTCAGTGAGATCAGTTGATACTCCCTAGATAAAGGAAAGTAGCCCATATTTTTATTACGCTAATTATTTGTAATCATGTGTAAGATTCACTTTAGCATGCTAAAAGGGATTTAATATCTCATCAAAGACAAACATCCTAAGGCCACTTCTAACAAGTCCACACCCTAAGCCCTTTATCAGTTCCCCCAAATCCTCAACTGCCTATAAATCCCCTAGACAAGCACCACCCCAGGTTCTCTTGTCCCCTCCTGGCACGAGCCAGGAGCTCTGTCCTCACACTGTATCTCTAAATAAAAGCCTCTCCCTGGCTCTCATACCTTGGGTGTTTGCTAAGTTCATTCTTCGACGCCGCAAACAAGAACCCGCCGGCATCACCAGCTGGAGTGTCTCCCTGGTACATGTTCTGACTTGTAGGCTTCTTGTTAATACCCTTTTGTTTAAATGTTAATTCCTCTGGGAATAAATCACATTTAGTTTTATGCCATTTCTAACAGGCTGAGGAAAAACTGGTATCAGAGTAGGCAACTAGAAGTCTCTATCACACCTGTATAAACATTATTACGGGATATAGAAGCAAACAGATGAAACTGCTAAAAGCTTAAAATGACTGGTCCTGGGAAGTGGGAATTGGGGGTGAAGTAGGGCAAGTATAGAAAAAATGGAAATTTATGGCCAGGATTCTTGCCAGACTTTAAAATCACCCACTGTGTACATGAAAAGCCTGTTCGCATACCTATGGGCAGCAGCATGTTTACCTGCGGCTAGAGCCTCAGGTCAGTTATAGTACCAGCCCAGGGGAGGGGTGGAGAAGAAACATACCAGCGCCTGGATGTAATTGGTCAGGCATCCGCCAGTCACCGGAGACGAATCCACAGAGTTCTTCCCTGGTGCTAGAGGCAGGGAAGGAGAGAGCAGTGTGAGTGGAAAAATCCAGAGCTTAGTGGAGCAGAGAGAGGAAGTAGGAGAGGAAAGCCCTGGAGCTCCAATGCTGCTAGGAGGGGAGAAAGCCCTATGCTGGGGAGCAGAAGGGTGCTGCGTGGCAGCCAGCTGTCTGTGTCCGCTGTGAGAATAAACATACTATGAGTCCCTTTTAACCCCCAACTTGCCCTTGTCTTTATTTGGTGTCACCAAATTTATAGTGAACTTTCCCCGAGTGGGGAAGCCCCTCCTCCCAGAGCAGCAGCAAGTCAAGGGTCTACCGTTCTGAAAGCCTTGTGTCATTTGACTTCTAAAATTAAGTATACGCATCATTTAGATTTAAAAAAGAAAAAAACTTTTTAAAGTTACTTTTGACAAGGGTATGGGGGTGTGGGTAAAATTGTAATATTTCCAGACTCTTGCCTGGCTTTAGTGCATCCTCAGGGGTGGAGAGAAGTAAGGCTTTAGTGCATCTACGTACCAGTAAGCTTGACTCAGGGGTGGAGAGAAGTTCATCTCCATATCAATGGGTAATTACCTGGGCAACTGGAGGGTTTATCTGAACCTGAGAGGTGAGGGGGAGGGCTGGTTGGCTTCTGCTAGAGCCGGAAAGAGAGACAGCCCCGGACTGCAGTTTGTAAGCAGTAAGTGGGTTTTAAACTTTATTTCTCCCTTTGACTGATTTCGGTTTTAGAAGGATTTATTTCCTTTCCCCGGACTTACAGGGGGTATGGGGAAAAAGGTATGCAAGTACCATACACGGGAATGTAAAATTGTAAAAATCTTTCCAAATGGCAACTGGGTAATAAGGATCAAAATTTTAAATGTGTAGAACATTTAGTCCAGCATTTCCAGTCTTGGAATTTATTCCAAGGAATTGGACAACCACTGATTTGATTATGAAACAGAAAAAGTGGCAACTGCATGCCCTACACCAGAATCTTGATTTGAACAAGTGATAGCTAATCCATACAATGGAATTATGTGTGAATATTTTAATTGCTGGGTTTCACATCCACCAGATGTCAAAAACGTAAAAAGTCTGAAAATAGCAGGAGTTTAAACAAGAATGTTGACATACTGCTGGTAAAACTGTACACTGGTACAGTCTTTTGGGAGAAAAGCAAAAATTGCATTACTTAAATGAAAAGTTGAATATGCATTTCCCTTTGACCAGCAATTCCTCTTCTAGGGAGTATAAAATGATATAACTACTTATGATGAAAAATACCATTACACAGTAAAATGGAAGATAAATGGAAGGATATATTCCATGTGCAACTAGGTGACATGTGCAAGAATGTCTATAATAATGTGTTTGTGGCCTCATGCTGCACCCAACCTAAATGTCCATCAACACAGAAGGAAATATAACTACATGGTATCACAGTTATGAATAAAAACCATGCACAAACAGCTACACAACGTAATGTGAATCAACCTTGAACCTCATAATAATGTTGAGCAAAAAAAAAGCAATACCTGAAAGAACAGAATGACTTCTACATAAGCTTAAAACAGGCAAAACAAAACTAGGCAAACAATAAAAGTAAGAGATGACTACCATGGAAGACAGCTGGAAAGAGAGAAAGGGCTTTATCAGTACTTAACAGAAAAAAAAGGAAAAGGAAGAGAAAGTCACAGTTACCAAAAAGTGGCTAACTAGAAGTTTTCCCATTACAAACGAGGGTTAGCCCTCTATCCACAGGGCCTCAGAAAGCTTCAGTTAAGACTCGAGCTTGTTTCAATGGAAATCTTTAGTAAAAGATGAAAGGTTTGTATGATTTGATGGGAAACGTAAGTGGAGCATCTCTTGGTGAGACAAGTGCCAGGGAACTTACTTTGTTGCTCTGCAGCATACACACACACATACACATACACACTCATCCATGCACAAGATGACAAGATGTCCCATATTCACCTTTTATATGTCCTACTCCAGACCTGGAATCATGCATTTTTGAAGGAACAAAGTATTTATTTATTCTTCAAGAATTTTCTTGTCTATTTTTTTCACTTTGCTTACTGTATTCAGGATAGAGAATAAATAAGTTTTGAAGAAGAGTCAATGACACAAAGAGTTGATAAAAGAATTCCAGCTAATAAATACAAAAAGTACCATTTCAAAAGGCCAAATAAGGTAAGGATCTAGTCAACAATCACCAGCGATGCTAAAACCATTAGGAGAAAGGTGGATGAGAAACTTTATAATTAATTTAAAACAAAACATAAAACTCTAATATCTTGAATGAAGTATTAGAAAGTACTGCATCCATGAAAAAAAAAACAGTATGCTTTAGGAAAAGAAGATTTAAGGAATAAGAAATAGGTCTAGAGAATTAAAATACAGCAGCAGAGGTTAAAGCTTTATCAGACGTATTAGAAAATGAAGTTGAGACTAATGCCGGGGTTCTTGTTCACGAAGCCAAAGAATGAGCTTCACAAACACTCAAGGTAGGAGGGCAAGGTACAGGCTTTTATTTAGAGATAAAGTGAAAGGACAGAGCTCCTGGCTCATGCCAGGAGGGTAGAAGAGAGTCAGGTGTGGTGCATTGTCTAGGGGTTTTAAAGGCAGATGAGGATTTTTTGAGAACACGAAAAAAAAGCTTAGGGGTGTGGACTTGTTAAGCGGTGTCTGAATATCTAGAATTAACACAAGGAATTTCCTGCCCGACTTTTCTCTGGGACACCTGCGTCCTGGTTTAGGGGCATATCAAAAGGCAGCCTGCCCAGCCCCCAAGGTGGGCTGAGGTATTGTCTGTTTGCTAGAGAGTAAGTTAAAATTCTTACTTCTTAAACTTCCTGGGTGTTAAAATGCAATCTTATCTTTAAGGTAGAATCTTTCTTGCCTTTTAATATGTTGTTTACAGCTTGGGTCTGCATGCTAAATTAGTTGCCAAGTTTGCAAAACCACCCCATCAGATCTGAAAGAGGAAAGACAGCACATAGGCCTGGGCCTTTTAGCATGCTAAAGTGAATCTTACACATGATTACAAATGATTACCATAATAAAACATGTGCTACTCTTTATCTGGGGAACATTAACTTATCTTAATGAAGAATGACCCTAGAGCTTAATGTTTAACAGAGTTTTGGTAGGGGGTTTTCTTGCATGTAGTTACATTGCTCTGACTGCAAATATCCTGCCGTGCTTTTTCCAGAGGCCTTCACACTACTCTGACTACACCCACGGTCCCTGTCTCAAGACCATCTTCTAGAAAGGAGAACAAAACAAGACATAGAAAAATAGGAGAGAAAAGTAAAAATTAGGGCATCATTCCAGAATATACAACAGCTAGCTAAAGGAAGTCCAAAAAAAGAAAATACAGAAAGAACATTATGAAATAATTAAATATATAAATATGAGTACTATTTCTATACATTGGCAATGAAAAATCTGAAAATAAAATTTAAAAAACAATTTTATTTAGAATAGCACCCAAAAAGAATAAAATACATATAAGTAATCTAAACAAGAAAGCGTAAGACTTGTATACTGAAAACTACAAAATATTTTTGAAAAAAACTAAAGAAGACCCAAATAAATAGAAAGATATCTCATGTTTAAGGACTGAAAGACTTAACATTAAGATGGCAATACTCCCAAATTGATAGATCCAATAAAAACTGCTATCAAAATTCCAACTTCCTATAGTTGTAGAAATGTTGGACAAGCTGATACTAAAATTCATATGGAATTATAATGGATCCCAAATAGCCAAAACAATCTTGAAAAATAAAAGAAAAATGTCCAAGTGTTCACATGTCCCAATTTCAAAACTTACTGCACACATACAATAATCAAAACAATTTGGTACTGGCATAAGAATAATGTATAGATCAATGGAATAGAATTGAGAATCCAGATACAAACCCATACATTTATGGTTAATTCATTTTCAAAAAGAATGCCAAGACCATTTAAGGCCAAATGATGCTGGAACAACTGGATAACCACATGTAAAAGAATGAATCTGGGTCCCTACTTCACACCATATATAATTCAATATGGATCAGAGATATACACATAAGAGCTAAAAGAATAAAACTGAGAAAACCAGAAAACAGAGGTGTACCCCTGTAGGACCTAGGGTTAGGCAATGGTTTCTTAAATATGATACCAAAAGTATAATCAACAAAAGAAGATACAGACTTGAGAAAAGAAATTTGTACTTCTTCAAATTTATAAAGTTTTTGCATCAAAGGATACTACCAAGTGAAAAGCCAACTTACAGAATGATAAAAAAAAGAACTAAAGAAATTTTCAAGCACGTGCTCATGCATGCACACACACAAAAACACACATGTGCACTTCCCTATCACCATCCTCCCAAATTAGTTATGTTTTAATTTTGTTAATTTAATATCTTTTTTACATTAATGCCATGTGAATATTATTCACAACCTAGTCATATGTGTCCTAAAAATACATAACTTTTCTTGTTCAACTTTTTTTGGTTTCTAAGTTAATGATTGCCTTGTTTCTCTTTGCTTGATTTTCTATAAACTTATTACCTAATTCTTTTCCAGAGTCTCTGCTGGAAATGTTAACTCTCCTCTCAATACATTCCAACACCTCAGGTTAAGTTAGTCATTTTATCTACTTCAGGAGACATCCCTCCAGGAATCCTATGCCCTCCTGTTCCAATCTGTACTATTTGCTCTCTCTCGAGCCTGGATCTCCCTCTCCTTTTTCCTCTGTTGGGTCCCTTTTCCCAGATCTCATATTTTTCTCATTTTCTGGGTTATGCCACCCAAGGTTAAGTTATGCTTTGGTAACAAATGACCCCCAACACCTTGCTGGCTTCCAACAAGAAACATTTCTTGTGTGTATGTGTCCCTTCATGGATTGGTTGTAGCTCTGTGCTTCCTCTTCTCTGCAGGACCCAGGGGATTAGAGCAGCCCCTATCTGGGACATCAGTCTCAAGACAGACAAGAAGAACATGTATCTAACCAGAGATAATCCTTAAGCTTCTGCTCAGAAGTGATACATGTCTCCTCTGTCCACATTCCAATGGTGAAAGCAGGTCACACAGACACTCTTGAGTCTGTTTCACACCTCTGCTTAGGCTGGGTACAAAATTCTTGATTGGAAAAGTAATTCTTTCAGAATTTTGAAGGCATTGCGGTATTGCCTTCCAGCTTTCTGTGTTGTCAGGAAACAAATGGAATTTTGATTCTTGAGTCTTGGTATGTGGTCTGTGTTTTTTCTCAGGAAACTTTTGGGATTCTCTTTTTGACCCTGTGGTGTGGTATGGGAGGGTGAGTGAAAAAGCATTAGATCCTCTTCTTCCCTAGTAGAAAATCTATATATAATATCTTTCTATGATTTAGGAATAAATTTGATGGCATGTGACTGAAAATCCAAAGTTACAGTGGTCCAAACTGGATGCTTATTTCTATTTCACATCAATGAAGTCCAGAGGAAGATGAGCGACATTAAGTGTGCTCTAAGAAACAGTTGGGACTCTGGCCCCTTCCAGTCCCTGGCTCCCTAGAGGGGTTATTTATCTGCCTTTCCTGCACAGGGATGGAGAAAAGGAACAAGAGGCAATGGCGCCATCTGCAGTCCCATAAGGAGGAAGCAGCGACACTACATTTCCACTCGCAGCCATTTGGCCAGGACTTTGTCATTTGGCTCGTGCAGCTCCAAGAGAGTCTGGGAAATAGAGTCTTATTCTCCACATCCATGTGCCCAACTAATAATTTGGGGGTGGGAAGATTATTACTAAGGGAAAGGAGAAAATTGACCTGAGTAGGCAGCTAGAAGTCTCTACCATGATCTAAAAATGAAAAGCACAAAACAGCTTACAAAAAAAAAACCTTTTAGTACAACATATATAGTGGCAGGTAAAGGAGATTTTTTAAAGAGATAAAAATGGTAGCCTCCAAGTAGTGAGAGCTGAGGAATGGGGATGTGTGAAGCAGGATACTGCTGATTTTTTGTAACCTGTTTTGGAAAAAAGTAGAACATACAAACTTGACGCTTAATGAAGTATTTTCAACTAAACACCCTGAGAACCACAATGCAGGTCAAGAAATAGAACTTAGCCAGCTATCCCCAGAACCCCCTCCAGGGCCCGCCCCCATCACTGCTCCCTTCACCAGAAGACACAGACTCAGCTTCTATAGTCTTCATTTTTTTACAGTTCACCTAAATGTGCATCCCTAGGCATGATAGTTTAGTCCTGTCCATTTTTGTAAGTGTCTTTTAAGTTGTTTTTATCTGCAGTTTCCCCTCCATCCTTTTGTTTCCTTTATAATTTATCTGTAGAAGAACCCAGCCCTTTGACCCAGGCAGCTTCCCCCAGCCTGAGTGCTGCTGATTGCAAACTCGGGGTGCTGTTCCAGGAGTAACTGTGCCCTTGGTAATTCCTGCAAGCTGGCAGCTGGATGCTGAGGCTTGATTCCTCACAGTTTTGATTACTTCACCACAATCATAGGTGGTTCTTGGCATCAGGAAGCTTAAGATGATTGAAATTTCTCCAGGTGGTCCTTGGGAGCTGCTAATCTTCAGGGTCTAGTTCCTTCATTCACTGGGAGTTGCCAGATCATGATATTTCTACTTCTAAATGGTTAAAATGGAAAGTTTTATGTATATTTGAGCACAATAAAAAAAAAGTCGAAAAGTGCATGCTCACACATGTGTGCTATCCATTGGTGTAGATAGGAAACAAAACTGGAAGGCTAACAATAAAGTGTTAATAATGGCTATGTCTTGATGCTAAGACTATATGTGATCATTTTTTTTATTAATCTACAATTACATGTGCAATATTATGGTTATTAAACTACCCCCTTCATCAGGTCCTCCCCACCAACCAACCCCATTACAGTCACTGTCCATCAGCGTAGTGAGATGCTATAGAATCACTACTTGTCTTCTCTGAGTTGTACAGCCCTCCCCGTGCTCCCCCAACATTACATCTGCTAATCTTAATACCCCTTTTTCCCCCTTATCCCTCCCGTCCCACCCATCTTCCCCAGTCCCTTTCCCTTTGTTAACTATTAGTCCGTTCTTGGGTTCTTTGAGTTTGCTGCTGTTCCGTTCCTTCAGTTTTTTTCTTTGTTCTTATGCTCCACATATGAGTGAATTCATTTGATACTTGTCTTTTTCGGCTTGGCTTATTTCACTGAGTATAATACCCTCTAGCTCCATCCATGTTGTTGCAAATGGTAGGATTTGTTTTCTTATGGCTGAATAATATTCCATTGTGTATAGGTACCACATCTTCTTTATCCATTCATCTACTGATGAACACTTAGGTTGCTTCCATTTCTTGGCTATTGTAAATAGTGCAGCAATAAACATAGGGGTGCATATGTCTTTTTCAAATTGCGCTGCTGCATTCTTAGGGTAAATTCCTAGGAGTGGGATTCCTGGGTCAAATGGTATTTCTATTTTGAGTTTTTTGAGGAACCTCCATACTGCTTTCCACAATGGTTGAACTAATTTGCATTCCCACCAGCAGTGTAGGAGGGTTCCCTTTTCTCCACATGCTCACCAACATTTATTGTTGTTTGTGTTTTGGATGTTGGCCATCCTCACTGGTGTCAGGTGATATCTCATTGTGGTTTTAATCTGCATTTCTCTGATGATTAGCGATGTGGAGCATCTTTTCATGTGCCTGTTGGCCATCTGAATTTCTTCTTTGGAGAAGTGTCTATTCATGTCCTCTGCCCATTTCTTAGTTGGATTATTTGCTTTCTGTTTGTTAAGGTGCATGAGTTCTTTATATATTTTGGATGTCAACCCTTTATCAGATACGTTTTTTATGAATATATTCTCCCATACTGTAGGATGTCTTTTTGTTCTACTGATGGTGTCCTTTGCTGTACAGAAGCTTTTCAGCTTGATATAGCCCCACTTGTTCATTTTTGCTTTTGTTTCCCTTGCCCGGGGAGATATGTTCATGAAGAAGTGCTCATGTTTATGTCCAAGAGATTTTTGCCTATGTTTTTTTCTAAGAGTTTTATGGTTTCATGACTTACATTCAGGTCTTTGATCCACCTTGAGTTTACCTTTGTGTATGGGGTTAGACAGTAGTCCAGTTTCATTCTCTTATGTGTAGCTGTCAAGTTTTTCCAACAGCAGCTGCTGAAGAGGCTGTCATCTCCCCATTCAGTGCCTCTGTGTCTTTACTTATTTTCTGTCTGGTTGATCTGTCCTCTGGAGTGAGTGGTGTGTTGAAGTCTCCTAAAATGAATGCATTGCTTTCTATTTCCTCCTTTAATTTGTTAGTATTTGTTTCACATAAGCTGGCGCTCCTGTGTTGGGTGCATATATATTTATAATGGTTATATCCTTTTGGTGGATTGACCCCTTTATCATTATGTAATGTCCTTCTTTATCTCTTGCTACTTTCTTTGTTTCGAAGTCTATTTTGTCTGATACAAGTACTGCAGCACCTGCTTTTTTCTCCTTGTTGTTTGCATGAAATATCTTTTTCCATCCCTTCACTTTTAGTCTGTGTATATTTTGGGTTTGAGGTAAGTCTCTTGTAAGCAGCATATAGATGGTTCTTGCTTTTTTATCCATTCTGTTACTCTGTGTCTTTTGATTGGTGCATTCAGTCCATTTACTTTTAGGGTGATTATCGATAGATATGTACTTATTGCCATTGCTGGCTTTAGATTCGTGGTTACCAAAGGTTCAAGGGTTGCTTCTTTACTATCTAACAATCTAATTTAACTTTCTTGTTAAGTTATTGTAAACACAGTCTGATGTTTCTTTATTTCTCTCCCTTCTTATTCTTCCTCTTCCATTTTTTATATACTAGGTGTTTTATTCTTTGCCTTTAGTTAGTATTTGGATGGTCTGCTTTCTTTGCTATGATTTTATTTTCTCTGGTGACATCTTTTTAGCCTTAGGAGTGCTTCCCTCTAGAGCAGTCCGTTTAAGATATCCTGTAGTGGTGACTTATGAGAGGCAAACTCTCTCAACTTTCGCTTGTCTGGAAATTGTTTAATCCCTCTGTCATATTTAAATGATAATCGTGCTGGATACAATATTCTTGGTTCGAGGCCCTTCTGTTTCATTACGTTAAATATATCATGCCATTCTCTTCTGGCCCGTAAGGTTTCTGTTGAGAAGTCTGATGATAGTCTGATGGGTTTTCCTTTGTTGGTGATCTTTTTTCTCTCTCTAGCTGCCTTTAATACCCTGTCTTTATCTTTGATCTTTGCCATCTTAATTATTATGTGTCTTGGTGTTGTCTTCCTTGGGTCCCTTGTGTTGGGAGATCTATGAGCTTCGGTTGACTGCGAGACTACTTCCTTCCCCAGCGAGGGAAAGTTTTCAGCAATTATTTCTTCAAAGACACTTTCTATCCCTTTTCTCTCTCTTCTTCCTCTGGTACTCCTATAATGCGAATATTGTTCCATTTGGATTGGTCACACAGTTCTCTTAACATTCTTTCATTCCTAGAGATCCTTTTATCTCTCTCTGCCTCAGCTTCTCTGTATTCCTGTTCTCTGATTTCTATTCCATTAACAGTCTCTTGCATCTCATCCAGTCTGCTGTTAAGCCCGTCAATGGGTTGTCTCATTTCTGCATTGTCTTTTCTGACTTCCCTCAGTTCCTCCCTCGGCTCTTGCATATTTCTCTATAGATCCGTCAGTATGGTTATGACTTTTGTTCTGAATTCTTTTTCAGGAAGGTTGTGCATTTCCATCCCTTCAGGTTCCCTCTCTGGTGTTGTCTGGGTGTGGGTGAGTTTTGTTTGTACCATATTCCTCTGTCTTTTCATGGCGATAGAAGTGGTCGCTGGTAGGTGCCACGTATGTCAGCTGGGCTCTTTAAGACTTTTAAAAAGAAAAGAGAAAAAAAGAGAGAAGGAAAAGAAAGAAAATAATGCCCACCAGGAGTAGATTCTGTGGGGATGCTGTAGGTGGCGCTGTTGCTCCACAGGGCCCTTTGTAGCTCTGGCCGGGGCGTGAACGAATGGGACGCTGTTGATCTCTGTGGAAAGTCTGAGTGCAGCTACTCTTTCCCAGTCACCCGCCAAGGGGTCCAAAATTCCCCAGGAGTCCCAACCTGCTGGGCTGAGTGTGCTGGGATGATCCTGAGCCCTTGTCTCTTTAAGACCACTAAAAAGAAAGCACGTGCTTTTCATTTGTCCTGGGAGCTGGCTGCGAGGACCCGGGTGCATTCCCAAGCTCAGATCCTGCAACCTCTGTCTCTCCAATCTCCGATACACTGCGTGATGTGTGTCAGTGCTCCCAGCACAGATCACCAGGGCTGGTTATTTCGCAGGGCTGTACTTCCACTCACTCCCGGCTCTGAATCCTCTCCTCCCGCTGGTGCGCTGGGGTGGTGGAGTGCTCGGGTCCCGCCGGGTCGCGGCTCCGTATCTTACCCACCTCACGGGGTGCCAAGTCCTCTCAGGTGTAGATGCAGGCTGTGTGCTGTCCTGTGTCTTCTGGTCTCTTTTTTAGGAATAGTTGTATTTGTTGTATTTTCATAAATACATATGGTTTTGGGAGGAGACTTCCACCACCCTGCTCACGCTGCCATCTTCCCAGAAGTCTCTGATCATTTTTTTTACTAAGGTATTATTGATATACACTTCTATGAAGGTTTCACATGAAAAAACAATGTGGTTACTACATTTACTCATATTATCAAGCCCGCACCCATACCCCAATGCAGTCACTGTCCATCAGTGTAAGATGCCACAGATTCACTGTTTGCCTTCTCTGTGCTATACTGTTTTCCCCATGATCCCTCACACCATGTGTACTAAACATAATACCCCCTGGTCCCCTTCTCCCTCCATCCCCACCCGCCTTCCCACACCCCTCCCCTTTGGTAACACTAGTTCCTTCTTGGAGTCTCTGAGTCTGCTGCTATTTTGTTCCTTCAGTTTTGCTTCGTTTTTATATTCCACAAATGAGGGAAATCATTTGGCATTTGTCTTTCTCTACCTGGCTTATTTCACTGAGCATTATACGTGATCATTTTTTAACAGCTTATATCTGTCTGAAAGTTTTTTACTTAGTGTGTATTACTTTTAAAACATGAATCATCAATAAGGCAATTTCATTAAAGACCAAAAAAAAGAAAAAGAAGATTAAAACTATAGCAGAAATGAATGAATGAATATAAACCAATATTAGGCTCAGTGAAACAAAAATACTGATCAAAGAAAAGAGTGAGAAAGTTTAACAACACTAGGAATGATGATGAAGGGTCACAGTCACCCTTAGCTGCTTTTCCATCATTAACAATACTTAAAAATTTTATATATATATATATAAAACATTATGCTAATTGAAAGAAGCTAGCCAGACATAAAAGGTTACATATTGTATGATTGTATTTATATGAAATATTCAGAATTGGTAAATCCATACAGATAGAACAAAGATTGATAGCTGGGAGAGGGAATGGGGAGAAATTACTCCACAGGTATAGGGTTTATTTTGGAATGGTGGAAATGTTTTGCAACTGGATAGAGGTGGTAGCTGCATAGCACTGTGAATGTACTAAACACCACTGAATTGTTCATTTTTAAATGACTACCTTTATTTATGTGAATATTGACTCAAATTAAAAAAGATATTCATTATATATCTAAAATAATATACATATTTTATGTATCCTTGAGACAATAAATTTGAAAATGGACGGATATTGGATAATATTAAGAAACTATTGTTAGAAATTTAACACTTATATAGGCACTGTGAATACGTCCCTCTACCACTCAGACCACTCAGGCCCCTCCTTTAGGACAACCCCCAAATGTCCCCCCTGATCTAGCCACTGACGATGCCAAAGCCAAGCACGAGCTGAAGGTCTCCAGTACCCCACTCAGCCAGAAGTTGTCCACCTGCGCTGGTCATGAAGCTTTCCTCTGCAAGCTTCACAGCCTCCCTTCCAGGCTCCACGATTCTCTTTGGCCAGCGGCTCCATTACATCCTGCCATTGGGAGGCGCTAGAGAGTGAGCTGGAGGAAGGAGAGGACTTGGTTCTGGGTTTTGTCAGCATAAACTCAGCAGCAGTCTTCACGTGGCTGTGGTTGGTTTCACTAGGAGCAGTTGATTCCCGTTTGCAGCTTTCTCTAGAACCAACCTGACGGGTGCCCTCAGAGACCCTGGCATTGACGTCTTCAGAGGTCAGCGCCCCTTCTCCAAGCTTGTCAGTCTTAAATCCAACCTCTTTTTCCTCTAGTCCTAGGAGGCTTAGTTGTCTCCAGCAATTGCTTAGAGTCCCCTTTTTGTCTTTTCAGCTCTCTAATACATGAGTTAACCATTCTTTCTTTTTACTTTTTTAAAAAATTGAAGTATAGCTGACATACAATATAATATTGGTTTCAGGTGTGCAACATAGTGATTTGACACATATATACATGATGAAATGCTCACCACAATAAGTGTAGTTACTTACCACCTGTCACCATGCAAAGATATTATGATATTAATGACTATATTCCCCATGCTGAGCTTTTCACCCCATGAGTGACTTGGTTTATAATGGGAAGTTTGTACCTCTTAATCCCCTTCACCTATTTCACCCATCCCCCAATCCAACTATCCTATGGCAACTACCAGTTTGTTTTCTGTATTTATGAGTCTATTTCTGTTTTGTTTGTTTGATTTGTCTTTTTAGATTCCCCATACAAATGAAATCATATAGTATTTGTCTTTGCCTTTTTTCACTTAGCATAATACCCTCTATGTTGTTACAAATGGCAATGTTTCATTCTTTTTTACTGCTGAGTAATAGTCCATTACATATATATATAGCATATCTTTATCCATTCATCTATTCATGGACACTTAGGTTGCTTCCATACTTTGGCTATTGTAAATAATGCTTCAATAAACAAGGGTGTATATATGTTTTTGAATTAGTGATTTTGTTTTCTTCAGGTACATATACAGAGGTAGTGTTGTATTTCTATTTTTAGTTTTTTGAAGAACCTCCCTACTGTTTTCCATAGTGGCTGCACTAGTTTACATTCCCACCAATAGTGCATGGGGTTCCCTTTTCTCCACATCCTTGCTAACACATCTTATTTCTTATCTTTTTGATACTATTCATCCTGACTGGTATGAGGTGATACCTCATTGTGGTTTTGATTTGTATTTCCCTGATGATTACTCATGTGGAGTATCTTTTCGTGTGTCTTTGGTCATCTATATGTCTTCTTTGGAAAAATGTCTATTCAGATCCCCTGCCCATTTTTTAATTGAATTATTTGGGGTTTTTTTTGGTGTTGAGTTATATGAGTTCTTTATATATTTTGGATATTAATCCCTTATCATATATATATTTGCAAATATATTCTCCCATTCCATAGGTTGCCTTTTTGTTTTGTTGATGGTTTGCTTTGCTGTGCAGAAGCTTTTTAGTTTGATATATTCCCACTTATTTACGTTTTTGTTTCCCTTGTCTGGGGAGACAGGTGTAGAAAAAAATCGCTAATGCCAGTGTTCAAGACTTTACCACCTATATTTTCTTTTAGGAGTTTTATGATTTCAGGTCTTATATTTAGGTCTTTAATCTATTTTGAGTGTATTTTTGTGTATGGTATAAAACAGTGGTCCAGTGTCATTCTTTTGCATGTAGCTGTCCAGTTTTGCCAACCCCATTTAAGTGACTTGTCCTCATTGCATATTTGTGCCTTATTTGTCATATATGAATTGATCATATAAGTGTGGGTTTTTTTCTGGGCTTTCTATTCTGCTACATTGATCTATGTGTCTATTTTTGTGCTGGTACCATACTGTTTTGATTACCATAGCTTTGTGGTATAGTCTGAAATCTGGGCATGTGATACCCCGGCTTTGTTTTCTTTCTCAAGATTGCTTTGGCTAACTATTGTTTATAACAAATTTGATCTGTGAAGTCATTGTCTTGTTCCTGTCTTTTGACAGGACATGACTGATGCATCACCTGTAGACAGTTATTCATTATATTTCCTTTATAGTATTTTGTATGTCTGAAATACTTAATTTAATATTTTCAATTTACCACTTTAATTAGCAACAAAAAAATATTAGCTAGGAATAAAGCAGCCAAAAGATATACATGCAATGTAAGGTGATATTATTAAAGAACAGCTAAATAAATGGAAAGATATATTACATGTATAGATGGGAAGATGAATGTCCCTAAAGATGCCAATCTTCTCTAAATGAAATCTTGATGGGGGGCCTGGAATTTGTGTTTTATCACTCTAGGAGAATTTGAAATTATGCTTCTTGGATCAACTTTGGAAAACAGTGATGAAGAAGAATATTTCACATAAATATTTTCTCAAAGAAAACTTAATAATTTATAAAGTGATTTTCAGTAGAGCCTAACCCCATGAGTATTTTGTATTTTTCTTTACCATTGTCTTTATACATAAATATAGTTTCCATTTCCTTGAAAGTCTATAATTATTAGCCAAGACTTGGGGAAATAAATCAGAACAAAATTCATGAAGCCAATATTCTGAAATATGCAATATATGTATTTGAATTTTTGAAATGCATGTTCTCTCTCCCAATATTCCATACATGACAAGTTTTTATTTGAAGTATCCTCTTCCTGCTGGAGGCACCCCAGTGTGTGCCAATCTACTAGTATACTGCCATCAATATGCTTGAGCAATCTGGGTATAAAGTATAATCATTTTCTAAATCTTTTAGTGTCTGCCAGAAATGTGGAAGTGTATAGCAAATGCTGAAATTGGCCAAATTCCTATAAGGGCTAAAGTCAGGGTTAGCTCAGAAGGATGGTATTGGGTAATTGAATTTAACAATAAGCTATTTGTTCTATGAAAAGGTAAACACTCCTTTTCCCTACCTACAACCCCAATAATATCTAATAAACATGAAATCTAAGTCCTTTGATGAAATAAGAATCTTGGCTGCTTTAAAGGTTAGTAGGAGCTTTTCTTTCTCTGAAAATACTCTGAAGTAGACAAGTCAAACTAGTATGGTTAATTTAACTCTTACTGACCCTTCAAAACACAGCTCAGATGTCACCTTAAACCTTCCTTAGATCTTTCCACCACCAGTAGAAAATAGGCCTTAAGAAGTTATTTTGCAATACCTCTATCTTATGAATCACATTGTTATTTTGTTGTGTATGTCACTGGCCAGTATCGGCCTGGGAGCCCTTATTCTAAATCTTAGTATGCCCAATGCCTAATAAAGTGCTCAGAATATCAGTGCTAGAAAATGTTTAATTGATGAATGAAAACTTTTTGTTGCCACCAAGTTTATCCTGGGGTGATCTTGGTCCTGTGGCTGCCTGAGGTCTTTGGGTTATAGAGGGATATCACCACCATGACATTCTCCAAGAGGCAGCACAAAAAGATACCATTTTGGAGAACTGATGGTTTGGCTTTTGTCTGTACAGGTTCAGAAAATTAGTGATCAATGCATTTTATCTATTCAGAGGCTCTTTTTCTCAATAAGTATATATTGAGAGCTTTCTCTGAGCCTGGCTTTATTCTGGACACTGGAAATACAGGAGTTCCACAGGCATGGTCCCCTGCTCTCACTTTGTTTACCACCTGGCTCGGGAAAAGAGCCAACTGTTCTCACATGAACAGTGGGATTGCCTGGGATGGGATGGTACAGCATGCTAGGGATACATAATAGTGCACCTAAGACACTCTGGGTGTGGAGGGGCTTCCTGGAGGGACCACCCAGAATACCCTCTATCCAGAGTACAGCTCTCAGGTCTGATTTACAAAGTCAAGATGTCCCTTTGTTAACAATGAGCAATAGAAGTGGCTCACCAAATGGAAATGCGCACATACCTACATTCTTTCTCTGTAGTCAAGCCCACATAGGGAGTCAGATTATAATAGGAAGGTTGTTTGGTAAGAAATCAAAACAATTCTCCCTGTCCAAAGGCATTAGATTAGGATGGTGGAACCTGCATCCCCACACTAGGGATAGCCTTGCAAATAGGGCCATTATTTTTGAAGTTCTCTTTTTTGACCAAGATTTTCTTTCTCCAAAACATTGCTTGGATGGGCTCTTCCAACCTGAGCTCCCTGACTCTCCCTTTTTTAGGTTTCTGCTCTTCTGATAGACTGCTTCTTTAGATATGTCAATGCCTTTGATCATAGTATAGGTATGATACTTGTATGGTAAGTTCTGTAATTTACTGTCAGCAAAAACAGTATAGTAATAGCAATAGTAGCGGCCTCTGTGTGTGTGTGTGTGTGTGTGTGTTGTATTAAATTAAGGGCTGGAGAAGACTTCACTCAGAACTTTTACACACTAGGAGTGGTCAGCTATATTAATCAGGGAGTCCACAGTCTATATTCTACCTACTACCAAGGCTTCTGTCTATGACCAGAGTCTTTGCTCAGGAGCAGAATGAAGGTTAGAAATTGTTTTTCGCTGGTGAAATAAGTAGCTTGTTAGCCACTATAATGGGTGATAGAAATGGTCTTGCATTGGTGAAATAAAAATCAAGGTATGTAATATTCAAGATACATGCATTGTTTAAAATATGTGAGACTCTCTTACATCAACAGAATATAAGAACCTAGCAAGTCTGAAGTCTGTTACCTTTGGGATAATACTATAGTCTAAACTTCTAAATGTTCCTGTGTCCAGCTATGAACTCTGAGAGTTCCAGTTCTGTGATACTGGCTAATGTGGCCAAAACAGAGTCCTCCCTCTGTATTAGTGGTGAGTCTGCCTGTGTGCCTTTGCATTTCACACAAAATGATTATTGGAGCAGGTAAAGGACAGAGAGCTGAGACATCATTGAACTCACTGTTCATAAGAACTGTTTTGTATCTCAGGCTCGTAGCTGTTTAATAAACATCTGAATAAATGGGCCCTTATTCAGGTTATGTTGGATAGCCCTTAGGGAGCCTGGGGAGAATATCCAATACCCAATGAGGAGCTGTTTCTCTTGTGACCTTCCCCTTCCCGGCAGGCACGGTCCATAACAGAGACAATAATTTCTTGAGCAAATGTGAGAATAATTAGTGTAGACAGAACACTGGGTGTCCTTTAAAGACTTGGAAATAAAGAAATGATAACCCATGAAGACCTAAAATATAACCCCAACAATGAATCCCAGCTGAGATAAGCAAAGTGCTTTTCAGAGTCCGGAGTTTAGGCTTGACAGTGACCTCTTTGCAGGCATTTAAGATTAAGATCTAAACAAAGAATGGATCTATCAACAATCAAGTTAGTCCGACCCTAGGAAAAAGAGTAATCTAGGACCCAGAGGGCCAGGCAGAAGCTCTTCTTTTTCTCACAAGCATTGCCAGCTACATGTCACTTCTATGCTGCCTGTCGTAGAAGCCAAAAACAGCCTGGCCCACACTCAAGAAGAGGGGAATCAGACTCCACCTTTCGAAGGCAGTTGCATCAAAGAACTTGTGGACAGATTTAAAACCACCATCAACTACATTAAAGATGTTATAAGAATCGTACTGATGCCGGGGTTCTTGTTCACTGGAGCCAAAGAATGAACTTTGCTAACAGTCAAGGTAGGAGAGCAAGGTACAGGCTTTTATTTAGAGATAGAGTGAAAGGACAGAGCTCCTGGCTCATGCCAGGAGGGGACAAGAGAGTCCGGGGTGGTACGTTGTCTAGGGGTTTTTATAGGCAATTGAGAGACAAAGGGCTAGGGATGTACACCTGTTAAGTGGTCCCAAATACTTTTGAAGAAACACTAAGTTTCTTATTAGTGTTCCTGGTTATTTACAAGAACTTTACAGATCTGATGTCCTCCCAGGATAGCAGCTTCCTGGTCTGGGAGCATATCACTCAAGGCTGCCTGCTTTGCTCCAAAGGTGGGCTGAGTCATTGTTTTACTTTTTTAACTAATTGGTTTCAAGATGGAATCCTTCCTGTTTTTTTTTACTATGTTGCTTTGGGCTTGCAGTAGTTTTGGGCTTGTTTGCTATATTGCCCAAGTCGCAACAAATCATTTGTTTAGGGCTGGAGGAAGAAAGAAAAATAAACTGGGCTCCCCAGCAGGCCAAAGCAAATCTCGTAATGGTTATCTTGTTTTTTTTCCAGAGGCCCTCACCTTACTCTGTCTAAGCCCATGGTCCCTGTCTCAAAACCTCTAAAATTTCTATTTCTTGCAGGAGCAGAAATAGCCATGTTTCTTTGGTGTAACCAGTTTGTTTTTATTTTGTAATGGTGTGGATCACTGTAAATTGTGTTTTCTCCTTTTCTCGGCTGTCAAGAAGCTCAAAATAAAAATTTAGTTCACCTGAAGCTTGAGTACAAGACCTTAAGGCATGTGTTTTATAGATTCAACTCCTCCGTGACTTCATCTTATTTTTCCTATCCTTTCACTTTCATTTTATTCTTATTCCTCCCCCCGCCTCTATGTATGTGTGTGTGTGTATGCATATATGTTGTGGCATATTGTGTATATGTTTACAAGTCACCCAAATCCCTATCCCTTCTGAAATAAAAACACATATAAATAAAATTAATACAACTAAATATTTTTCATTTCTCATAAGACTTGAGGTCACTTGCATAATTTTGTTTTCTTAATAAAGATAACTCGTGATTTTTTTGTTCCATATATAGTTATACTCAAATACAGAAAATCATGAAGTAAAAATACTTCCAAATCTCACCACCTAGGAAAAAACGTTATTAACATTTTGATTAATATCCTTCTAAACATCTCTTTATAAACATACAGGGAATTCTATATAAATGGTTATTTTTTAAAGCTAACTATGTGTGTACGTTTTCTAGATCAATTTAAAAAATGTTAATCATTTTTAGTAGCTACATGATGTTCTTTTGTACCATAATTTAATTATGGTGCATTTTAACACTCAAGTCCCTGGATGAGTTAGAAGCATTGCCGATAGATTCTGCATCTTGCTGGGACTTTTGACTTTAAGAAGGTGAGGCATCAGCTTTATACAGAACCTGGGTATGGGATCATTATCTACTGCTCTAGTTTTGAAATCTGAAAGCCAGACTGAGGTGTTCTGACCATGAAATAAAATTATAGCACTTTATCCTAATTTACAGCTATAGTTAAAACTAATAGATGGAATTTCCCCCAAATTGATATTTTATTCTCATGTATGTTATTACATTTTTGGCATCTGTTACAGCTGTTTGTTTAGTCTTCATCTCTAATAAAAAATGGTATAGAATTTACACAAATATTCATGAGTTATTTAATATGACAGGATTTCATGACGGTCTATGACTTTCAGAGGGCCGGTTATTGGCGATCTCGTTCCATCAGATGGAAATAGTGGAATATCTCTGAAGAAAACTCCACCCTCCGCTTTAGTCACGTCCAGAAAAAAATCGATTCAACAAACCGAGTTTGTTTAAAATAATTCAGTAACGTAACGACTGGCGGAGAAAGCAAAATATTCGACATGTACTAAGCGCCAACTAAATGCGGAGAACTGTGCTAGAAGCAGGGGCGGTTCAGCCAAGGTGAATAGGATGCATCCCTTATCCAGGAGAAGCTCGGGACAGGTAAACGGTGCAGAGAGCTCTGGTGGAGGGGCAGGTGTCCCGCCAGAAACCTCAATTTCTGAAAGTCATTAATTACATCTCTCCTGCATGAAAGTCAAGAAGTATTTCCCCTCAGCCCCAAATCATTCGGACTCAATACCGAAGAAGAGCAACAAAAGTAAAAACACAACGTATACAGAATCTCGCTCCTTCCCAAACACTGCAATAGCTCTAAACTTTTCCCACAGGATAACAGAGAGTACCTTCCGGTATCGGTACATCAACCGCAGAAAACTACAAGCCCCAGTAGGCTGCACTGCGCAGCAGTGGCTGTTCTCCCCGTCCAGGAATGCCGCATTACAGTGCCACCCTATCCGCGCCTGCGAGCGGTAGCCGTGTAGCCTGCTGGGGCTTGTAGTCCGCTCCAGAGTCCCTTTCCTGTCCGCGCAGACTCGCGCGGCCTAGGTTTGCCCTTCGGCCCCGCAGAAGCCCAGCCCTGGTTTCAATGCTCCCCACCCCCATTTCGCTCCATTCCTTCGGGTACCAACCTCCTCCGGTCACGTGGAAGCCTTGCGTGTGGCGATTGGCCGTGGGATTTCAGGGGCGGGGCGCGAGGCCCAGTGAGGTTCGGTGCCCCTCGTCGGACCGCTTGTTTGGCTGCTCCCGTCACCTCATGGCGACGCGGGTTGAGGAGGCAGCGCCGGGAAGAGGCGACGGCGCCGAGGAGGTGATTGAAGCCGGACCGGGCGGACCGCGACGCAGCCCGCGGCAGAAGGTCAGTGTTGGTGGCGTCCCCGTTGGTGCCGCGCTGGGAGAATGCTCGGGCTAGCTTTTTCGGGATCCACCTCTTCACTCTCCCCGTTTACCTTTAGCCACGGGACGAACATCCGGCCCTCTTTCCTCCAGGGGGTGACGACAGTGGGAGCAGGTGGGGAAGAGTGGGACCGGGATGGATGAGGTGAGAGGGGACACAGGTTGTGGTTTGCGGGTGCTTGGCGGGCGGGGGAGCGAGAGGGCTGGGGGCGCAACCTGCTGTGAGGGGGAAGGGGTGCGGGGCGGGGGCGCGCCGGGTGTGACAGCCACGTGCGGCCGGCGCCGCGGAGCCCCAGGCGCCAGGTGTTCTCTCTCCCAGCCTCCGCCCTCCGTGTGCTCCTCGGCGCTCTCTGCGCTGGGCGCCGCCGCCGGGGGGCTGCCTGGGGTCAACCTGCTGGTCCTGCTTGCGCCGGGCAGGTGCACTGGGCGCGCCCGGGTGGCGCGGACAAGGTTGTTGCGCAGTAAGAAAATTGCGCGGGAGCCGGGGTTACGCTGCGCCCCCCTTTCTCTGCCCCACCCTCCCCGCCCCGCGCTCCCTGCCACTGGAGGGGCTGCTCGGACCCTGGGGCTGGTCTCTGGGTGCCACGGGCCCGGCTGCACGTGGGGCCGGGAATGGGGAGGCGATGCTGGAGAGGACCTGCGTCCCGCAGCGTTGGGAGCAGCATCACTTGATAGCCGGTCTTCCCAATCCAGGTCTCCCCACTCCTTGCTCTTTATTTATTGCCCCCCTTTCTTCCTTTTTTTTTTTTTTGGTGAGCGGAAACTTGAGCGCCTCCCCTTCTGGCCTTTGGTCTCTTAATCTGGGAGACAGGCTGGACCGTTCCCCTTGCCTTACTTGACTCACGTCGAGTTTTCAGTGTCTCCCTGGATACAGGAAAATCGAGACCTTCAGAATGGGAGAATTCCACTTGTTCTGGAGTCAGTGGGTGGAGTTCGGAAACGATTGCACAACGGAGTCGGGTACAGGGCTTTTAGGACCCAGGAATGGAGAACTGCGGGAAAAGGGGCTGGAAAGATGGAAACTGTCTCTTTTTACTTTCATTTGAACATATTTAAACGTTCAACTTGTTGGAAGTCCTGCTAGATCACTCAAGGCTATTTAATACTACTTAATTATGCGTATGAGTACTCTTAAAAATCACTCCCGTATGAAATTACAAAATAATATTTTTCTAATGCGACTCAGGAACCTGAAAAGGGAAAACAAAGGTTAGGTTTACATCTGAGCACCATGTCAAGAATTAGCTTTTGGGGCCTGTTTCTAAGGTCACGTATTTTCATGTCTTTCTGCATGAGAGTGTTACTACTTCTCAATTACCTCCTTTTCTCTCCCTTTTGTACTCTAAAAGATGCAGTACTCGAAGGACTGAAAAAGAAGCTGTGGACCAAATGTACCCTAGGGATTCAACACTGTCACTTTGGACACTTCACTTACTCCCTGAGGTTGGGGGACCCAATCTGTGTTTGATTTCATAGGTCACCCAGGGGAGGACTCTGATAAAAAGCCACTGCAATTGAGGATATAAGTTCCCTTTTATGCCACTGGGATAAAGACAAAAAGTGAATTAGGAGTTGAGGTTTAATCAACTGGCATTTTAAACCAACCAGGATAAGAGGTAATGACCCTTTGAGGCAGGCTCCGGTTACCAGCTGGATATGAATAGTCGTGTGTGTCTGTACTGGCTCATTTTTGTTTGCTTACCTTGTGCACCTTTTTTTCTCTTTGCTCTTGCTTTTCTGGACATCTTTTTTCCCTTTGATTTACGATTGACTGTGACATGGAATTGAAATACACGGTTAAATATTAGTTTTTGAATTTTCATTTTGAAAAGTTGGGTTTGTCTGCAAAAATCACTTTTAAGCTCTTTCCTCATGACCCTTAATTTTTCATTTCCTCTGGGTCCCTGACTTGAAAAAATATTCCTAATTCTAACGTGATCTGTTCTCTGTTTTTCAGTAATTAGACAAGATGTTTAACCGAATTGTTTGAAAATATTGAAGGAATGAAGGGAGAAGTGACTTTTACTATTGGGTTGCATTATGACAAAGTGAAACAATGGAGATGGGCCGTTATTGGTTCCTGGTTGTTTTAAACATCTACTTAATTATTCTTGACCTCAATTAATTGTAACATTGGTTCAAAACTGTATAAATTTGGTCTCCTGATAGCTTTTTCTTTTAAAGTTAACCCTTAACAGTACATTTCTAGAGGTCTCTTGAATTGTCTAGAACTGTGCTAATATAATAGTCGCTAGCTGCACATGGCTATTTAAATATTAAATTAAGTAAAATTAAAAATTCCATTCCTCACTCATACTAGCTACACTTCAAGTGTTCAGTAGCCAATGTGACTAGTGGTGTTGTATTAGAGCAGATCTAGAATGTTTCTATCATTGCATAAAGTTCTGTTGGACAACATTGGTCTAAAAAGATGGGATATACATTGTCAAGTATTCAGGCATTTTTTAGATCACCAAGCTCAGTCATATGACTTCCTAAATCCCTATGTAGAATTAGCTTTATAGGATTGAGTTTGGAAAATTACTAAACTTTTTTTGGAGCAGTTTTAGAATTACAGAACAAATGAACATAAATTACAGAGTTCCCATATATCCCCCACACACCACCCATTCCCCTATTATTTACATCTTGCATTAGTGTGGTGCATTACATTAGGGTTCATTCCTGGTGTACATTCTAACAGTTCTAACAAATGTATAATGGCTTATAATCCACCATTACAATATAGAGATGGTAGTTTCATTGCCCTAAAAACTCCGTTTCCCTCTGTCCCTTCCCCCAAACTGCTGCTACCACTGATCTTTACTGTCTCTATATAGTTTTTTTGCCTTCTCCAGAAAGTCTAAGGTTTTTTTGTTTTTTTTTTAAAACTAGATTTCTGTTTGGGAATATTAAAAATGATTTAACTACTGTTTAACTTATTTTTAGGTCAATAAGCCATTTGGAAGGATAAAGATACATGGAACCTAGGCCTCAAATTAACAAAATCTTACATATACCGCCCTCTAGTTTTTACAGCGTATTTGCACATACATTAACTTTTTCAGCATTACTTGATGCTATGGAGAAGGATAGGCAGCTGACATTGCCCTCATTTACAGATGACAAACTGTTCCAGCAGGGTCAAGTGATTTGCCTAAGGGTTGAAGCTGAGTCTGGAACCCAATACCCTTTCATATACACTACAATAATAAGTAGTGTAGTGGAGGATAAATAATACGGATTTTGGAGTCAAGACTCATGGCTCTCTGCCACTTAACTAGCTGTGCAACCTTGGGCAAGTTACTCAATCTTCCTAAGCCTCAGTACATCATCTGTAAAGTGAGGGTGATGCTAATACCTACCATGTGGGGTGAAGAATAAGAGCTGATGTGAGCATTTAGCACAGTACCAGGCATGTAGAATTTTACTTGATTTGGTGGGGAGACTATATGAAGGATGCATTCCTCTTGCTTTAAGGTGCTGTTAATTTTGCAAACCCATTTCCAACCCTTGTTTTCTTCCTTCACTCTTCCTAGAATTTCTCTTTGAAGACATAATAAGAAATCATATCAGGGCGGGACAAGAGTATAGGGATAGAAAGAAAATACTTCATTATCTTGTTTTTCTTCCCAATTGCAGAGTAGATGAATTTCCACTCTTCTGGCACAAAGATTTAAGTAGTAAGAGTCAGAGTATTGTTGGCTGTCATCAAGCTTTGGTAAATTTCATTTTCATGGGGAACCAAGCAGGCAAAGCAATAATGAGAGCAGCCCAGATACAGCACATTTTTTTCTAGTAGTATGTTCTTAGATCATCATATGCCACCTTTATTTATTACATCACTGGAAGGTGTTTTATGTGTTACTTTGTGTGTCATTTATATTGGTCTTGACTACAGTGGTTTTACTTAGGAATGTTTAGGTCAAATACAGATGCCATAAATAGGGTCTGTGTGATTTTGCTTTTGTGTGGGATTCTTCACTGATAGATTTTTCAATAAGTATGCTGTTCAGATTTTACACTTTTCAGGGAGTTGTGTTTCAGTGGAAAGAAATTGGAGTTTTCGTTGTCCTGCACTGTGCTAGGCACTTAAAACATACTTGGATTCTAATACCTCCTTACTTCTGCAGAGTAGGTAGTATCCCCAGGTACACAGATAAGGCATCTGAGGCCCAGGCCAAAAAAAAAAATTGCTCACGGTGAAGTTGGCATAGAGTGGTATATGACCTCTACCCCCCATTCCAGATGCCTGTCACAAGCCCCAGGCAGTTACCCATGCTTCTGACCAACTGGCTACAGATTGGAGATTCCCATGACCTCCCCTTTAGGTTCAATTAATTTGCTAGAGCCACTCACAGAACTCAGGAAAACATGTTTACCAGTTTGATTAAGGATACCGTAAAGGATACAAGTTAGCAGCCAGATGAAGAGAGACATAGGTAAAAGTCCCAAATAAAGGAGCTTCTGTCCTTGTGGAGCTTGGGGCCTGGCTCAGTGGCACATGGTTCCCCAAGCATAGAAGCTCTCTCCAACCAAGAAGCAGGATCTGATTGAGCAGAGCAGGCAGAGCAGAGACAGAGATAAGCTCTTCTCCAGCATTTTTGTGAGGGCTTCACTGCCTAGTCATGATTGACTAAATTATTGGCCATTGGCTGATACAATCTCTAGCCCCCCCCCCTCCCACTAGCATGAGGGTCCAAAAATCTCATTACCATACCAAAACACCTGTTCCACTTTTAAGACTAAAGTTTTCAGGAACTGTGGATGAAGACCAGTATGCCTGGGAAATACATATTTGGTCATATGAATGACCAAATACATATTTCTTAAAACATATCACACCAAGTGATTTCTAACCTGCTATCTCCAAGAAATCCCTTTGCCTCTTCCTCCCCTTCCTACCCCTGCAGTTCCTGACATGATTATGTAGGATTGGTTCTAACGTGATTATTAGTAACTTTTAGTTAATGTAATGGATGTGACAGTATTTAAAATGTGTAAAGTAGTGTACATATTTAATATAGTGTTGATCAACATGGAGAATTAGCTATATTTGAAATTTTCCCAAGTGGGTATTTCTAAAAGCAGATTAAAACAGATCAGGTGACCCGTAAAGGGTTCGAATCCCCAAAGTATGTTTTTACGATTCAGTTTATTTCCTACTTGAAATTCTCTTGGTATTTATAATTACTGAAATTTTATTATTTGAGGCAAAAGACACATAAAATGACCAGTGTTGTTCTCTTATGCTATCAAAATAATATTATTTGCATTTATTGCTCAAGGCATTGATTGCATTCAGTTAAATTTCCAAAATGTCCCTGGAATAACTCCCACTATCCCTAACTTCCCAATCTGTAGTCTGCCACAAGTAATATTACTAAACCACTACTTGCTCACTTTTCTTCTTTGTCTCTTCTCAGAAAGGTCAAAGTAGAATAGTTTGACAAGGAAGATGTACCAGAAGCCTAGAACCACATTTCTTTAAGGATTTTTTGGATTGACATGTGGGCCGTATTAAAGTGAGGATACAGTTATTTTGTGTAATTTGCAAATATATCCCTTTTCAGATATAACAGTTCTGCTGCATGGTAGCAATTGATTTTCATTAATCTCTCATCTTTTTATAACTCTTAGATGTTAGATGTACATCCCAAGTTTACAGATAAGGAAACTGAAAGGTTGACTTTCCCATGCTCCTCATGGCCACATAGGAAGTAGTAAGTGGTATATTCAAAGGCCACGCTCTTTGGGCACCAAAGCTGTTAATCATATCCCAGGTGTCTTGTGTTCTTTAACACATTTCTTGAGGATATGTACCCCCTCTTGAATGTGAGCAAAACTTGGTGGTAGGTAAAACAAATAATAGTTCTTGCTAAATGAAGACAAATTGTGAAGGGTGGGGTTGGGGCATTGTAGGTTATAGCAAAGTTATTGTAATCAAGGAATTGGGGGAGTTTGGAGCCTTACAGGTTTAATATCTTGTGTTCCATTCACTTAGGCCCTAGGTTTACCTTAAGATAAATGATTTAGGAGGTGTGCTGTAACTCCCTGCAAAGGCACCTCCAGGTATAATTTGGACAAATTGAAAAAGGTAGAGAAGGTTTAGAGAGACCCTTTTTAAAAACTTGTCTTAAAGTTCACCTGATATGGTATTAACAAAGAGCTGAAGTGGTCTGGGTAAGTAGGACAAGCTAAAAAGAGAAGGCTTGATGTTTCAGAGATGCATCATGATTGATTCACATGGAACTAGTGAAGGGTGACTTCATAAAACTGGGACAGGGATATTCCATTTAGGTATAGGTAACCCATAAGAGTAGGGGGACCATTTTACATCTTAGGAGCCTGTGGCTTGATGCTAATTGTGTGACCCAGCTCCTGCCCCATTGCAAAATAGGTTAGCTCCACACATATTTTAGTAGTTTTTGGTGTTAAATCTTCAGATTTCCTGATCCGTTTTTGCTGCCTAGGTGTTTAGACTAATACAGGTATTTCTCAGATTGATCACTGAATTTCAATTTTAGAGCCAGAAGTAATTTCGCAAATCATGGAGTCCTCTACCATAGCCGTAGAAGCTAAATGTGAAATCTAATGACATCATACTCATTAGAAAAGGCAAATGATGTGCAGTCTGATATGGATGTTAGCACCTGCTGCTATAGATAGTAGCACCTTTTACTGTAAGAGACCATGAGGCCAAAGAGGCTGTGTCCTAACTAGACCTTTACCAGACCTGTACTCATTCTTGGCTGTTTCACCAGTGAGGGAAATCAGGTTCCCTCACCCTAACTTCAGCACTAGTTTGCCCCTCACTTTTTCTCCTTTACCTGTTAATGCCTCTGTGCTCCTCTGTCACATGTACTGCAACAGTGTTTATGGAGCCTTCAGCTGCCAAAAGTTAGGAGTTGGGACAACTCCTAGAATTTATCTTGCCTCCATTTATGTCCTTCCTTAGAACTCTGTCATTGCTCTCACTTTACTCATGTATTCATTTGTTAATTTTTTTGGATAACAACTTTATTGAGGTATAACACATACCATATAATTCATCCACCTAAAGTGTACAATCCACAGAGTTGAGTGACCATCACTACACTTACTTTTTAATCTAACCCTGGAAGAACATATTCTCTGGAATGTTACAGAGAAAGATAAGAATTCAATCTCTGCTTTCCAAGTCCTAGGTCTACGACCATGGGCAAATTACTTAAGGTTACCTTAACACTGAGGTGGTTTGTTCATCATACCTGCCTGTGAGATGGTTCTGGGATTAAATGAGGAAGTACATCAAGTGCTGTTGGAGAGGTTTCTGAAGGAGCCACAGGAAATGGCACTCTCTCCTGTCCTCCCATCTGGCCCCAGGGCACATTCTCTAGAAATGGATTTGGTTGGTTATGGGGGCCAACATAAGGACCCCTCTCAGACCTTGGTTTGACTGAGCTGGCCTTCCTGTCTCCCTATCCTTGTTCCAGGA
>JAVSCE010013011.1:0-42789 GCA_032199065.1 Smutsia gigantea | reverse complement strand
TATTTCATTATATTGTAATTGGAAGAGCATTCCATGCTCACCAAGCAGTCTTCTGGTGGTTTGATTTTCCAGAAAGGAGACTGGATAATAGATGTATGCATTTTACCCTTGTCTACAGATGTTAATATATTGGTGTATTTACATCAGATCCCTGTGAGTTTAGTACACGTGAGTCAGTCCTGAAGAGTCTGTCATTGTCCCCAAAAATATTGGATACACAGTTGAATTTGAATTTGATACAATATTGGGGACAAACTTATACTAAACATTCAGTACCCTACCTGTGAGATTGAAGGACTTGGTTTCTGAACTTGCAAAGCTGATTCTAAAGCACCTGGAACCATAGAATGCCCACTGAGGTTCTGACCACACACATGCCCCCATCCAGTGACCCTCTGGCTTTCTCTAGAATGAAATCTCACTCTGGCCCTGTCTGTGGTGATTCCCTCACCCATTTCCTATCTCTCCACCTGGCTGACTCCTCATTGTCCTTGGGGTTCTGCATAGAGTTCACCTTGCCTGGAGTTCAGCCTCTGTGCCCATGGCATGCAAACACCCCATCAGAACCCGTACCATATTTTATTATGTTTATTTCTCCAACAGTGCAGCAGCTTCCTGAGGACAGGGCCCAGGTCTGCCTGGTTCACCACTGTGTTCCCAGGTCTTGGCACGAGGCTGGGTCCAGAGCAGATGCTCAGGAAATGTTCATTCAGTGAGCGGATGAGGCCCCTTGACTCACTTGAGCCTTCAGTTCAACCCAGCCTTCAGGTCAAGGAACAGTCAGGGGACACTAAATCAAAGCTTGTCCTCAGAATGCAGAGAAACTGAGGAGAGGGTTGAACCTGGGGTTGAGGGGAAGGCCAAGGGCCAACCTCAGCATTGGCCTAAGCCTCCTGGGGACAGAGCCTTGGTCGGTCCTGGGATCTGTGGCACAGAGGTCAGAGGCAGGGGAGGGGCAGTGAGGCCAGGCTGGGAGCAGAGAGAGGCCAGGAAGGACCAGAAGCCCAGCTGAAGAAACAGCTCTGATGTGCCCTGACTCATCGCTGCATTCAGAGCAGGCAACAGTGATGCTTAATATTTGCACATTGGGGGCACTTTGCTTGCCCAGCTAGTCTGCAGGGTGGGAGCTTTCCCCCCATTGGATGGAAGGGCTTGGGGGTCTCTGCAGCTCTCGCCCCCTCTTGTGGTCTGGATTGGGGTCTGGTGGGGGCCAGGGGCATCCTGCGCATACCACTCCCGCCTCGGAGACATGCAGCTGTTGCGGTGTTGGTGACTAGCCTTTGCTGCCCTGGGAAAGGTGGAGACTCCTGGCACACACGGTGTGCCTGCAAGGCCAACGCTTGGGGCTGCGCTGCCCTTCCCAGACTCAGAGACCCTCCCCCCGAGGAGGCTGAGGACCTGCCCTCTCGGGCACAGCTTGGGTCTCAGACTACATCTTGGTCTTAGCGGTAGATCCCTCCTGGAGAACGGAGACAGATAATAAATATCAGCATAATTCTCATGCCTGGCATGCTATGCATTTTATGTGCAAAGCAAAGCACAAGCCAGCTCGGGCACAGTGCACTGAATGGTGCCTCCGGACATGTCCACATCTTTATCCTTGCTACCTGTGAATGAGACCTTGTTTAGGACAAGTGTTTCTGTGGATGTCATCAGGCTTAGGAATTCGAGAGGGAGGATCTCCCTGCGTTATCCAGGTGGGCCCCCAATCCAATGACAAGTGTTCTTATGAGAGAGGCAAGGAAGATTGGACACAGACACGAGGAAGAGGCTTCGTGGCTATGAGGCCATTTGGAGCGATGGGGTCACTAGTCAAGGGATACTGGGAGCTGGGAGAGGCTGGAAGATCCTCGCTTATGGCGTTCAGAGGGAGCGCAGCCCTGCTGTCACCTGGATCTGGGACTTCCAGCCTCCAGAACTGAGAATAAATTTTTGTGGGGCCTTAACCCACTCGGTTTATGGTAATTTACCATGGCAGTCCCAGGACTAATCCAAACAGTCCTTGATTTCTAGAGTATTTTCAGGATTCATTTTTGAGTTATGACATTTTCTGTCATGAGTGGGGCAGTTTTTCTTCTCTCTTGAGTCACTGGAAGTCATTCACTGTGTGGCAGACCTCCCCTGCCCATCCCACGCATCTTTGTGAGATCAGAGACACCCATTTCCAGGCTGGGGGCTCTCTCTGAAGTAGCACAGTGTTAAATGTTGCACACACAACCTGAGTAGCTGAACTGCAGCAAGAGTCACTTAACAAACCCTCCTTGGGTGCCCACTGTGTGCAGGACCCTGAGCTAGGCTCAGATGGCACAGCAGAGAGGACAAGGGCCCCTGCCCTGGAGGCGCTCCAATCTGATGAGTGGAGACAGACGGCACGCAAATGAGACAAATGAACACCTATGGCATAGCAGGTAATGAGGGTTTCCAGGAAAACAAAGCCTGGTGTATGTTAACTGTTTTCCTGGCTCAGTACTGTGTGTTTTCCCCATATTCCTGGGCAGTTCTGTTGAGGTGAGGACTACCCGTGCCCCATCCGTTGTCCCAGCCCCCCCAAGCACTAAGGAGGTGCCCAGCCCAGCCCCGGGCTCTCCCAGCATCCCTGCTCCCTGAGTGATGACACACAGCTGTCCTGCCTGCAGAGGTGCCCCAGGGAAGTGGAAAGGGGCTGCTGGTGGACTGGTATGGCCAAATGCCATGGGGCCTGGATGGGCAATTCAGTCTGTGACGCACACAGTGGGTGTTTAGTATTTCCCACCTGGGACTGCATTCTCGCTGCACCCTTAGGAGGGGACAGAGGTGTAGTGTTCACTTTAGGCCTCGAGATGGCGATAGACCGTCCTCATGGGCAACACCGCCACCTGGTGGTCACTGGCGCCCATGACGCCTGGAAGAAAGGGCGGAGTGGCTGCTGAGGGTCGAGAAATAGGCTTGGGGGCACAGGAAGCTGGGCTGGGGTCAGCAGCCTGGTTCCGATCTGGTCCGACCACAGGGATGTGTAGTCCCCCCACCCCAGTCCCCCCGTACACGCACGCCCAGGTCCAGGATCCTCCCACACGGCCCCATCACTGGGGGCAAATGACTCGACGTGGGGAAAGGGGTTTAGACGGACCCCTTGGTTTTCCTTTTGCCTCTAAGTGGGACAAACTGTTCGTTCCAAAGGATATTCATTCGCCTTCCTACTCAGCTTGTCAACTGAAAGCAAAATTAAGCGGAATAGATACAAGATTGAACTTCAAAGGTAATTCATAGAGTTTATGTTGCCAAATTAAGTATTTTCCAAAATGTGCCAGGCAGAGGCAAATTTACAATGAATCTAATAGAATTTAAACATCAGAGCCCCTCAATGCAGGTACCCTTTTTCAGGGTCCTGAGAGGTACCTGATCATTGTGTTCACATGGGCATATGTTTTTATAAAATTTGAAAAATAAGATATTTTAGCTGCAATTGGCTAAGACTGCTGTCTCTATCTAACCTGTCCTCCGTCACCCTTCCCTTCAGTGTTGGGAGGCATCGGTATGGTCACACGCTGATGGAGTATTTGGTGGACGTGACTAAGGGGAAGGCGAGCTGGGGGTACGCTCAGTCTGGGTTGAGTGGGTGGAGGTGCTTGGTTGCACTCACTTCCGTGTGTAGTTACTGCTCGCCATCCTCTAGGAACGGCCTCCAGGAATTCACACTCTGCCACCTTCTGTGACAGTTTACTGGTGGTGCGATATGAAGGTCCAGGGCCAGAGGTAGCGTAGCAGTCAGAGCCAGAAGCCAGGCTGTGGGAAATTGCTCCAATCAGCAGACATGTAAAATTGCAGGCAGAGCAATGTGAAATGGTACAATTTCTGTGGAAAACAGTATGACAGCTTCTCAAAAAATTAAAACTAAAACGACCTTACGATCCAGCAATTCTGCTTCTAAGTATGTATCCTAAGGAATTAACAGCAGAGTCTCGAAGACATTTGAACACCCATGTTCACAGCAGCATTACTCACAACAGCCAAAAGGCAGAAATAACCCAGGTGGCTGTCGGTGGGTGAGCAAAATGTGGTCTATGCACACAATGGAATATCATTCAGCTTTGTAAAGGGAGGAAATCCTGACACTGGCTACAGCATGGATGAACCTGGAGAACATGATGCTGAGTGAAGTAAGCCAGTCAAAAAAGACAAATCCTGTATGATCCGACTTGTGTGAAGTCCCTAGAGAAGTGAAATCCACAGAAACAGAAAGTAGGATATTGGTTGCCAAGGGCTCATGGGGAAGCAGGAGTGGAGTTCATGTTTAATGGGTAGAGTTTCAGTTTGCAAGATGAAAGTTCTGGAGATGGCCAGTGGGGATAGCTGCACAGCAGTGTGAATGTGCTTAATGCTACCAAACCATACCCTTAAAAATGGCGAAGATGTCAATTTCATGTTATGTGCATTTCACCACCATTTTTTAAACAGTGTAAGCAGAGGAGTTGGTTCTCACTGACAGGTAGTCAAAATGGATGCCCTCTCCCATCAAGGATAAAAGGGGTAAAGCAGCGTTTACAAGCATAAGTGCAACATACATTTGTTGTTGTTTTTGACAGGAGTCACACAAAACAGAATTGCTCTGAATTCTGCATAGGGCCCATGTACAGCTGACCAGCACATCTGGGGGCAGAGTCGCGTGTTTTATGCTCTCCCACAGGTAGGACTGTATTTTACCACAGTATTCTCAGTGGTAACTTGCTGGGAAAAAAAATCTTAACTAGCAATAACAAAAGCTGAATGGCACTCAACCCTGCTGAAGACTCCATCCTCTCTGTAGAAAACAGTGTGCTACAAAATTACTGGATGAGGAGGCGAGCAAAGAGCATGTAGCCAAAGAACATGGAGGAAGTGTACTAAGGAGAGATGTCTGGTAATGAATAAATATAATTCTTTTCTGGATTTTTGGATTTTTAAATGTCATGCAGAGTTTATCATTTGTAATGATTTTTTTTCTCATTCTAAATAGCGAGTTGCTTTTATGCCTAGTTTTGTAATCTTAATATTGTTTTCTTTGGTTTAAAGTAGGGCCCTAAAACTGTGTAGGTTTCCAGTCCCCCCCACCCCGAGGTTTTTCATCTTCAGGGTGGGAGCAGTTGTCTTTCCCAACTGAAAGGAAACTTCTCTGAGGGTCTTTTTAATCTGTATTATCTGTGAGGGGCTCCCTTTCATTCCTCTCTCCCCTCCCCTCTTCCCTCAGTCGAAAATATTTTCCAACAACCATTGTGATTTTGTCTTTGATCCTTAGGGTATTTAGAAGTCTCTTGCTTGATATCCAAAAATTGGGGAATTTTAAAATTATCTTTTCTGTTGTTACTTCTAGCGTAACTTCCCCATTGAGAACATACTCTGCATGTTTTCAGTCCTCCCTGTGAAATCTGTTGGGACCTGCTTTGTCGCCTTGCATGTGGGCAGTCTTGTTAAAATTTCCAGGTACATCAGAAACGAATGTGCATCCTGCAGGGGTCAGGTGTGATGTCCTCTGCCCTTCCTGGTGTGTGTGTGTTGGTCTGCTTATTCCATAAGAAACGTGTTAACATTTCCCACTATTATGGCGAATTTGCCAATTTCTCCTCTTAGCTTTGTCAGTCTTGCTTCATCTGTAATCAGGTCCATGTTATTGTGTACATACATATTGGAAGTATTACGTATTCCTTTAACCATCACCAAATGTTCCTCTTTACCTCTAGAAAAGTCTAATTGTGTGATATTAATTATGCTACAAGAGATTGATTTTGGTTGATATTGTCATGACACGTATCTTTTCCCATCTTTTCACTTTCAGTGTTTCTGCATCCTTATGCTTTAAGTCTATCTCTTATAAGCAGGATAGTTGTGTTTTTTTTCTCTCCTGTCTGATATCCTGGGTCTTTGGACAGGAGTATGTAATCATTTTGTATTTGATGTAAAGCTGGGGTATTTGGGTTTAAATCTTTCATATTCCTATTTGTTTTCTATTTGTCCTGTCTGTTCTATGTCTTTTCCTCCCCTTTCTCTTCCTCTTCTCTACTAATTATATTTTATTATTCTATTTTCCCCCTAATAAATAGTTGTATATACTTTTACTGATTACCCTAGAGATTAAAATATGAGCTCTTGATCTATTAAAGTCAGATATAAATTAAAATTAGTACTTCTGCCACTGGCATGACAATGCAAAGGCATGTTTATATCCTTCTTGTCTTTCATATTATTGTTATCATGTCATTTATATTTATACATATGTGTATGTATGTATATAGTGTGTGTATATATATAATTTTAAAGCAGCTTTATTGAGGTATAATTCACATGCAATAAAATACACCCAGTTTAAGTGTACAGTTCAATGTACAAATACATAAATGTAGTCACCGCCTCAGTCATGCCTATCTCAATCACTTGGAGAATTCCCTAGTTCCCCTGCAGTGAGTCACCTCAACAATCAGGCAGGGAGAACACATGGGGTCCAAGGGCTCCAGGAGGCATCTGAGCCCAGGGCTCACTCAGACGTGCCGGGATGGTACTGAAAACTGCCCTCCCCTCCCGAGACCACCTACAAAGGGAAATTTCTCCAGAAGAGAGGTGGAGGGGGTCCTGGACAGTCATGTGGGGAAGACAAACTAGACTCACCCTGTGTCTCCCCAAACGTCTTCCCCAACACTCCTCCTCTAGGGTTCCACTTTCTCAGGAATGGCTGCACCAGGGCCCCCACTCCTGCCCCCATCCGCCGCCATGAGCCCCACTACCCTCCTCAGCAGAGCCCACCTTCCAGTCCCACCCCTTCCATTGCCCCGTGGCCCACAGCACCTCTCAGCTGCAATGCTACCAGCCTCCTAACTTCCCCACGTCCACTTACGTTTTTCTCTCTGAGGAATGGGTAACTACATACTTGTGGTTCAAAATCCACAAGACACCAAAGTCCCTCCCACTCCTTCCCCTCAGACATTAAGATCACTTTTCTCTGGAGGTGACTCATGGTAACCCTCTCTTGCTTATCTCTCTGGAGATAATCTACATAGTTATAAGCAAAAGTGTATGTATGTTCTCAGTCCCCTTTTAAAAAGTGAACAGCTCATCCACAAATGACCTTTTATTCTATTTTCCCTCTAACAAATAGCTGCAGACGCTTTTCCTGGCTTCCCTGAAGACTGGAATATGACTCCTTGCTCTGTTAGGGTCGGCTCTGAATTAGCTGGCCACAAATCGTCCTATACCCTTCCTCCTGCACCTTCCTTTTTCCCTGACAATATATCATGGGAATTACTCCGGATCAATTCATACAGCACTTCCTCATTTTTTTGAACAAATGAACATGATTCCACTGTGTGGCCCCTGATTGATTTAACTAGCCCTCTTTGTGGGATATTTAGGTTGTTTCCAGCCTTTGGCAAATACAATATAGCAATGAATCACTGTCCTGTGTCATTTCACACATGGGTGGATATCTGTAAGAGATTGTAGGCTGAAAGGGTATGTGCATCTGTGATTTTGTTAGACGTCACTAAACATTCCCCCATTGGGGCGGAAACCCTTCCCAATCCTCCCCCACCCGCTGGGGCCAGGCTGTGTTGGATTGGAGGGCCCCGGGGCCCCTGGCCATCCTCCAGACCTGGCCCAGTGCGTTTCCATTTGGAGGGGGCTGCGTGTCCCCTCCTGGGGGTTCCCCTTGAGGCCAGGGGGTGCTGTTCTCCCTCAAACGCACATCAACACCTCCTGGCTGCCTCAGAACTCTCCTAGATCCCCACTGCCTCCGAGGTGTTGGGACCAGTCTCTGCTCTCCCGGGTTCTCTTGCCCCCCTCCCAACCATACACATCTGGCCCCCTACCCCCAAACTCCTAACCCTGCGGTTCGCCCCCGGCCCCACCCACCTCTTCGGCCGGGCCAGGCCCCACCTTGAGGCGGCCCCTGCGCATAGCACACCCGCTTTGCCCCCAACCAACGCCTGATTGTTTGCTGGAGGCGGGGACCCTCGGCCCCCCTCCGCACCTGTCACAGACGAGCCTAATCGCTGGCTGATGAAAGGGGGACATCAGCAAGTGGACGTGGACCCGTTCCGGGACTCGCGGGCCCCGCAGCTCCCGCCCGGGAGCGCCACCAGAGGGCGCCGTCCCCGCCCCGCGCTCAGGGCCCCTTGCAGGCCTGGGGTGGGCGCGGCCCCACAGGGCCTGCGGGTCCACGGATCAGGCCGGGGTCCTTGCTGCGGAGGGGCGCTCGGGGAATGTGAAAAGGGGGTGAATGACCCGAATATTTAAGAAATTCAGTAGTTTCAGGCACAAAGCTTGCCACGGCTGGGATCTCACGGGTGGCTGGTGAGGAAAGGAGGGGTGGGGGGAGAGGAGGGGCGGGAGGAAGGAGGGCAGCGGGGAGTCTGACAGGTGAAGAGGGAGAGGAGGGGCGCTGGCTTCCCTCCTGCCCCCTCCCAGTCTGCCTGCGCAGGGGGCGAACACCCTGGTACCCAGGACTGGGAGTTTGGAGGACTGAGGACGAGAGCGTCCCCCGAGGGGGACAGGCTCTCGAGTCCTCGGGCAGAGGTCACTTTAGGATTAAAAAACTTTGAGCAGAGGTTCTTTAAAGCTCAGTCAATCTTTGCCCAAGCCTGTGCCTCCGTTTCCAGGGCTGTGAATCAGGGATACGTAGCATCCAGCATTTACACGGGAAGGGCTCAGTGTGTACAGAGGGGTGCCAACGGGGATGGGCCTTCCAAGCTGATCAGATCAGATCGAGGGCGCCTCCTCTTGGGCAGGGGCTGCTGTCCTCCAGGCGCAGCTCTGGGCCGGTCCCAGGTATCCTCTTGCTGATGGTGGGGGAAGCAGATCTCAAACTGGTCCCCAGTCCTTTCGGGTTCAGGAAGGACTGACAATTCACAGTACTGGGCCAAAAGATTAGAACCTCCCCCCCGCCACCCCCCACCCCCCACATCCCCAGCACCACCTGTTCTCTAGCTCTGGGCCCTCACTGTGCAGCAGCCCCTTTAGGGTGGGGGAGGGACCGGTCCTTTGTTTGCCTATCCATCCATCCACCCATCTATCCACCCACCCACCCTCCCACCTATCTGTCCACCCGACCACTGTCCCACTCATCCATCCATCAATCCACCCACACACCCACCTGCCCATGCACATCCATTCTTTGAAAAGTATTTATTTACTGGGTGCAGTGGAGACCTTCATGGAATGTGTTCAGACAATGACACAATACACAAATGTGTAATGACAATTATGATCAGCATTGAAGGGGAGACTCACGGGGAGCTGTGAGTCTATAATTGGGGAGGGGAGGCCTCCTTACATGGTGCATGTGGGATGAAACTAGAATGAGGAATGAGTGAGCCTGGTGAAGAATTGAGGGAAACACCTGCAGGGCAGAGGGAACAGCATTCTGGGAAGCTCAGAGGCGAGCATAGCTGGTCTGGGAGAAGGAGAAGGACGTAGGGATTTGGCGGTGCTCCCTTGTGGGTACTCGGTCACTTACCTGTGTAGACTGGCCTCTCCCTGCAGCTCTCCCGTAGCCCAGGAGATCCCTCCCTGCCCTTGCCCGGAGGAGGGGCCCTGGCATCGAAGTTGGCCGCAGCAGAGGGGACTTGGCTGCCTTTCCTCTCTGCTGGGCGTTGGGTGGCTTGGGGCTGGACTCTGTTCAGCAAACGCTAAGGCTCCACGGCACCTGCCAGCTTTGTTTTCTTATGGTGCTAAAATACACATAACATAAAATTTGCCATTTTAAGTATTTTTATTTGGACAATTCAGTGGCATTCAAAGTACATATGCAATTGTTCTGCAGCCATCACCCACAGCCTCCAGAGCCCTCTCATATTCCCAAACTGAAACCCTCTTCATATTAAACACTAACTCCCTACCCCACCCCCACCATTCTATTTTCTATCTCTAAGAATATGACGACTCTAGGGGTCTCATATCGGTGGAGGCGTACGGCACTTGTCTTTTTGTGCTGGTTTATTTCACTGAGCACAGTGTCCCCCAGGTTCATCCAGGTTGTGGAGGACTTCCTTCCTTTTAAAGGCTGAATGACATTGCATTGAATGGATGAACCACACTTTGTTTATCCATCATCCCCCGATGGACACTTGGGCTGCTTCCTTTTGACCGCTGTGAATGTTGCTTCTGTGAAGCCCTCTAGCTTTTCTTTCCTCTTTGGCTCGGCATGTTGGGCCAAGCACACACCCCAATGAGCAGTTGGTTTTTGCAAAATTCTAGAATAAAGGGACTCTAGACCTCATCTTGACCAGCTCTCTTTCCTTTGCATCTCAGTGCAAAGGCACCAGAGGAAGAAAGGAACTTCCCCAAAGTCACAGCAGCCCAAAGTAGCTGGAGGATTAAATAGTGGGGAGGCCCTGAGAGCCAAGCCTGACCCTGAGGCACTCTTGTCTCCTGTTGTCCAGGAGCTGTCTGCCTTCTGAGACATGACCTGTGAAAGCTTCCCCAGGTGGAGGTAGCCGGGCCCTGGGATGGCCGGACACTGGCCCTGTGTGCCAAGCACTGGGTGGCACTTGTCCCCAAGCCGTGTCTGTTCCAATCACAGGCTGACAGCCCAGCCCTGGAAACAGAGACGGGAGACTGGGGCCTGATGGGCCCACACTTCCTTCCAGGACAACCCTGCAGGTGGGTTTATTATCTCTCACTTTACAGATGAGCAGTGGGGCACAGGGCAGGGATGTGACAGAGCCCCACACAAGGTGCGCTTCCAATCATCATTCCGTCTGGCCGTCTGCAGCAGCCCAGCCTGCTCCCCGTGCCAGAGGTCTCCTGAGATAGAGAACCTAGGGCGGCCCAGGGCTGGCCCAACTGCAGCCGGCAGAGCCAGGGTTCCCCCTGGACAGGTCTCCAGGGCTGATGTGGCAGAGCTGGCTTTGGCCTCAGCCAATCCCCGCCTGGGATGCATCTGGCCTTGGAATAGCGACCTGACTCCTCCCTCTTTTGAGGGCAGGCACCTTCGCTTCCTCAACACAGCTGGGCCCTGCATGCAGCACAGTTTGCAGGCTGAGCTGTCAGGTCACCAGGGTGGAGGGCATTTGTGGGCACCCTCCCAAACACTTTCTGAGAAGGCCCCACCCTTCTCTCTCTCCCTCCCAGGAGGGGCTGGGAGTGGGATGGCCACCCCCAGTGCCTGCCACACTGCTTCCTCTTTGCCCAGCTTACTGCGAGGTGGTCAGGCCCTGGGCCCTCAGCCTTGCAGGGCCACACAACGGCCTGTCCCCCCAGCCCCTGCCAGGCTTCCTCAAGGCCGGGCCTTGGCCCCCCACACCTGCAGCAGCCCACTGCTGCTATAGAAGGCTTATCTGTCAGAGGGGCTTTGAGGGAGGAGGGACTCTTATCTCCCTGCCAGGGGCCTGCCCTACAGTTGGGGCTTTGTAATCTGACATTCTGATTTTTTCACCCTTGTTTTTCCCCCCAGGGAGGGAAGATTTGCTGAATCATCCAGGGGTGGTGGTTGGAGGGGGCTGGGGGCGAGGCAGGTGGAGGACCCTGATAAGTCTGAGGCCAGGCCGAGGGGCACTGGGGAGCCGGCCCAGAGGAAACCCCGAACTGCGACGGTTTCTAGCTAAGATTCCTGGCTCCTGCAGTCGCCCCAAGGGAGCCTGAACCTTCTTCCAGAGGTGGCCAGAGGAAGGCTGGGCCGCAGGCAGGGCTCCCACAGCAGCACCCACCAGAGTGGGTGCACCTGGGCACTAGGATGGCTCCCAGGGCCCTGAGTCACACCTGCTTTCCGCATTGGCCGCCTGTGGCCAGCAGGTCAGGGTGGAGCTGGGCCAGATGGACCAAAGGACTCTGTTCGCCCCGCCCCCCCCACCCCCCCCACCAAGAGCCTTTGCACCACCATTTTCTTGGCCTGGGGCAGCCCCCCAGATAAAATTCTTGATTGAATTCTTTTTCTCTTTCACCTGTCTGCTGGAAGACTTCCCTGCTCCCAGGTTGGCCTTGGTGGCTTCCCAGGGTCCCCTAGGTGTCCCCTCTCTCCTGGTCTTGCCCCACCAGGGCCTGGCCCGAAGTGAAGCCCAGCGCGTGCTTGTCGAACAATTGTGGGCTCTCTCCTTGGAACTCTGAGAGGAGTTGCCTTCTCCTAGGACTAAAACTCTAGACCCTGCAAGGTGGGAAGAAATCCCCATGGGGGTGGGCCGGCCCTGGGGCCCGCAGTCTGCTGCAGAGTGGACTCAGTGGCCGGGAGAGGTGGCTCCGGCCCAGGCCCAGCCTGCTCGCCCTCCCCGCTCGCGCTCTCTGCGGGCTTGCCTGACTGCAGGTGCCTGGTCCCCCAGCCTCCACAGGGACGAGCAGTCTCGTGGGGAGGAACGTCCGACCAGCACCGAGTGGCGGTGGGCCACGTACAGGGATGAGGGTGCCCTGGGCCCGGCGGGAGGGCCCAGAGCAGAAGCCAGGCTGGGTGTGCCCGAGGCTCCCCCAGACGCTGTCTGCCCCCCTGATTTCTCATCCCCCTAGAGCCTGGTGGGCAACCGCAGCCTGGGGGAAGAAGGGTGACTGACGCCCCTGAGTCAGCGGCCACATCCCCTGCTGGTCCCAAAAGGGGCTTCTGGGGCAGGAAGATGTGCCCGCGGTGGTCGTGTCCCTCCCTTCCTGCTGCCCAGCTGAGCTCAGAGATAAGTCCTCACTGGGTGAGGGTGGCCTGGGGGCTCAGGCCTTCCCCAGAAATCATGTCAGCGTTCCTGGGTGGAGGAAGGAGCCTGAGGGCTACGATAACCCCTTTATTTTTAAGAGATCCGGGAGGAAGTCCCAAGTCACCCTTTGCAGAAATAGCTCAGAGCTTCACTCTGGTGTCTGTGGCTCCAGCTGTCGGCAGGGACAGCCCGTGAGTGTCACCCAGGTCAGCTCATCGCACGGTGGCAGGGAGGGCACCAGGCCCGAAGGAGCGTGTGCTGCGAGGCCAGAGCCATTGGCGATGATGACAACCGTGGTTCAGAGTCGGGGGGTAGGGACAGGTGCAGGTGATAGCGAGGTGTTCAACCCTCTGGCTTAGTTTCCTCATCAGGAAAGTGGGGATCAGATTCCTCTCAAAGAGTTCATTATACAACCTGCTTGCAGTGGTATCTGGCACTTCTTAAGTTCAGTAACTATTGGATATTTGTGTATTACCAGTGATGCCAAGCAGAAGTGTAAGTTGTAAAAGATGTGTCAGGCATGGCTTTCCTATTGTCCTCAAACCGTGCCCCAAGTCCAGACACGTGCTTGTAGCCATGTGCACTTCAGACCCACAAACATGCCAGCCCACTGGGCTCTCCCCAGCAGTTGCCGCCCTCACCCTCCGCTCCCTTGTCCAAGAACTGATGAAAGGAAGTCTGGGGAACCTGGGGTGTGCAGGTGGGATCTGGAGGTGTCTAAAGACCACAGGTGCCACTTTGCAGATGAAACACGCCCAGAAGGAAGTTCCTGGAAGTCGTCCTGCCCAGCGGGGGCCAGGGTGACAGCCCAGCTCCCAACCCTCCGGGGCTCTTTCCTTCTCCACCCCTCTCTCGTGGGAGGGACCAACCCAATGTTTCTCCATGAGGGGCCCCCTGGCCTCAGTGGAACCTTTGACCTCCCCACCGATCTCCCCTTTAGGCCTGCTGCTTCTCTTGGCCTTTGGTTTCCCTCTGTGTCCCCACTGAGCTCCACAAGGGTGGGTCCACTCCATCCTCACCAGCTAGAATGGCGCCTGGCATGTGGCAGGCACTCAGTGAACATGAGTTGGTGAATGAATGTTTTGAGCCTGTTAGGGTGGTCTTTGCTCCTCTGGAAGGTCCTGGGCCTGGCTGTCATATGGGACGCTAGGGGACCCCAGGCTGGGTGGGGGCAGGGTGCCTGCAGATGGCTTCTGGGTTGCGAAGCCCAGATGCATGCTTCTGGCCTGCCAGGGACGCTTGCCCTCTCCCCTTTTTTTCCCTCTTAAAGCAAACAAATCACTTTGCCTCCCTGCCCTCCCATTCCACCCCAAAACCCCTGCATTGTTATTGTAGAAATCATGGAAAATCCAGAAAAGGTCTAGACAAGAGAACTTGAAAAATGCACTGTGATGCCGGCCCCCAAGACAGCCCTGAGGACCCGCCCCTCTGACGGCTTCGCGGGGCCCAGGTCAGGCTGCCTGCACCCTGAGCCCCGGGCCGGGAACAGCAGCACCCTGGGGCAGCTTCCCCTGCAGATCGAGAGCTCTGCTGGCAGAGCCTCCGGCCTGGGGGTGGCCACCTAGGCCTCCTGCCATACCCCTCCTGTCCCCACTCCTGGCCTCCTGGGTCCTCTTCCTCCTGTTTACACTCTGACTCAGTTTCCTCAGTCGTAAGGCACTGATGATAATGTGCCCGATTTCCTGAGTGGTGATTACTGGGACAGTGACAAGGGCCAGGCGGGGGACTAGGGGGCTGGCCAAGTGTGACCTGAGTCTGACTCACCCCAGAGACTGCAGCAGTAGGGAAAGAAAGGCTGGAGTTTTCAGAACTTTCTAGAAAAAGGGACTTTCTCTTAGGCCTTGCAGGAGACTTGGGACCCATCAGCCTCATTCTGTGGCCTGGAAGGCTGTGATGGGGCAGAAATGGGGTGTCTGGCCTGCAGCCACATGGGGCTGATTCCCAGCTGCGTTTGCTCACGTGGCTGCATGTCAAGAGCCCCCCCCCCCAAGGAACCTCAGAGGCCTCTTCCTCCCTGGCTCCTGTCGTGGGGGTAAAGTGGTTGGAAGTCTCTCTCTCTCTCTGACCCGCTCCCCTTTTTCCCGCTCTCTGGGCCACCAGGCTCCTGATAACACTTGGAAGGCGCTATCGGCTGAAGCGTCCTCCTGCCCTAGCCCGCTGGCCTGCTCCAGGCTGACAGTTGGCAGCAGGCACTGTTTGATAAACTTATCAGGCCAAACCTGAGCACGGCCGCTCAGCACATGCCCCTGCCTCAGATTTCCCTCCTCCTGCCTTCCTGCAGCCCCCCACTGTTGGAATCCAGACCCGCCAGGCCCCTAGCTAGGGCTTAATTGCAGCTGGGCACCAGGGAGGCTGGAGGGGAAAGCCCTCACCACGGGCAGGAGGAAGGGCTGGGTGTCCAGTGTCCACCCCACTGCCCCCAAACCAGGCTCCCCCTTAAGGGTCCCACTCTACCTGCCACAATAGGCGCCAGGGGCCCTCAGGGGATTGGCTGTCGGTTTTAGACAATTACAGACCTCCAAGGTGCTGGGCCCTAAGCTGAGTGTTAGGACACGGAGGACTGGACCCAGTACTAGGTGGGAGATGGCTCACGAGGTTGGGGACAAGCCGGTACTTGTCAAGGCGAGAAGAATCTGCCCGGGGAGCTGTGCAGGGACTCTCACGGGGCCTGGAGGGCCAGCCGCTTGCAGGGAGAGGCGGGAAGGCAAACCTCAAGAAAGGAAAACGACATTTAAGTGGAGGGAGTCTTTTTTTAATGCCAGTGATAATGTTATCAGGCATGCCCACTCCAGAAAAAGAAAACATACACGCTGAAAACTTAGGAGAAAAAAAATGTGCACAGCCCTCTTTACTGAGCCACAGCCGTGTTGATAGGCCCCTCTTTATCCTCACAAACTTCCTTCCCCGGGAGTGTGTAATTAACAAAATGGAATCAATCATATGGTCTATACTGATTTTTAAAGCACTTTTTCACTTAAGATATCATGAACAGCTTCCTATATTGACACATCTATTCTGTAAAATCTATTTCTCTTCAATTTTTCAGTAAAAAAAATATGTTAGTATATATAGACATATATATATATACACACACATTTATATAAATCCAAGTCTCTTTTACAGAAAGCCTTGAGACTGAAATCCAGCCCTCTTGCCCAGCCCCCAGAAACAACTGCTCTCAGTGGTTTGGTGGATTTTCAGATTTCTTTCTCCAAGCATCTACAAATGTACGACGTTGCACCATTTTTACAGAAGAGTCGCGCCATGGTGCCACAGCTCCAGGCCCCTTCCGGGTCCGTCCGCGGGGGGCGTCCGGCTCCTGTTACGGCCGACGCATGTCCGTGGTCTGGGGGCACTGTCGGTCGTCAGCCTGTCTACTCTTGGGGGACTTTAGGTTGGTTCCAGCTTTTTCTCCCCACATTACCAACGGGCTTCAGAAGACGGTCTTGTAGCTAACCTGTGTCCCCACCCCTATTTATTTAACATAAACTCCTAGGAGTGGAATTGGGGGTCAGCAGGGGAGCATGTTGAAAACTTTAATGCACTTGACCTGGGAGGGTTCAGGGGAGTGAAGAGGGCATCTGAGGCAGGGGGAACGCTGTGGGTAAAGATGCTAGGGTGAGAAAGGCATGGAGAATTTTCTAGGGGCCTTCTGGGGGACTTTGCTGCTTGTCTGGAACTCTGGGGAAGTGGGCTGGTGGCCTTGACGTTCTTCACGGGCTCTCCGTCCACCTCCCCTCCACCCAGGGAGCCCTCCACCCCCTGACCGGCCTTCGCAGGGAGCCAGGGAGGAGCTCCCCCTGCAGCCCCCCACGCCCTGCCATGTTCCCCAGGCCGGACTGTGCATCTGCTGCACATCACCTTTGTAAGGCTCAGCTCCGGTTCTCTTCGGCTCCTCCCCTGGTCTGCAGAGCTCTCAATGGCCTTGCTGTATTCTGAAGACTCTCCTCGGGTCTCTCCGGCACACACTGTACCTCAGATGGTGGGATTTTCAGAGCAGGCAGGAAACAGAAGAGGCGTGGGAAGGAGAAGAGAGAACCCACCCAAATCATGGACAGCAGCTGCGGGCCCCCCACCGCACCTCCTGAACGAGACCCCAGTCCCAGGGAGGTGTGCAGCCCCGCATCCTGAGGGAGAAAAACTTCACCAGGGAGTTCATGGCATGAAAACCCCCATGGGTCTGCGAGCCTCCTCTGGGGGCCACAGCTCTGAATGTGAAGCCCACCCTGCCTGTGACAGCCCTGGGCTTCCCTGTGAGGGGCGGGGAAGGGGAAGGGGCCGTGGCCCTGCTTCCCGGCTTAGGGCAGTGGAGCAGGACGCACTCTGAGCAGCCCCCAAGCCCGCCTGACTGCCTTCTAAAGCTGAGGGTGCCCCCAGCCGGGCCCAGTCCTGAATCTCTCGGAGAAGCAGGTTCCACAGCCCAGCTGCACACCTACCCCAGCACTGGCCTTTCCTTAGCAGTGTGCTAATGGGGTTCTGCTCTGAGGCTGCTGTGGCCTCCCCACCACTGTGGTCACTTAGTGGAGGGTCAGAGAAGCTAAATCTCCATCTCCCTGAACCTCAGCACATGAAGGAACGTGTGATGTCTCTGTCCCCTGCGGCTCAGCTTCCCTTCCACGCCCCACCCTGCTGCAGAAGTGGCCCAAATCCTACTAGTGGTGTGGTTTTGTTTAGCAAACAAGGAACATGCAACATGCAAAGCAGCTTCCCGTGTGTGTGTGTGTGTGTGTGTGTGTGTGTGTGTGTGTGTGTGTGTGTCCCCTTCCCTAGCACCCACCTTTGCCCCTGACTGGGGGTACAGGGCAAGGTCCCACGTCCAGGGATCAGAAGCCCATTCCAGGCCTGGTCCCGATGAGCAGCTCTGGGAAAGTCTTCTCCCCCTCTGGGCTTTGTGTCCACGGACAGGAGGCAGGGAGGGAGCAAGTGGTCTCCAAGGGTTTGTTGGAACCTGGAGCAACTCCAGGAACTGGGAACCTGCTGAGGAGGCCAGACCACCTCCGATGCAAATCTCAACCACCACCCTGTTCCGCATACCTGGCAGGTTTGTTGAGGGGAATTCTGGTTAAAGTAAACAGAAAGAGCCTCTGAAATGAGGTGTACCATTGGGGTCCTGACCAGCCAACCCCAGAGCCTGGGAGTCGAGGGGTGTGCCCTTCCTCGGGGGCCAGACTAGAGGAAACTCTGCAGGTGTCACTGGGAGGAAGGGTGAACGGAGACTCAGGAGAAGACAGCCTCAACGTTGAATCAGATTCAAATCCCAGCTTGCTCTTGCCTACTGTGTGATCTTGGGAAAGTTGGCCAACCTCTCTGAGCCTGTTATCCCACTGTGAAATGGGATAATGACACTTCCTTGGCAGAGGGTCGTGCAGGTTAGAGATGTGGAAACCCGGGGCCCAGCTCGGTACCTGGAGGTGACTCATTCCAATCTGCCCATCGCTGTGGCCAGGCATGGGCTCGGTGCTGAGGGCTGGAGTCCAGGGAGCATGCCTCCTAGCAGAGGTCAAAGGTACCCACAGGGAGCTGCCCTTCTGGGATCACTGGGTCCTGAGCTGTGAGTGAGGGCCTAAGGAGCTCCGTGTTCAGAGGAGGGAGAAAAACTTCTGGCTGGAGTGACCAAGGGAGGCTGCATGGAGGAGGCACCATGTGAGTGGGCCTGGTAAAATGGGCAGGATTTCAAAAGGGGTTTGGTTCATGGCCGGGCAGTGCTTACTTCATGCTGGGCTCTGCTTGCTGCTGTGCACACGTGGGCCCAGGGAATCCTGCCAACAGGGGGAAGCTCAGCCTGAAGCCACACAGCGAGTGAGGGACGGCACCCAGCTTAGTTGAGTTACACCTGCAAAGTCCCTTTTGCCATATAAGGTGACATTCACAGGTTCCAGGGATCAGGATGCAGGGGTCAGCTTTGGGGCCATTATTCCGCCTCCCACAGTGACTACATTAAGGACTCTGGGTTGGGACGACTATCTCCTGGGTTATCCGTGTGACCCTGATGTGAACACCAAAGCCCTTACAAGGAGGACGCAAGAAGGTCAAGGCTGAATGAGAGGGATGACAGCAGCGGCTGTCACGGGGACACGCCGTGAAGGCGGAGGAAGGGGTCGCTGGCAGAGGAATGCTCCGGCCTCGAGAAGCTGAAGGAGACTGAGGAAACAGATCATCCCTCTGTTCTCTGTCATCTAGAAGGAACCAGCCCCGATGACACTTTGAGCTTAGCCCTGAGAGATTCTTTTTGAAAATAAATAAATGTGTGTTGTTTTAAGCCCCGAAGTCTGTGGTCATCTGTTGCAGCTGCCCCAGGAAGCGGGTACAGCCCCCAGCTGCATTCACCTGGCCCTTCCCTGCGGTTTGGCCCACAGGACTCTTAGGCTTCTGGTCCGCACTTACCAGTTTGGTGTGGGAACATGTCTCCCACCTTGTCTGTGAGCAGCTCCACAGGTTTCTCTGCTTTGCAAAGCTCCACACCATCCCTTCCCAAAGCTTCACACACTAGCTTGCACCCAGTAGGCATTTAATACACGTGGGTCAAATGTAAGTAAGTCTGTCTTTATTTTTATTTACAGCAGTTGCAAGGAACGAGCTTCTGACAGCAATAACTGGCCCTGTGGTCTGACAGTAGAATTGGAAACCCCATGGCCAGCTGAGTGCTGGACAGAAGTGGGAGGCAGACAGCACATCTGGCTGAAGCAGAGGGGCGCTAGCCCCCCACTGGGGCAGGAGGAAGCTCTGACCATCCATGGCGACCGGAAAGAGGCCCCCTAAAATCCCAGGTGATCAGACCCCAGCACAGTGGGCAGTGGGCAGGTGGGGGGACTTCTCTGTGGGCCCCAGTTCTCATCTGTCCTAGGAATCCCTGTCCACATGGGGCCTCACCAGCCTTCTGAGCTCTGCCCTAGGGAAGGCACCCAAGCTCTTAGGCCTCTAGACAACTTCCACTCAGAAAAGGCCCAACCCAGGTCCCACACTTTGCAGCAGGAAAATGTGGGTCCAGAGAGGGAAGGCAACTTGCCCGAGGTCACACAGCAATCTCCAAGTCTCAAAACAAGCTCGAAGATTCCCGTCCAGTGCTGCCTCCAGGAGACTGGGGGTCTGGGAGCAGGAGGCTGGTCTCCCCCTGGGTTCCGGGACCTCAGGCAGGCTGGCCGGGATCCAGAGCAGCACAGCCTCACTTGAGGTGGTGCTGGCTCTCGCGGTGCCGCCGCAGGTCCACCTTGCGCTGGAAGCCCTTGGCGCACAGCTCGCAGCTGAAGGGCTTGAAGCCAGTGTGCTTCCGGCTGTGGGTGATGAGGTTGGAGCTCTGGCTGAAAGCCTTTCCGCACACCTGGCACTTGTGTGGCTTCTCACCTGCAGGGCAGTGAGGACCAGGTCAGGGCCCACCGCGCCAGGCCTGCGCTGCCCCAGAGCCCTGCATCTGGTCTCCCAAACTCGGTTATATTCTCTGTCACAGCTAACCACACTCATTCTAGAAAATAAGGAGAAAAGGGAGACCAGCGAAACCACAACTCTGACGCCCCCCAGTCCCCCCAGGTTGTCCCTGACCCGGGTTAGCGAGGGGCCGGGTCCATCTTGTTTATCAATACAGCCCAGCACCTGGCCCAGGGCCGGGCGCAGGGAGAGGCCCGGTCAGCACCTGAGGTGCGTGCGATGGAGGAGGGAAGGAAGGATAAATGAATGACAGCTTCACCTGCTAGTCTCACTTCCGCCCACAGATCACCAGTGTTGGCCTTTTCTGTCTCCTTCCAGTATTTTTTCTACGCATCATGTGAACGTAAGTAACACAGTGCGTCCTGCCTTCCCGTTGCAGGGGAGCACGGCCCCCACTTCGTAACTTGACCTCACCCCAAAAGCTGGGACTGCTTAGCAGTGGCAGGTGGGGTCCCCCAAGGCTCTGCCTGGACCCTGGAGGGCTGGGTGCGGGCGCCGGGCCGGGCGGCGGCCTCACCAGTGTGGATGTAAGTGTGCTTCTTCATGTCCGACTTCTGGTGGAAGCGCTTGCCGCAGAACTGGCAGGGGTAGGGCCGCGTGTCCGAGTGGATGAGCAGGTGGGTGGAGAGGGTGGACGAGCGCTTGAAGGCCTTGCCACACATCCCGCACTCGAAACTGCGCTCCTGCCGGAGGAAACGAGGCCCCGGGGGGTCAGACGCAGGTGGGGCCTCGCGACCCGGGACGGCCACACTGGGCGCAGGACTGGACCCGGCCGGGATCCCCTGAGGAACAGGACACTCTGTTGGGGTGGCCCCAAGGACAGGGCCTGAAGGAGCAGGACCCGGGGGCCCCCGTTCCTGCACCCCAGGAGGGACTGAGGCTTGGGGCCTGTGTGGCCTCCTGTGGGATTTGTCTTTGTAACGTTCCCAGTATCCACTCAAACTAAGCCTCAATACATGTTTAGCGACTGACTCACGGAGCAACTGTTCCCGGAGCTTTTCCAGGCCCTTAACCCATAGTGAGTTCCTTGAGGCAGGGATGGTCATGGGCTGTGCAGTGCTTTGGTTAAGAGTCTGAATTATTGGGGCCCAGTTCTGGTTTCTTTCTCTTACTAGCCATGTGTCCTTGGGCAAGTCATTTAAGCTCCGTGAGACTCAGTTTCCTCATATGTGCATTGGAATCGTAGTAATGACTTCAAAGGGTAGAGAACTGAGCCATCGGAAGGCACGTGGCCCGTGCTCACGAACGGAGGCCCTCGCGGTCATTTCCTGCCTTTCCTGCCCGAGCTGCTGTATGCGCCTGGGTGCTGGAGCTCAGGCCAGCTTCAGGGGCTTTCCCTGGGACGGAGTACTGAAGAAGGGACTCCCTGGCCTAGGCAGGAGTCACTTAGGGCTAAGTGGATGAGAGGAACATTCAAGCCTGACCCCAAGATTCTCCGAGTCAAGAGCCTCAAAGCCGAGCACCCCTGCCCTGACCACCCAGGGGGCAGGATGGTTTCTGAGCACCGTCATCACACTGCCTCCAAAATCCCACCTGGGCCGAGAGCCTCTTCCAACTGTACATGAAGCTACTTGGTCCATCAAGGAGTGACGTGTGTCAAGAGTGGGTGTTAGGGGAGGCAGATAGTGAGGGACCCTGATTTGTGTTAGTTACCCTCAGGGGTGGGGTCAGAGACCTCGCCATGGCCTCCTGGGAGAAGCACAGAGCAGGAGGGGGACCAGGGAATCCTGTGTTTGAACGGTCGCCCACCTGAGAGTGGACGTGTGTGTGCTGCTCCAGGCTCACGGCGTGGCCGAAGGTTTTGCCGCAGACGTCGCAGGCGAAGGGCCGGGTCCCACTGTGGGAGCGGCGGACGTGCACTTCAAGCCCGTGAGCGGTGGAGAACACCTAGGGGCAGGGGGGCAGAGTGTGAGCCTGTTGGGGGCTGCAGATGGAGGCCGGCTGGGGCCCTGTGGCCACCCCACCTCTGTGCCTGGCCCCAGGCTTGGATGGGCAGAGCCAGATGAGCATTGGATTGCCGATTCTGCTGGCATTTGCTGTGTGTCCTGGCACGGTCCTTTTCCCTCTCTGTGACTCAATTTCCTGTCTATAAAATGAGGCTTGGAGGGGCATCTAGACAACCCCTCTGAACGTATTAGAGGCTGAAAATTCTAGTGGTGAAGAGCTGGGAGTTGGACAGGACCAGGTTTGAATGCTGGTTCTGATATCTACTGTGTGCTTTTGAGCAAGTGACTCAACCTCTCTGAGCCCTTCATCCAGCCTTTCCCCCCAGGGCTCATGCGTGTCAAGTGCGCACATGGTTAGGGCTCAGTGAATGGCAGTGAGAACCAACATTATGAATCCTTGATCCCACCAGGGGACCCAAGACTCATAGCACAGGGAACACCCGGCTATGAACACCCACAGATGCCAGGGTACTGGAGAAGGGATGGCGAGCTGGGCCTGCGAGCCCACCCAGACCCAGCTGCTCACCTTGTTGCACTTGATGCAGTGGTATGTGTCCATGCCTGGAGAGTAGCGGAGGCTGAAGTCCAAGGGTGGCTCAGCGCTGGGCACCAGAGGGCTGCCGTACAGGCTGACGGAGCGCTCCAGGAAAGCTGACTGCATGGTGGAGGGGGCCTGCCGGTAGCTGTGGCCATAGGATGCGGCCAGGGTATCCCAGGAGAAGCTGGGCTTGTAGAACGGGGGTGAATCGGAGGGTGGCAAGTCCCTGTCCTGGGGTCGGGGTATTACAGCAGGGCCCTCTGTGGAGAATGGGGCACATGCCTAGTTGGTGATTCATTTACAAATAGGGTTCCACTCCCCACCATCCTCTACTTAGTGACCTCACGCTGAGGATTTCAGTGTGTAGCCCAAACACTTACTGTGGGGCTGGGTCTGAGCCCTCACTGTGGCACCTCAGCTTTTCAGTCTAGAGATGTACCCCTGGCCACTGCAGAGTGCCCACCTCGCACCCTGCCTTGGCCTGCTGGCTGCTTCCTCTGCCCCACCACACAGAAGCTCTCATTTGGGAATGAGCTCCCCATCCTGGAGGGGTCCAAGCAGAAGCTGGAGATCCCAGATTGCATCCAGGTGACCTTGTCCATCCTTCCTGACTGCATGACTCCCAGGGCCCTTGTTTCCTGACCCACCCACACTCCATTTCCCTTGCACTTGCTGCAGAATGGCTAGAGCCCCGGGCTGGGTACCTGGTGCCGGGGCCATCCTGGCCAAGCTCTGGTCCAGCTCTGCCTCGGGCTCCCGTTTGAGGTCGGTCCAATCCAGGCACTGGTTTGGGAGCAGGGTGCTGAGGACAGGGCCATTGCTAAGGACCTGGTCCCTGGCCACTGTGGGGAGACAAGACCACAGAGCCAGTAGTTACAGCTCTGGGAAGTTGAGGGAGCAACGGGGAGGAGCCCCTTCCAGGAGAAGGGGGACCAGGGAGAGACCGCTGGTGCTGCTTTGGCCGCTCGTGCTCAGGGGCTCTGCCCAGGGGGTGGGAGCTGTGTGGGGGCCAGGAGGAGACCCCCAAGGAGAACTCTTGGGCCAGTCTCTGTTTTCCCAAGCACCGGATCTCAGCCCTAGATTGGACCTTCGATTAGGACCCACACATGGGGTCCTGAGGGCCAGCTCCAACCCTGATGCTCTTACCACCCCAAGGGGTCAAAAGAAATGGTTGCATTCATTCATTCAACCCTCACTTACTGAGCTCCTCCTGCTTCCTGACTTGGAGGCTGGGCTTCCTTGGGTGCGATGTGGCTGTATCCCCACCACATGGGGCAGGGAGCCCTGGGTGGGCCCAGCAGGGGGCTGACTCACCAGGGCTACTGGCAGGAGGCCAGACTGGTTCGTCTTCCCGGCTGCGAGGCCGGTGGTAGGTGTGAGCCTTCTTGCTCTTCACCAGGAAGGAGCGTGGCATGGTCAGCGTGCAGCCCACAGCTACAGGGGAGAGGGTGAGGTCAGGTGGGATACAAGACCCATACTCCTGCGTCTTTTAGAGCCTCCTCCTAAATCAGCATGCACTGTCCTGGGTTGAATAGTGTCCCCCAAAAGTTCATGTCCACCTGGAACCCTGCTTGGGAATAGGGTCTCTGCAGATGTATTCAGGATAAGATGAAGTCATACTGAGGCCCTAAATCCAATATGAATAGTGTCCTTGTAAGTGGAGGGAAATGTAGACACATAGGCACAGGCACACAGGGAGAACCATCTGGAGACAGAGGCAGAGGTTGGAGCCATGTGGCTGTAAGTCAAGGGACACCAAGGATCGCTGGCACCACTGGAAGCAGGGAGCAGGGCATGCAGCAGACTCTCCCTCAGAGGCTTCAGAAGGAACTGGCCTTGTTGACACATTGAGTTTGCATTTCTAGACTCCAGAACCCCAAAAGGATAAATTTGTGATATTTTAAGCCACCTGGTTTGTGGTGCTTTGTCGTGGCAGCTACAGATCTGGCTTTCTCACTACTCCCTTGCTAGGAAACTAATACACCTACCTTCTAGAAGCCCCCTAGTCAGCCTGCTCCCACCTGCATGCTCTAGTTGCACTGGGAGCAGAGAAGGAAGGGCACGGTCATCTCCACGTGGGGCACACTATGGACCTCATATCCGTAAAGCTGCATTTGCATCCTGGAGGGATCTGCAAATTCGGAGGTTCTGGAAAGGGGGTGGTCTGGCCTCAGGTTTTGGGAGTTAGATGCTCAAGAGTTAGAATCCTAGCTCACCTGCTGTGCAATTTAGGGCAGGTGCTTCACCTCTCTGGGCTTCCCCCCTTTTCTGGAAGGTGCAGTGTCCTGGTTTATAGTGCCAGCAAGTACATCATACGGGCTCTGTGCCTATGACGAGGGGTCTGGCAGGCAGGCTGCAACAGGGGCCACCTCAATTGCTAATGCACGTTAACGGGCAAGCTGGGAGCTGCTGGGGCCAGAATAGGGCTGCACCTTGTCCACAGCCCCTGCCCATAGTCTGGCCCCCAGAGAGGGATGGGCCTTTCTTCTCTTGGTGGGGGTGGAGGGAGGGTTGGAGCTATGTGGGGCTCAAGGGCCAAGAGGACCCCCCCCCACGCTCCTCCCCACCCAGAGACCTGAGGCCATTTGGGGCACATGGAGGAAGAGGCCAATGTCCACCAACTCCGGGGCCCAGCCCAGCCCATCACTGAACCCCCTGGGGGAAGACACCGAGGAACCACACAAGTGAGGTGACCGGCCCTTGGTCCTGGGCAGGGGTGGGCAGCGGCAGAGCCAGACCGGCCTGAACATCCTGGTACACTCCTGGCATATCGTGCGGACCCTCTGGGGCAGAGAGCATCTCCTGCCCCCGAAAACATCTTGCGTCCCTGTGCACACCACGTGAGGCTCTCCGGAGGGCTCTGGGAGTCAGCATCTCTGGGTGGTCCTCTCCCCTTGTCCCCACCATGCTGCACCCAGGCAAGAGCTCAGAGGAAACGCTCAGCCAGTGCGGGCCTGGCGGCTCCTCGGCTGGTCCCATGGCCCAGGCCTCGGAAGAGGGGTCCCGCTCCCCTGGGCTAGCCGCCAGGCAGGGCTGCAAGGGTGATATGGCCGAGCGCGGGAAGGGGTTATGGCTGCTCTGAACAACAGCCAGCCCTGGGTGATAAGGCCGTGCCGAGGAGCAGGCCGGGAGGAGGCAGATTAGAGAGGTGGCTTGGAGCTCTGCCTTCGGAGCAGGCCTGGGAAATCACCCCTTCCCCAAGGGGATAACCCAGAGCTAGGCAGAAGAGGGCCCCCCAGCTGTGCCTAAACCTGCCTGCCCCTTCCCAGAGCCCTCAGGGGGCTTCAGGAGTTTGGGCCATGGCAGCTCCACCCAGGGGCAACCCAGGCCTGGCCCTCCTTGCTGTAGGCCCTAATGTCCAGATCTGCTACGTGGGGATCACAACCCACATCCTGGGATGGCTGGGTCAAGGGAGGACTTTATTTATTACCAACAGGCATGTAGAGTGCTTGGCACTCAGCTGACAGCAGCATCTCAGCCCACAGGGGAGAAGCTGCCAGAGGGCAGGCCCTGCTCATGCCCTGCCCAGTCCCCTGGCATCCCCAGCACCTGGCCCAGAGCAGGTGACTCTAGGATGGGGACCAACCTGGACCACCTGCTGGGGACATGCCCCAGGCCCTTCCTGTCTGGGCTCTGAAATGAGGAGGTGGGACTTGAAGGCTTCTGGGGTCCCATCCAGCTGTCAGATTTTGACTTCACATGGCGGGCCTGGCTTGTCGGGCAGCCTGCGGTGGCCTTATCTCCCAGGGACAGTCTTCTTCCTCCTGCCTCTTCCCCCTCCCCCACCAGGGCTCCCCACACCTCCCTTCCTTCCCCCTTCTAACTCTTGGCTTCAGGAACCTTCCTGGGGAGGCCAGACCCTGGGCAGAGTGGGAGGATACCCCCAAGCTGAGGGAGGGCTGGGGGCTGGGTTCCTCTCACCTTTTGCTCTGCAGAGGCCTCTGAGGGCTATGATGTCTTGCTATAAAAAGGCTATGTATCATTTTTTATGTAGTATTTTATTATGAGTTAGTACCAAAGGTGGGCACTAAAGCTGCCATGCTGGAACAAAATCCTTCTTGCAGCCAGGAGCTGCACAGCCTCAGCTCCGCTAATTCTGACCTGTGAGCTGAGTCACTGTTACCCCATTTCATAGAGGAGGAACCAGGCTATAAAGCCTGGCTGGAGGTCCCCAGGTAGCCATGCTCCTGAAGGCAGACAGGGGGTGGGCATTTATTCAGTGTGGCAGGCCCTGAGCTGACACGCAGAGGATGGGAGGGCATTTATATCTCCCTGGTATGTGGCATGGCATTGAATCTGCCACCCACTGGGGCAGGGGAGGCAGTGATTGTCTTCCTGGGGCACAGGGGAAACCGAGGCTGGGAGAAGAAAGTGGCTGGCCCAGGGTCTCGCAGCAGAGCCAGGCCCAGGGCTCCTGTCCTGCTGGGAGGTGGCTCGCGGCCCGGCGGCCTGCCCATCTGCATCTGTGCGTGGCCCTTGCAGCAGCCGATGAAGACAGCCTGCCCGGAGCAGGGAGGGCCAGGCTGGCTGGCTGGCGGGGCAAGACAGTGGAAAATCCGATTCCCCTGATCTTCACATCTTTACAGAGCCCAGAGGGCCCCGTGAGGGTTCCTGAGAGTTTCAGGAGTGGAGGCCAGCGAGAGGACGGACCCCTTAGGAGGCTTTGGTGTTCCCTCGGGCTCAGGAACTAAAGAGACCCTAGAGGTCAATGGAGTCACAGGCGGGACAGCACACGAGCACCCCCAGGGCTGCGAGCACTCACACAGGGGAGCAGGGGCCCAGTTTCCCGGGTGCTGCCGGAGGAAGGCGATGCTCGGGGCCCACTCTAGTGATTCCCCGGAGCCCCCAGTCTCCTGCCCAGAAGGGTGTCTCCACCAATCCTGGCTAAGTGACCGTTGTGCAGGCAGCCCCACGGCGGAGCCTTCCAGTGCACCGTCGGGGCCACATACAGGGGGAGAACTTCCTTTTGGCCCCTGAGTTCGCTGAGTTCAAAAAAAAAAAAGAAAAGCAGTAACCAATCACCTGTACTGTAGTTAATGAACAACCGCACCGTTTTGATTCACACGAACCCGTTCTGAGAAAAAGCTAAGCGCAGAGATTGTGAAAGAACCCTAAGATTTCTTCATAAAACAGAGGCCTTGATGGTATCGGGCCTCCGGAAAGAGACCCACTGTTAACATCTCTTCAAAAACCCCCAGTCCCGATAGAGGGTCCCTTGACCCCAAGTCAGAATCTCAGCCAGGGCGTCTGGTGGAGGGGCAGCCTGGCACCCTCGCTCCCAGGTGGGGTCAGAGCCGCAGGCCTGTGATTTGGGCCTCCTGGGGCCGAGTCTGATTTTGTGACTTGGAGCTTGACCGCGTCAGCCTCCAGCCTGGGGCTTGGTTTTCCTATCTCTCAAAAGGGACGGTTGGACTAAGATTTCTAAACTTCCCTTTTGCTCTAAAATCCCATGCACGGTTTGTTGACCTTCAGCACGGGGCTGACCCACCTTGGCTGAGAAGCACCGCTTGGGTTCCCTTTTCGGGAGGGTCGGGTGAGGCTCCGCGGTTTCTCAGAGTTAGCAACAGGGGACCCTTTGGACTTCCTCTGTGTTTAAAGATGTACCTCAAGGGGAAACAAACAAAAAAAACCTTCCCTGTAGGAGTTGAAGGACATGATCCCAGGTTTAAGGGCTCCTGCAGAGAGCAGTCATTATTTTTATTTGAAATTTGGAAGGGGTTCTCAAATGCCTCCTAAGTTCAGAGAACACCATGTCAAAAGTGAATCAATCAATTTCTGGGGGTACACTCCAAAGAATTGAAACCAGGAACTCTAATAGATATCTGTACACCCAAATTTATAGCAGCATTATACCCGGCAGCCAAAAGATGGAAGCAACCCATGTGTGCATCAACAGATAAATGGATAAACAAAATGTGGTATAGACATACCATGGACTATTATTCAGCCATAAAAGGAAGGACATCTTGACACTTGCTATGACATGGATGAACCTTGAGGGCATTGTGCTAATTGAAAACTCAGTCTCAAAAGGACAAATACTGTATTATTCCACTGATATGAGGTCCCTAGAGTCATTGAGTTCATGGAGTCAGAAAGCAAAAGGTGGGGGCTAGGGGCTACGGGAGGAAGATGAGGTGTGAGTGTGCAGTGGGGACAGAGTTTCAGTTTTGCAAGATGAAAAGAGGTCTGGAGGTGGGTGGGGGCAGTGGCTGCACGATATGTCCACACAACACTACTGAAATGTGTGCTTAAAAATGATTAAGAGGGTGCTTTTCATGCTATGTGTATTTTAGCTCAGTAAAAACAAAAATGAGTGAAACATTTCCTGAGCATCTCTGAATTAGAGACTTAAAGCAGCATTTGGTTTGCATTCCTGGAAACAAATGAACAAAAACCTCCCCCAGGACTGGGGAGGGGCAAGGTTTTCTGTTGTTTCTGGAAAGGGTCGAAAGGTTGTGTCCCAGGGAAGCAGCATTGAGTGTGATCAGGCTGTCTTCCCGGGGGCGCTCCTCAGTCGCACAACGCCCCCTCACACCGCCCCCGACAGCCTGGAGAGAAGGGTCTGCATTGGGTTTGAGTGAGCTCACCTACTCCGGGGATAGCTCTCTGATGTTTCCCAAGAACTCTCTGCCAGGGAACCAGACTACCGACCCCAAAATCTGAGTCAGAAGAGACCTCGTGTGTGCCCTTATCCAAAGACTCCCTCTGCTGCACCTCTGAGGATAAGAAACTTGCCACTTACTAAGACTGAAATGGTCTACCTGTTGCCAGCTCAGAAATGTGCAGGAGTGAGGTGGACAGGTGCAGCTGAGCTAGCTTCTCCCAGATCCACGTCTATAGGCTGCAAATTAACTTGTGTCCCCTCAGGAATCTCATGGAAGCTGTGGACTCTCTCCTCAGAAAAATGTACTCAGGCCCACACCCATAGCAATTCTGTGGACGCTTAACAAGACTTATTTAGAGCCAGCGCCTCTCCCCTGACGCCCAGACTCTTACCCTGATTTTCCCTCAAAATAGGTAGAAAAGGCTGAGTCACTACATCCCTGTCCTCAGTCCTCTTGTTCCTGGAGGCTGGGGGCGGTGGATGTGTGAGAGGGGGCAGCTGGGGATGAGGCGGAGGTGGCAGGCTCCCTTTTCTCCTTAGGAGGATCTTGGTAAGAGGGTTCCTCATTCTCAAAGAGTCCCGGAAACTTTGGTGAAAGTCACCTGGGACTGTGGGATGCTGGGGATAGATCTTCATTCGAGTTCTTTCAACCCCACTCCCCTTGTTTTATAGACAAAGAAAGGCTCAGAGGGCTGGGCTAACAAGCCGGTTTGTGCCCAAGGGGAGACATCAAGTCAGACACCTTGTGCCAGGTCCCTGGGAGACCTGGGGTGTACACAGAGGGGATATCTGTCCACCCCAAATTGAGTTTTGAGAAGTATGTCTATATACAGTTGGAGGAAGGCATAATTCCTGCACAGTATAACTGCTTCTCAGATAAGACTCTTCTTACTACCTCTTGGCCCCTAGGTTCAAGGGCTGAAAGCCACATCTGATAAAACAGAGTTTCCAGCCCACCTTATTTGTCCTTTAACTGCAAAAGGGTCTAGGTAACCTGCCTGGAAGCGATTGGAAGCAGACATGCACGTCTCAGCAGCAGAGGCAGGGGCGCATTCCCGGGCACTCACCTGTCCTGCCTGCCGGCTGGCCCTGCTCCTGGGTGGGAATCTCGCTGCCTCTCTGGGGATCGGCTCCACTCTGTCAACTTTGTGACTCTCTGCACAAATAGATACTTCTCCTTTTTTTTCTCTCTCTCTCTCTCTGGTTTTTTTTTCTCTTTTCCCCTCCTTGATTTCCAATCTGATTATTTGTGTCAAAATCTGGCAGTGGAGGAACAGCCAATAGAAAGGGCGCGGGTGCTGGGCTGTATTTGCTTATCAAAGCTTCCCAGGACTGGAGACTTCTCAGTTCTAACCCACCACTCTACGGGCAGGACTTGCTCTCTCCAGAAATTTTCAATAACATCTGGATGAAAAGAAAGTAGTGGCTAACTTACTAACATTTAAAAAATTAAAGTCAAAATAAAGCATTTATTTATAGACCCGATTTGTATAGAGAACTCATAACTTTTCTGCCTCCCTCCCTCCGCAAGTCCAGCGTCTGGAGCCAGGGTCCTCTGCGGCCAAACCCTTGGCTTGGGAGCTCCGTAGACCGCTCTTAGAAGGGCCTCTCTTGTCCTTGCAGGGGTCCCCTCTGAGAAGTCATGCTTCCCCAGACTGGGCCCTAAAACGGGTGGAGATGCAGCCAAGGTGTGGTCATGAACGTGGGTGCTCCGCGAGGCAGCCAGATCCTCAGCCTGCTCAGGCCCACGTGCAGGTTGCATTCTGGGTCCCAGGGCCTGTGTGTGCCGCCATCTGGTGGCCAAAGAGGAGTCCAGGGGAGTCCTCGGTCACCACGGGGAAAGCGGGGATGGCCAGTCTCGGACATCTCACCCCATTTGGCGAGGAGCCCCATCCTGACCGCCCCCCCGACCTTCTTCTTCCTTCTCTGCTCCTCAAGCCTCTGGCTTACAGGATGACTGATTTATTCCAGGAGGTTTTGCATAAGGGGAGAACTCACAAAATAGAGCTCTGTTAGACTGATTTGCATGCTTTTCCAGCTCAGCAAGGGAGAGATTACGTTTCCTTCATAAAGAAAACAAGTTTGGCGACAGGAAGGCTCAACTTAAACTGCAAGTCCAAGGTCTGACATGAAGAAAAAGAGGGGTTTTGGGGTGAGGTTTTTCTGCTGCTAGGCCTGGAGGTCCCACGGGGCTGCATGATACTGCAGGGGTGCAGGTCCCAGCCTTAGCCACTCACAGGACACAGTGGCTTCCAGTCCTGTTCCTCCTTGGTGGAGAGGGATTAGTGGAAACACCTGGAATATTCTTTGGATAGTGCATATTGCCAGCAGTCCACTGGAACAGTCTCTTAAGGGCTGAATGACCTCAGCACGCCTGTGCCCGTTCAGGCTCTCATTCATTCGAGTCACTGTGGGTGCATCGTGTACCAGGTTCCTCCTTCACCCTCTTCCTCCCTGTCTTAGCGCGGCCGCCATAACAAAACACCATAGACTTGGTGACTTAAACAACAGCTGATTCTCACAGAGGCTGGGAAGTCCAAGATCATGGTGCCTGCAGATGCAGTTTCTGGTGAACAGATGGTTGCCTTCCCACTGAGTCCTTACCAGGCAGAGAGAGAGAGAATAAGACAGGGAGGGAAGGAGGGAGAGACAGAGATGGGGAGAGAGAGAGAGAGAGGAAAGGGGAAGGAGGGAAAGAGAGAGCGAGCAAGGTCTGGTCTCTTCATCTTATGACACTAATCCCATGATGGGGCCTCATGATCTCATCCGACCTAATTACCCCCCAAAGACCCCCACCATCTCCTAACACCACCACCCTGGGGGTTAGGGTTTCAATATATGAATTTGTGGGGACACAAACATTCGGCCTACTACACTCTCTAGGCTAATAGGTGTTTATTGCATGCCCACTAGTACCAGGTGCTGGGGTTTCTATTGAGAGCCAGCTAGAATTTTCCTGGTCTAGCTGGTGGAACAGATCACCCTGAAATTGCCCATTTGAGGTGATCAGTGCTGTGATATTAATGTGGTGTAAAAAGGGGAAATGGACCCGGAGTTGGAGAGCTAATGAAGAAAGTGACATTGAAGTTGACACCAGGCTGAGTTGGCTGCGAAAAGGAAACCAAGCACCAAGCGCTGGAGGCCGGGACCTCCTGGGAACTGACAGTCCTAGTATGGGTGGAGGGTGAAGGCTGAGGGACAAGGAGGGAAGGACAGCACTTTTGAGAGCTGAGCCAAGAGAGGAAAGACGGAGTACGGCCAGGAAGATTCCTCCCTGATTGAAAAACCTCCAGTGATTTCCCTTTACCTAACAGGACAAAAATCTCAGCTTCCGAGATCAGTGCTCGGAAGTGTTTTACAGTGTCAGAACTCTTTCCAATGACAGCACTTTTCCTGATGCAAGTGGCAGAAACCCCATTTCAACGAGTTTAATAACAACAACAGTACAATTAGCTCATGGGACTGAAAAGTTCCAGCTTCAGGCATGCTTGGATCCAGATGCTCAAACGATATTGTCTGGATCTCATTCATTTCTGCATTTGTTGTCTCCTCTGCGTGGATGGCCTGACTCCCAGATCTTTCCATGGCTGACTCCTTCTTGTCATTCAGGTCTCACCTGAAATGTCCCCTCTGCAGAGAGACCTTCTTGGCCATCAGCTGAAGCGGGACCTTCCCACCTCAGCCACTTTTGGTTCCATCATCCTGCCCTTTGTTCTTGTGGGCATTCAGAATTCTCTGAAAATGTATTATTGATGTCTTACCTTCTTATTTATTTATTTTTTGGCCTGACTGCCCACAAGGAATGTAAACACTTTGCAAGAGCATGTGTCAAGTTTGCCTGGCTCACAGCTGAATCTCCAGTGCTTAGCACAGTACATAGTAGACAATAATAATGTATTTACAGAATGGATGAATCCATCAATGCATGCATATCTCTCGCCATCTCTCGGCTTTGCTTTCTTCTGGGCTGGCTTTATCCTGGTGGTGAGGTCACCAGCATCACCAGCTGTGGTCCATGAGCTTAGTTAGAAACCCCTGCCATTTCTGAAAGGAGCCCAGGACTGACTCTGATTGGCCCAGCCTGCTCACGGGCCCCTCCCTGCACCAATCGCTGTGGCCAAGGAGGGATGTGGGTCTCTCATTGGCCGGGGCTGACAGACCCTCCTGCCACTTGGACTAAGGATTCTGGGGGAAAGGATGAGTTTGGGAGGAAAGGACAGTTGTCACCACACAGAATGGCCAGAGAAGTGTTTGGAGTCATGGCTTCCACCTTCCACCTTCTAACTGTCTTCTGACTGTTGTCTCCTGGGGATGCTGTGTTCTTTCTTGCTGGGGACCAAATCCCAGCCCTTCCTGTTCCCCCAACTAGCATGTTCTCTTCCTTCAGTCTTTTCACAGCCCAATTCAGCTCTCAACTCCTGCAGGAAGACTTCCTAGACTCCCACAATCCCTGGGGTCTCCTGTTACTTAGAGGATTCAGCCCACCCATGACAACCCATGAATTCTGTCTTGCTTTGTCAGTCATGGGCACTCAGCTGCTTCTCAGTGACACCAGCATCTGTCTGAGGGTATAGAGTCCTCTCTCAGCAGGCTCCGTGCACAGACTGACCTGGGTAAGGCTGGCCTCCAGAAACAGCGATCAGGCCCCATAAACGGGAGCCGCTGTCAGTAGGGACCTGGCAGGGTGCAGGCCCCGGGTGCTCAGCAGAGACATCTCAGGCAAGTGCTGGTGGGCTCGGAAGCTCTGAAGGTGGGGAATGCGCTGTGCTGGGTGGGAGGCAGGGTCCCGGCTCTGGTTCCAGCACCAGCTGGCATTAGCTGTGTGACGCTGGGGACACTTTCCCTGCTTGGTTAGAATGACCACAGAATGCTGAATGCAGGAAACATGAGTTGAGCCTATGCACCTGGGAACTCGAGGATTGATCTGGTGGTTTCTGCCCTGGGGGTTGGGGGCTCTCAGCGAACCTGCTGCGCCCTGGGGCCAACCTCCTCTGCCCACCTCTTGGTGCCAGAAAAGAACCCATCAGCTGTCCTGCTGAGACTCAGTCATTCAGGGAAAGTGTGGAGCTATCCCAAACCCAGGCTCCTTGCCAAGAACTGCAGGCAGCTGAGGAGGAGGGAGCTCCGCTTGCAAACACTGCCTGCCACTCACAGATGGCGCTGCCCTGCTGGCCCACAGCCCAGGAGCCCCTGCTCCACGGGAGGAAGCTATTCACCGGGTTGCCACGCGGTGGCGCTCCTGCCCTTTCTCCTCCAGCAAAAGCCAGCCTGAAAACCGTCGTCTGATGACTGCTTAAATTCCAAGAGTTATGTATGATCAGAGTAGAAAGAATATAAAAGACTATTTATTCACTCCATCTTGATGTGTACTCTGTTAGTTTTTTTTTCTCCTTCCCTCTCTCCCCCTCTCTCTCCCTCTCTCCTCTCTCCACACATGCAGTGTGATGTGTGTATAATGTTTTCCAATTCAAACCAATTGAACAGCCCTTTGCCATTGGGCACCCCACAGTCAGAAAACATATCCCCCGATCTGACAGGGGGACTCCGGCAACCCTGGCAGGGTGTCACTCAGGGCGCACCAGGTCCCTGTTTCTAGGTTCAGGAAATAAGCTGACCTGAAGCCACAGGCTCCTTCTTCCCCAACAGTGACTTCTCAGCGGGGAGGCCTCTTTTAGAAACTCTCCAGTTTTCCTCAAGCGAACATGCCACCCTCTGTCAGGCCAGAAGGACTGGGGAGGCAGGGTGGGGAGACAGGGTGACTGCAGATCCCCATGTCAGCTGCCTGAGGCTTCACAAGGGGAAACTGAAGCCTAGAGAGAGGTTTGCCAAGGTCGCAGCGCTCCGGAGAAGCAGAGCCAGGGCCAGGACCCTGGTCTCCTAACTCTTCCTGAAAGTCCTTCCGAACGGTGGCCGTGGTTGTTCTGCCTCCTATCTAGAAATCTCATCTGTGTTTTATAAATCAATTCCCAGTGGGAATCAGCAGAGCAGATAACGTCTAATTCTCCAGAGTCACTTGGGTGAAATGTAGGTATCATTCTGGTGTTCAGACCCAGGACCGCAGCCTAGTCTTTACACACACCAGCTGTGTGACCTTGGGCTGGTATTGGCCTCCCTGATCTTCACACTCAACAGCTCTAAAATGGGGCTAAGGATAATGCTTCCCCTAGGGTTGTTACAGGTTGCAAAGGCAATAATACATGCCAACATAGTTCATAAATGCTAAAATGCTTTAAACATGTGATGTTATTTCTCAGCAAAAATGTTCAGCCGCTGACTGTAGAACTCTGCCCCTTGTCTGTTTAATTGCACGGTCAAGAGCAGCCTTCACTGCTGGGGCCCAAAACCAGCCAAACAAAACAAGCAGAGCCGTGTCAGCCTGAGTCCTACCTGGTGGGTTGGGCTAATTTACATGGCAAGTTGATTATTAATGAAGCACTGCATTTATTTACTGCTCCAGAAACTCCCCATGACTTCCGTGTTTGCTTTCTCTGGGAAGCCCACTTGGGGGCTGCAGACACGGAGGAGGGGATGAAAGCTTTGTGAACATTTACCTGGGCCAGACAGAGGGGAGGGGCTACACGAGCCTGTCTCTTTTAGTCCATGGGAGCATTTTGCCACTCGGAATTATTGACCAAATTGGGAAACCAAGACCCCGCCCCCAGGTACAGCCGGCACCACAGCCAAGGGCACACAGTGATATGTGGGGGCCCGGCTCACTAGGGCATGCATGGTCCCTGCTTTTATTCCCCAGTGTTTCCCCAGCTCCAAGCCTAGCAAATCACAGGATTATTAAGTGTGGGATGCGCGAATGCAAGTCTGTGCTCTCCAAGTGTGTGTGTGTGTGTGTGTGTTCATTAGTTCACCTTAGGAGGGTGAAAATCTCCCAGTGGGTCCTCACCTCCGCAGCCATATTCCATCGAGTGGCGTCCACAGCTGGTGATGGGCTTGCTGCCTGAGTAGTTGCTGTGGTTGCTGAATGGGGACAGGCTCTGTCTCCCCTACATCCTGCCCGGCCAGGGGCTTTGGGCCTGGGTGATCACTTCAGCATCCAGACCCGGGAAGCAAAGCCCCAGAGGAATATATAAAGAAGGGAGGTGCTCCAGGGAAGATATTCGGGAGGATGCACACACCTCTGCAGAGGACTAGAAGTACTGATGGTTGCCAAACACTGTGAATGTACCTAATGACCCTGAATTGCACACTTAGGGTTAAGATGGTAAATGTTATGTGTATTTCACTACAACTTTAATACAAACCATCCTGCCTTGTCTTCATTTTCAGACAGGGAAAGAAGAAATACAGGGAGGGGACGGTAGAGCAGGACTTCAGACTTCCCTTCCCCGTGGATTCCACTTATTCTTTCATCTTCAAATATTTTTTCAAGTTTTTATCATGAGAATATTTCAAACAGGACCATGAATGAAACATGTCTAATAAACACCTAGATATCCACCACCTTTATTTGACAAGTTAGCATTTGCCAAACAGGCTTTATCTCTCCATTTACATAGGGAGGTATATATACATAAATTTTGTTTTGATAGGGACATTTTGATGGTATATTGTAGACATTATGACCCTTCACGCATAAATATACCTCCTCCTAAAGCAGATACTTGTGACATCACCATGCACCTACAACGTCATTATCACATGTAAGAAAATTACCAATAATTCCCAAATATCATCGAATATCCAGTCTATTTCACATTTTTGTAATTTTCCCCAGTTTTCTTTCAGAGTCGATCTTTTCGAATCAGGATCCTGCCACCCTTTGAGCGTTCTATTTGTTTACTTGTCGCCTCTCTGATAGAATAGCGCCCCCTATCCCTTTCTTTTGACATTGATGATTTTTTTCCCCTGTAAGATTCCAGACCAGGGCGGTGGCAGGTGCTGACTACAGGATTTGTCTCATTCCTTGGGATGCCATGTAACCTGTTCCTCCATCCCATGCACACTGGAAGTTAAGGCCAAGGCTTGATTAGAGTCAGGTGAGATGACGCTCTGGGCCTTGTGGCATGGAGGTACCTAAGGTCAGTTGTCCCGCCTTGGTGATGCTAAGTTTGGTTTGGTGATTAAAGTGGTGACAGCCAGCTCTCTCCATCATAGAGATGAGGTGAGCAGTGATCTGTGCAGTAGGACCCTGTCATCATGCAAGGATCCTGCTCTCCATAACCTTCCCTTAGAGGGCTCAGCATCCATTACCGGTCCTCGCCTGAGTCAATTATTTCATTGGTGGTCAAAAAATGGTGACTCTCCTAATTCTACTATTCCTTCTATATTTATTATCTGGCACTTTTTCTGTAAAGAATTTTCCTTCATTAACTGTGGATGAACCACAATTCTTCCTAAGAGTGTAAATGATTTTTTTTCTCTTAATTGCTGATTTTCAATTGCAAGGTTCTGGCCTACTTGGATTTTTTCTCCCCTTGCCCCCCCTTAATTTGAGCATAACAGTGAAGTCGTGGATTTTTATTTATTCAGTGTTTTATATTAAATTACAGGAATTCTTTTTTATGGTCAGTGTATTCATTTCTGAGGGCTGTCATAACAAATTACCACAACTAGGTGGCTTAAGACAACAAAAATGTATTCTCTCACAGCTCTGTTCTGGGGGCCAGAAGTCTGAACTCAATTACATTTCTTCTTCTGTGAACTTTCTATTCATGTCTTTTGCACTTTTTTTCCAAGAAATAATTTTTTAAAGATTTTTAAGAGTCCTCTCTGTATTAGGAGGCTTGTTTGCTATACAAGTTGGAAATAGTTTCTCTCCTATTTATAAATGGATATTGTTTATTTTCTTTCTGCAAGGCAATAGGTGTTTTGTTTTGGGAGGTTGTCTAATTTGTCAGCCTTTTCTGCTGCTGCATCTAACTTTTTAGCCATTTATAGAAAGGTTTCCTTCATTCCCAATGACAAAAAATTCCCCATGTCATTTTCTCCTAGACTTGTATGGTTTCACTCCTGACACTTGGAGCCCCCAATACCTTTGGAGTTTATTCTGATATAGGGTGTGAAGTCAGGATCTAAATTTACCTTTTTTCCAAATGGTCACACATATTCTTCAGAGGAGGCCCAGCTGAAATGAAACCTCTTGTGAAAGCTTCTGCCTTGTGGGGAGGAGGACGGTCCTCCGGTGACCATGAAACTCTTAACTCCAGCATGCTGCGTGGTGTGGCCCTGCACGCTGTGTTGCACAAAGGGTGCACAGAGATGTAATCGGGGACGTGGGTGAGGAGGTGGCCTCCCCAGGGAGACAGACAGCCCAGGGTTTCTAAGTTAAATCTGCAAGCGGTACAGCCAACACGAAGCCTTTGCCAATATTCAGCGAACAACTTTCTCTTCCGCTTTCCTCAACTCTCAAACTTCCAGGGGCTCCTCGCTGCCTCCAGAGATAGTCCAGGCTTCTTATTTAGCTCGAGGCCCTCACACGCTGCCTTCTTACCTCCTCTTTCATGCACATCTTAAATCTGACCACTTATCTAGCAAACAAGCCTTAGGTGGTCTTGCCTCCATACCGTTGCTTAAGCTGGGTCTTTCTCCTGTAAAGCTGTCTTCCCATTACCACTTCCTGAGTTTCTAAATACACGAGAAGCAAAGTTCAAATCCCATCCCATCAGTATGTTGTCCTCATCACTGAGTATGACCTCTGTGTCCTGTAGCTCTTAGCAGGTTGGTTCTGGGCTGGACCTGACTCTGAATCACAGTACAGTTGGTCCTTCTCCAATCCCATCTGCTGGACTCCATGCTCCTTGAAAGCAGGTGTAGGGGACTGGACAGTGTCCCTCTACCCCCACCAAATTCACATCTAGCCAGAATCTCAGAATGTGACCTTATTTGGAAATAAAGACTTTACAGGCGTAGTTCAGATGGAGTCATACTGGATGCACGTGGACCCTAAATCCAATGACTGGGGTCCTTAGAAGAAGAGCAGAGGACACACACACACACACAGAGGGCTGTGTGAGGACACCCAGGAAGAAGGTCATATGAAGTTAGAGGAAGACAGTGGAGTGATTCATCTACAAACCACGGACTGTCAAAAATGTCCAGCAGCCACCAGAAGCCAGGTGAGAGATGTGGAACAGATTCCCCTCTCAGAGCCTCCATGGGGGAGCTGACACCTTTGTTTCAGACTTCTGGCCTCCAGGACAGTGAGAAAATACATTTCTATTGTTTTAAGCCACCCCGTTTGTTGTGATTTGTTAGGGCGGCCTGAAGACACCTCATAGAACAGGTAATGGTAATAACAATATTGACTGATGCCCACACTGAGGCAGGTGCTCTGCTGAGCATTTATGTGACACTCTCATCGGACTGTCCCGGCAATGCTCCGAGCTGGGTATTTAAGATAACAGTGTTATTCCCCACTTTCCAAGTGGGGGAGCTGAAGACTGGCAACTAGCCCAAGCCACTAAATTGGGTTGTAGAGCCAGGATCCCAACTCACCTGGCCCTCTCTGTCCTCACCAGATGGCCTGGTTGGTGCACGGCACACCTGTGGCCACCACAGCCAATTCTCCTTTATGACTAAGGGTTGGAAAGGCATTCTTAAACAAAACCTCAAAAACCCAAACTATAAGTCTCAGGAAAAAAAAAAAGACAAATTCGATAACATCAGTTACTGTCTCTTTTCCAAGGAAGTACAATACAGTTACTAGGAAAATAACAGATTGGAGGAAGCCACTTGCGGTATCTATAGCCAACAAGGGACATATTTCTAGACTATATAAGGCATTCCTGCAAATCAACAAGGAAAAGATAATGACTCTACCTGAAAAATGGTCAAAAGATAAGAATCGGCAATCAGTGGAGGAAGAAACCCATAAGACTAACAAGAATGTGAAGCAATGTTCCATCTCTTTACTACAGAGAGAGAAAATAAGAACAGCATGTCATCTAGCCTCATTATACTGAAAAAAATTAAAGAGCTAGTTGCTGCCAAATGCTGGCAGGGACAGGGGCACTTCTGTGGACCTCTAGCAGGAGGGAAGACTGAGGCAGCCATCCTGGAAACCAATTTTGTGGTGTTTCTTAAAAGTAAGTCCATGCAAAAGTTTGGAGGAGATGGCTGTGTTTAGTACTTCAGCTGGGGTGATGAACTCATGGGAGCACCCATATCCCCAAAGTCATGCAGACGTACACATTAAATGTGTGCGATTTTTTGTATATCAATTATACGCCAGTAAAGCTAAACATTTTCTTCAAAATCAACAACAAAAATAAGTCCACCAGTTTCACTCCTAGCTACTACGCATGCCAAAGAAATTCTCAGCCAGATTTGTAAGAGAGCAAATACAGTCATGTTTGTCACAGTGTTGTTTCTGATGGCACTGTGGGCATCATTCCCTGAGAGTGGAGACTAGATTTGCATCACTGAATGACTGCTAGCAGCGAGAGGCTATGGGCTAGATGTGTGCAAGGGAGCGTGCCTGGAACTTCAAACATAATGGTGAGTGGGGGAAAAAGTAAAAAAGCAGATTGGCATCTATAACATATGAAAATGGTTACTTAAGTTAATATATGTATAAATACATGCACACACATACATATATTTCCTGAGTCCATTAAGACACAGTGTTAGACAGCAAGAGGATGGTGATGACAATGACCTCCAAGGTTGTGGAGGGCTTTGGGGGCCACTGTCAGGAGCTCGGATCCATCCTGCAGCAGATGCGTGGCCACTGAAGGCAGGGACCCGCAGGAGGTCCTAACACCGGAAGTATCAGCTCAAGTCAGATGCCGATCCCAGAGAAGCAAATATATTCTAGGCAGCCCAGTCTGCTTCTGCCTGCTCTTCCCATCCCTTTCTCACAAGCCCCCAGTGGTCCATATTGAGAGGACAATTACCATTCTTCTAGACACTGTATAAACAGTAACGATGTGGTTACGGCCCCCTTGAGGGCCAGCAGTTGATGAGCTCTGTGGATCACTGCTCCCTCCAAAGAGGAGAGCATTCCAGCAGGATGAGGTCAGGGAGCTAAGGAAAGTTGGGGGGAGGGAGGGGGTTCCTGGGTCAGAGTTCTGGAGCAGGGCCTGGCCCTGACTCTGTGCCTTACCCTGAACTCTCCCAATCTTGAGTGGTCCCAGAAATCCCTGAATGCACTGAGTCCCTGTCTGGTGCGAATGCAAGGGTGGCAGTGCGTTCTGTGAAATGGTGTGTGGACAGGTGGGACGGACTGGGAGAAACCAGACCCTTCTCCTTCTCCCACAGTCTTTCCATTTCTGGACCCCAAGCCGATTATACTTGGATAACTACACAGAATAATCTAACATTTGTTGATGGGCTCCTGGGAGTGATGGATGCTGGCTGTTAATATAGTAACAAAAGTAACATTTATTGAGCCAGGCTTTATGCTAGTTATATCTTAATGTCACATTGAATCAACCTCCCATCCCCATTAGGTAGGGATTCTTAATACCCCTACACTGAGGTTGAGGAAACTAAGGCTCACCCAGTTAGTACCATGGAGAACCCCACATTCCAGCTCGGGTCTGAACCAAGAACTGTTGGGTTTCCCCCGACTGCCTCCATACCTAGCTCAATAAATGTCACTTTTGCCAGCATCCATCACTCTCAGGTGTCCATCAAATGCTATGTTAGACCGGTGGGGTCTCCAGCTCAATGCCTATAAGCCAGTGTGGTCGTACAGGTTGTGACCTGCTCAAGGATCCCCAGAAGGGTTGTGGGTGAGAGGGCAGGCGCTGAAATACAGCCTGGGCTTTGCTCACACGGGCTATGGGCCCAGAGTGGGTGCCTATCTCTAATTCTCACAAAGGCACCATATTGGCTAGCTGTGGTCTGACCCAGGATCATGCTGGCCGCTTGTTAATTCTGACAGTTCTTGCCACACGGGCCACTCACACACGTGGCCCCTTAAATCATAGGCCGTCTTGCATTGTGTTCCCATGGCAAAACTTGTTATTCCCCTAACTCACCCAGCATTTATTGGCTCCAGGCTTTTGCTTCTCTTGGCCTAGAATGCCCTTTTCTTCCCCACTGCCTATGCCATTGCTACTTCATAAGGCCTACCTTCCCTTTAAAACCCAGCCAGATGCCCACTCCTTCCAAATACCACAGTTAAGCTCATCTCACTCCCGCCCCTCTCTCACACTACTTTGTATCAGTTACAGAGCTTCCTGTGCACTGCCTCTGATAAGGACCATCAGTTATTGAACCTTTACTATGCTCCGCATACCGTGTAAACACTCCATACTTTATCTCCTTGAACCCTCACTTCATGAATGTTATTATGGCCATTTCAGAGAGAAAAACAGGCTCAGAGCACTTGAAGACTTCTCAGGTGCACACAGCTAGGAAATAGCCCAGCAGGAACTGAATTAAAGGCCTGATTTTAAAGCTGCCTGCTCTGATAAGGGTGGCTTTCCATCAATGTCGTGACCAGGTCCCAAGCGTCAGCAACCAGAGGGCAGAAGCCCGTGCGGTTCTTCGCAGTTCCAGGGGCGAGCTTTTGCAATTACTCTGCAAAGGAAAGACGGTTGCCCTGTTGCAGTTTTCCCTCTTTCCCTAGGTGAGCTGCCCTCCTCTAAGGCTCCGAAGCACAGACTTCGCGGGCCCCAGCGGCTTTCTGGGAAACGGGATCGCAGCTCCGTTGCCGGGCGCAGAGGGATCCCGGAGGCCGCCACCACGCCTGCACCGGCATAA
>JAVSCE010013009.1:0-27641 GCA_032199065.1 Smutsia gigantea | reverse complement strand
AGATCAGAGAAGAAATAAATAAAATTGAGAAGAACAAACAATAGAAAAATCAATGAAACCAAGAGCTGGTTCTTTGAAAAATAAACAAAATAGATAAACCCCTAGCCAGACTCATTAAGAGAAAAAGAGAATCTACACACATAAACAGAATCAGAAATGAGAAAGGAAAAATCAACACGGATCCTAATAGAAATGTCAAAGAATTATAAGAGAATATTATGAGAATCATATGCTAACAAGCTGGAAAACCTAGAAGAAATGGACAACTTTTTAGAAAATACAACCTCCAAGACTGACCAAACAAGAAACAGAAAAACTAAACAGACCAATCACCAGCAACGAAATAGAAGCGGTAATCAAAAAACTACCCAAGAACAAAACCCCCGGACCAGATGGATTCACCTCTGAGTTCTATCAGACATATAGAGAAAATAACACCGATTCTCCTTAAAGTTTTCCAAAAAATAGAAGAGGAGGGAATACTTCCAAACTCATTCTATGAAGCCAGCATCACTCTAATACCAAAACCGGGCAAAGACCCCACCAAAAAAGAAAATTACAGACCAATATCCCTGATGAACGTAGATGCAAAAATACTCAACAAAATATTGGCAAACCAAATTCAAAAATACATCAAGAGGATCATACACCATGATCAAGTGGGATTCATCCCAGGGATGCAAGGATGGTACAACATTCGAAAATCCATCAACATCATCCACCACATCAACAAAAAGAAGAACAAAAACCACATGATTATCTCCATAGATGCTGAAAAAGCATTTGACAAAATTCAGCATCCATTCCTGATTAAAACTCTCAACAAAATGGGTATAGAGGGCAAGTACTCAACATCATAAAGGCCATATATGACAAACCCACAGCTAACATCATACTAATCGAAGTAGACGCTGAAAGCTTTTCATCTAAGATCGGGAACAAGACAGGGATGCCCACTCTCCACTGTTATTCAACATAGTACTGGAGGTCCTAGCCACAGCAATCAGACAAACAAAGACATACAAGGCACTAGATTGGTAAAGAAGAAGTCAAATTGTCACTATTTGCAGATGACATGATATTGTACATAAAACCCTAAAGACTCCACCTAAAACTACTAGAACTAATATCTGAATTCAGCAAAGTTGCAGGATACAAAATTAACACACAGAAATCTGTTGCTTTCCTATACACTAATGATGAACTAATGAAAGAGAAACTGTGAAAAACAATTCCATTCACAATTGCATCAAAAAGAATAAAATACCAGAATAAACCTAACTAAGGAAGTGAAAGACCTGTACCCTGAAAACTACAAGACATTCTAAGAGAAATTAAAGAGGACACTAACAAATGGAAATGCATCCCATGCTCTTGGCTAGGAAGAATAAATATTGTCAAAATGGCTATACTACCTAAAGCAATCTACAGATTCAAAGCAATCCCTATCAAACTACCAACAGCTTTCTTCAATGAACTGGAACAAATAATTCTAAAATTCATATGGAACCACAAAAGACCCCGAATAGCCAAAGCAATCCTGAGAAGAAGGAATAAAACAGGGGGAATTACGCTCCCTGACTTCAAGCTCTACTACAAGGCACAGTAATCAAGACAATTTGGTATTGGCACAAAAACAGACCCACAGATCAGTGGAATAGAATAGAAAATCCAAACATTAACCCAAACACATACAGTCAATTAATATTTGATAAGGGAGCCTTGGATCTACATTGGGGAGATGACGGCCTCTTCAGCAGCTGGTGCTGGAAAAACTGGACAGCTACATGTAAGAGAATGAAGTTAGACTACTGTCTAACCCCATACACAAAGGTAAACTCAAGGTGGATCAGAGACCTGAATGTAAGTCATGAAACTATAAAACTCTTAGAAAAAAATATAGGCAAAAAGCTCTTGGACATAAACATGGGTGACTTCTTCATGAACATATCTCCCTGAGCAAGGGAAACAAAAGCAAAAATGAACAAGTGGGACTATATCAAGCTGAAAAGCTTCTGTACAGCAAAGGACACCATCAGTAGAACAAAAAGACATCCTACAGTATGGGAGAATATATTCATAAATGACCTATCCAATAAGGGGTTGACATCCAAAATATATAAAGAACTCACACACCTCAACAAACAAAAGCAAATAATCCAATTAAGAAATGGGCAGAGGACATGAATAGACACTTCTCCAAAGAAGAAATTCAGATGGCCAACAGGCACATGAAAAGATGCTCCACATCACTAATCATCAGAGAAATGCAGATTAAAACCACAATGAGATATCACCTCACACCAGTGAGGATGGCCAACATCCAAAACACAAACAACAACAAATGTTGGCGAGGATGTGGAGAAAAGGGAACCCTCCTACACTGCTGGTGGGACTGCAAATTAGTTCAACCATTGTGGAAAGCAGTATGGAGGTTCCTCAAAAAACTAAAAATAGAAATACCATTTGACCCAGGAATTCCACTCCTAGGAATTTACCCTAAGAATGCAGCAGCCCAGTTTGAAAAAGACAGATGCACCCCTATGTTTATCGCAGCACTATTTACAATAGCCAAGAAATGGAAGCAACCTAAGTGTCCATCAGTAGATGAATGGATAAAGAAGAGGTGGTACATATACACAATGGAATATTATTCAGCCATAAGAAGAAAACAAATCCTACCATTTGCAACAACATGGATGGAGCTAGAGGGTATTATGCTCAGTGAAATAAGCCCAGCCGAAAAAGACAAGTATCAAATGATTTCACACATATGTGGAGTATAAGAACAAAGGAAAAAAACTGAAGGAACAAAACAGCAGCAGACTCACAGAACCCAAGAACGGACTAATAGATACCAAAGGGAAAGGGACTGGGGAGGATGGGTGGGAAGGGAGGGGTAAGGGGGAAGAAGGGACATTACGATTAGCAGATGTAATGTTGGGGGGGCACGGGGAGGGCTGTACAACCCAGAGAGGACAAGTAGTGACTCTATGGCATCTCAGTACACTGATGGACAGTGACTGCAATGGGGTTGGGGGGGGGAACCTGATGAAGGGGGTAGTGTAATCACCATAATATTACTCATTTAATTGTAGATTAATGATATCAAAATAAACTAAAAAAAATATTTATATATAAAATACAAACAAAAAAAAAGAATGCCCCTGTGACAACCAGCCCTGAAACGTTCATTCAAGAGCCACCTTTCATTTCTGAATCCTTTCCACCCTCTCAGAACATAAGCAAAAAGGCTTCCTCTCATGACAAGGAGAGAAAACATAGCAGAAGACAGAAATTCGACCTGGGACTCTCCCATCTACCCCTCCATCATGCTCAGCAAACACGCCAGGAGAATGATAAGGTTATTTAAAACCAAATGACAGCAGTGTGCATCTGTTTAATGAAACATCTTCTGCACCTGTCAAACAAGCTAAGTAAGCCTTTGTAAAGGAAGAGATGTACGGCACCTTTTTTTTTCAGGCAATCTGATCGACACCAAGTACGAGATATTTTGAATTTATGCCCAACACCCACACTTTGTGGCAATGGCTATCTCTCTTCCCCCTTAAGAACCAAAATGGGACACTATTAAAATTCACTGAAGTTCCCAAGGCTGACAGGGAGTGGTGTTTATACTAGAGGTGTATGCCAGAAAAAACTGCTGTTTATCTTATGGCTGAAAAAAATGTATGGAATGAAATTATAAGGCAAAAGTTAACCTAGGAGGGTTTATCAATTTGTAATCTGTGGGCATTGTGCACGCACAAAATTCTCAGGGTTTTTTTTTTTTCAAATGAAAAGAGAAAAAACAATTAGTCCTTCTCTCTTCTCGCTTTGAAACCAGTAACAGACTTCAAGATGAACCATGGAGTGTGCGGAATCAAGAAAAAATATGATCAACGCTGTGTTTACGACTTACCTCCATCACTCTCCCAGTAATGAAAGCAGTAACAATAGCAATAATAGTAACTAACAGGTCTAGGCACTTACTAAGTGCGGGGCACTGTAGGTTAAATAGTGTCCCCCCAAACTGACATCCACCTGGCACCTGTGAATGGGACCTTCTTTGAAGATAGTGATTGAGCTAAGATGAGGTCGCATAGGACTAGGGTGGGCCCACCTTATAGGAAGAGAGAACTTTGGAAACAGACACACAGAGGGAAGGAGACCACGTGACGACAGAGCAGAGATGTATCTCCAAGCCGAGGACACCACCGCAGGAACCACCAGAAACTAGGAGAAGGCAGGACGGACCCCCCCCACTCCGAGCCACCCCCACACTGGCCCAGGTACTAAGGGCTGAGGCACAGGGTCCCAGCTGCACAGTAGACACACCATCAACCCCAAGCGGGCATATCGCTTCTATCCACTGGTCTCCTGAGTTTGGCTAAGGCAGGTGCATGCATACCTGAGACAGGTCTGTTCACACTGCCGATAAATTCAGGCTTTGGACCATGGTCACAAACGCCCCCTTGACACCTCCTGGGACACAGCGTGCCAGCTCTTTCTGGGCCGTGTTCTTGGCTGAAATCCAGCATGAGCCTCTTCTCTCATCTTTGGATTTTCTACAAGCATGCAGATTATTTTTTGGCAGCCGGTGCCGCTTGATGGTCAATTCGTTAGTTTTAGAACCAAATAACCCCATTATATATGATTTGATTGGCTCATATAATGATCCCTGGTTCTAACAAATATTTATTGAGCATGACACTATGTTTGGTACATTACATTTTTCAAAAAAATAATTTACTTAGCTAGTGATCCCAAATCCCCTAATTTAATTTACTCTTAAATGTGTTTAATTGTCCCACAAATGGAACTGCAAGCTTCAAACCGAGGTTGAGACAAGCACAGACTAAAAATGAGACGAGGAGAAATGCTCAGTATTAGCCCCACCCAGCCAGGACTGCATGCCCAGGTCTCATCCACCTACTTTTCTGAGCACATCCAGGGGCCACTTCTGGGCATTTAATAGTCATGCTCACAACCTGATGTTACCCCCACATCAGGCTGGGAAAGCCAGGGCACAGAGAGGTGGGGTAATTTGCCCCATCAGTCTGAGGATGCAGGGAAGGCTGCAGGCAGAACTGGAAGCCGGGCAACTCAGCCCCAGAGTCTGTTCGCTTTGCCCCTTGACCCCTGCCTCGAGGCCCAAAACTCAGCCACAGAAGTCCACGTGCAGCCCAGACACTGAATTTTTTTTTCATTTATTTTTTAAATTGTGGTAAAATATACATAACATACAATTTACCATTTTGACCATTTTTAAGTGTCCGGCTCAACGTCCACACTGCTGAGCACCCACAGCCACCATCCATCTCCAGGCCTTTTTCATCTTCCCAAACTGGAGCTCCGTCCCCATCCCCTCCCCAGCCCTGGTACCCACCCTTCTGCTTTCTGTCTCTATGAATTTGACTCCTCTAGGGACCTCATCTGCATGGCATCATACAGGATTCGTCGTTGTGTGACTTACTATCATGTCCCAAGTTTTATCCGTGTGTAGGATGTCAGAATTTCCTTCCTTTTTAAAGCTGAATCCTATTCCACCGTGCATGTAGAGCGCACCTTGTTTATCCTCCGCGGACACCTGGGTGGCCTCCACCTCTGGCTGCTGCGAATGGTGTAGCCGTGTCACTAACGACCACAAGCCAGGAAAGAGGGAGCTAGAAGTACAGGACAGACACACTGACTACCTCCCGGATGCCAGGCCCGTCACAATCCTCCTGATTACCCGTCTACACTGTCCATATTCTGCTCTGACACTCACATCAAGGGCTCACTGCAAAAGGCATAGGTGGCAACAGCAGAAACTTTAAACAGCCATCTCTCTGAGAACATTATAGAAAGGAGAAGGTGTTAGACAAATGTGTGTGTTGGGGGGGGGTTAAACTGGGGATTGACAAAGTGCATCCAGAGTCCACATCTGGCCCGCCGTCGATTTTTGTAAATAAGGTTTTATTGGCACACAGCTGTACGTGTGTTTCTGTAGCATTCACAGCTCTTTCATGCCACGACAGCAGTAAAGTTGCTTCCAGAGACCAGTAGGCTCATAAGTCTAAAATATTTACTCTATGGGCCTGAACGGAAAAGACTGCCAACTTTTCCATGATTGACAGAATTCGTAACACAAGTTTTTAATATTTTCAAGGGGTGGGGGCCTTTGGATTAGGGTGACAGCAGGGACACAGATTTCTTTCAGCATCCTCAGGATCAGGAAGGGAAAGTGGGGGAAGTCCTTGGACTTCTGGGGCTGCCACGCTACGAGGTACACAAGGCCAGCTCCTGCTTGGGTGGCATTCGTCCCATCCCTGGGTGGTGTAGCCTTCACGTGGCACTTCCCACTTAAGTCCTTTAACTGCCTCCACCTCCAGGTGGCGTGTCTCCAGGTATGACTCTGTCTCCCCCCTTCGTAAGGGCCCCCATCACATGGGGCGAGGCACCCACCCTGCAGGACCTCATCCGACTACATTAAATCACATCTGCAAAGACATGGCTTCCAGTTAAGGTCACATTCATGGGGCCCTGAGGGTTAGGATGTGACCACCTCTCTTGGGGATACAGTCACCCCATGACAACCTTCACCTGCTTCCTTTCATGGCCCCTTCTTGGTCTGCTGCACAATATTCGCATGAGCCAAATGCTTCCTGGCATGACCTTCATCTATTAAATGTAGCACCAAGTATACAAAGGGCTCCTTAGATAGGTTGGTTGCTTCCCTATCTCCCTGCTGCGGCTAAGTCGGACACTCCACGGCCTTGCACTTGGGACCATGGCCTGCTCACATAACCCCTGAGACAAGGAACCACTCACCCGGCCATGTCAGGGCTGGGCCCACAGGACTTCTTTAGCAGCCAAATGCCCAGGGATGGAGTCACGGGCTATCAGCAGTTACAGCCTGGCTGCAGAACATTCTGTACTTTGTATTAATCCCCCCAGTGCCTATAAACAGCCCCAGCAATGTAACAGCTCTTCCGGCCTCTGCCTCTCACCTCATGAGAATTACAAATATTTTGCAGATGGGAATTTGCAGCCGTGAAGCACATGTCTTTGATTACATGGCAGCTGTCAAATGAGACCTTTTCCACTAACTGGCAGGAAGGCTTTTAATGGCTGCCTGGCTAAAGTGTCACAGGAGATCTATGCTTCCCCACCCCTGGGAAGCCAGCAGCATCGATGGAGAGCCACGGGCCATCTGGGACTTCATTCCGCAGTTTAGACAAAACCCAGGCACCTGGCACCTGACAGGGGGGTGTGCACGGCACAGGTGGAAGTAAATGTCCCGCTGGCCCCGGCTTTGGCTTATTCGCCCAATTTTCTCCTCCAGACACCTGATGATAAGCGTGTGCCTCGTCAGATGGCACTTGATGTTTCATGAGGCCTTTTCCCCCACGTTTCCTAAAACGATCCTGGCATCGGTAAGAGAGCTGTTGCCGTCAATGCCCGTTCAGAGAATGGAATGGGGCTGAACCCAGCTCAAGGCCACCGGCTTGAAGTGACCCAAGTTCTGTGTCTCCCCACCCACCCACAGCATACAGAGTCTTAACACGTGCAGAACGTCTGTTTTTTTGTGGGGTGGGGGGGATTCCTTTTCCAATAAGTTTAAGATGATGCAAAAAAACCTAAAATCATATCTCAAACATAGGGCATAAAATCTATGCCCTAGATTGGGGGTTGGTGGTCCCTGGCCTGTTTTTGTAAATAAAGCTTTATTGGAACCCAGGCACAGCCCTCCGTTTAGTATTTTCTCTGGCTGTTTGCCTACGAGGGCAGAGTTGAGTAGTTGCTACAGAGACTGAAATCTTTACCATTTAACCCTTTACAGTAAAAGCTGTATATGTATATGACGACTGGGAATTGGAGGAAGGAATTTGGGTGAGTCCAGAACAGGCACACTCCCGGAGGCCTCGTATGCCCACAATATCGAGGCTAAAGCAGAAGCAGGCATGGGGCTTGGTTAGGGTGGGAGCATCGAGATCCAATTCCTGCCAGAGGTGAGCAGGGGCTGAGTCCCAGGCTGGAACTGCTCTGGCACTAAAATCCACTCACTCCGTGTTCTGGATGCTGAGCCCTCGTCCTGGGCAGGTCTCCCGCCTTTAACAGGACTCCTGCAGCTCATAAAGTTCCCTGCCGTATGCTCAGAAATCATGCTTAAAATTGGATCACTCCAATACCGAGGAAAACACAAACCAATCGATGGGGCCACCCCAGCCATAGGGACCTGCCTCCAAGGATCTTTCGCTGCTGGAGAAATCGAATCGACCTCCAAATGCCGTGTGCGCTTGTATGTCCCCTGCTCACATTTTTGCTTGGTGGATATTTTCATACCAGCTAAGACGTATGAACAGCACTGAAATTTAATCAGACCGAAGCTGACCTTGAGAATGGACTTTCCATTCTTGTCTGGTGCCTGACTTGAGAAAGGCAGAAGAAAGAGCCCCCTGCTGGCTGCCTGTGGATCACGCTCACGGTGGATGCTGTTCATTTGGACACCAACATACAAGGTGCTCACAAGTCTGCAGGGGCTTCAGCGAGACCACTCAACAAGAGACCTGACTTCCCACCTCCTCCTGGGGCCTCAATTTCCTCACCAGAAAAATCAGGCTCAATTTTCATTTTGTTTCTCTTGGATGGAGGCCCAGCCCCAGAGTACAGCCATGGAGCCAGAGAGCACAGACGCACAGCCCGGCTGCCCGGCCACAGGCCCTGGAGGCCCTGGTGTTGGAGCTGCACGTGTGACCTGACCTCGACCGTCCACCTTCCTGGGGCTGACTCAGTGCAGGCTGAGGCTCTCCAGCCCCCACCCCCGTGACGCTGTAGGGACAGGAGCCTCACATGCAGGGCAGGGTCACACCAGTGCAAAATCCCTGGGGCAGCCTTCTTGAGGCCAGCTTCCTCTGCTTTCCCAAGGCTTGCTTACCTACGACAGACCTTTTCTGCTTGAAATAATGCAAGCTGGGTCTCTGCTACTGGCCACCTGAACTGTCCTGACCAGTGCCACTCCACTCAGAGCTCAGACCGTCCCTCCACACGGTAAAGAGGATTCCTGATAATCTCACCCCATTCAAAGGCAAGGCCCCCAGGCCTCGGCATTTACCCAGGTTATGGGATTTTTTTGGTTGCTTTTTGCTTGTTGGGTTCTCAGCAGTGGCTGCTCGCAGGCATCTCAGGGGTGGGAGGGGCCCCTGGGAGATGGACCCCCCATGGCCAGGGCCACACTCTGCCCTGGGGATTCTAGCACCGAATGCTGCCCCCAGTTGACAGATCGCCTCCTTCCTGCGGTGCTGCAGCAAAGCCGCTCCATCCTATTTCGCCAGGCCTCCTCTTAAAAATAAACACACCTTGAAAGAGAAGGCCAGGCAAGAAGCAGGCCTCCTGTGGCTCCTGACTGGCCCTGGTACTGATCCTTGACCAGGGAGGACGATATGGCTTCTGCCACCAGTGGTCACGACCAAAGAGGGGCCTGGGACCACCTCCGGGTGGCCCACCCCCTCACCTCACGCACCCCACAGGCCACTCCCCACAGGGTTCCAGTGTTCCAGCCGTGTCCTGCGGCTGCCCTAACAAAGGACTACAAATGGGCGGCTTAAACAACAGGAATTTGTTCTCCCACGATCAGGAGGCTGAAGTCCAAGGGCAGGGGGTCCCAGTGCTGGTATCCCGAGCCTTTCTCCGGGTGTGCAGACACCGACCCCTCTCCCCCGTCCTCACGTCGTCGGCCCTCTGTGTGCGACTGTGGCCGGATTTCCCCTTTACAAGGACACAAGTTCACGTTGGCTCAGGGCCACCCCAATGGCTGAACTCTAACTTGATCACTGCTATAAAGACCCCATCTCCAAATAAGGCCACACGGAGGTACTGGAGTTGAGACTGCAACATACGAATTTAGGGGGGCTCAACTCACAGGTCTTCCCACATGCTGTTCCTCCACTTACAGCGAACCCTTCCCCTAAGTCCAACTCATCCTCCAGGTAGGAGCCCAAGAACCAGTCTGCAGGGGAGGGAGTGCTCCCTGACCCCAGGCCATGAGCCCCCTCATCCCCCGCTCTGCTTCCTCACTGCTCCGCCTGAGGGCAGGGTTGGCACTGGAACATCCCAGGCTCTGTTCCCAGGTCCTGCCCGGAGGATGCCTGTTGAAGGAACCACGGAGTGAGGGAGCGACACCCTCCATTTTCACGTAGTCCTTACAGAAGGAGGCCGGAGGGAAGCACTCACCTGCCCCCATCCTCTCACAGCTATGTCTTGAACCTGGGCCCTGGAGCGGCCTTGGAGGCCCTGGATCCCTCCTGCACTTCACTGTGCTTCTGAGGGAATCCTCTCAACCGGTCTTCAGGGAGGCAGGGCAGGCCTCCTCTTGCCCGTTTTACCGATGAGGAAACTGAGGCTGAGGGGGGCTGTGACCCACACAGGGTGACAAGTCAGAGTGCAGCCTGGTGGCTGGGGACCCAGACTTGACATGGAAACCAGCTCCTCCACGTTGGAGCCGTGGGCCCCGGGGTGGACCCTCTTTCCTCTCTGCTCTCCATCCAGAGGTTCCTCACCTGTGAAATGGCGTCTGTGGGTAAAACTGCAATATTTCCAGGATCTCTCTCCTGGCCTTAGTCCATCTCCGTATCAACAGGTAATTACAGCGGGGTGGAGAGTGGGCACACACCTGGACCAGAGAGGTTTGGTGGGGCCTTGGCAAGAGATACAGGAGAGCAAGAGTAGGCGACTGCTTGTAAGGAATAAATGGGTTTCTCCCACTCTATTTCTCCCTTTGACTGATTTTGGCTTCAAAGGTTCATTTGCCCTGGGCTGGGAATGTATGTTCCCCCTGGAGTTACAGGGTGCTGGCTCAGGAAGCATTCACAACAGAAGGGAGACAACAGCCCTCCGGGGCCAGCTCCCTGCTACCCTGTGTTCAGCCCCGCAGTGCAGACCTCCCTTAATCCTCGAAGCCATCAGAGATTAGGCGCTGATCCCAGCCCACTGATAAGGGACCCCGGGCTCCAGTCCCTGACTCTGGTCTCAGCCTCCAAGTCCTCAGCCACGACCTCCAGGCAGTCCTGAACCGGGGCCAACACCACAGGGTCTCGCCTGGGATTCTGCAGGACGGTCCGTGGCTAGCACTCCGCTCCAGCCGATGCTGCCAGAGCAACAAGCCCCCCTCTGTACCTTTTTAGTCAGGTGTATCCGGGAGGTGCTGCAAAGACAGGTGACGTGATCAAGACAGCCTGCCTCTGGGCTCAGTGATTATCAACTGCCTGTCCTTTGTGCCCGGACCAGCCTCTATCAGACTTGGCAGGTGGCCACTGGAGAGCCGACTCTGTTCACCTCTGGACCGTAAACTCATCTCCCTCTGACTGTCAGGCCCCCACTGCCATCAGCCAAGCCCAGCCAAGAGCGTGACCTCCCCGCTAGTTGTCATTGACTTCCAACCCCAAGGGTGAGACACCAGCAAGGAAAAGCGGCAAGAACCAGGCAGGCGGGCAGCAGAGGGGGCCCGGCAGGGCAGAAACCACGCGCTGCCCAGGCCTCACGTGCAGGTCACACCAGGCACTGGGAACAACTGCATTTACAAGAGCATCCAAAGGGGTAAACTACCCCAGGAGAGATGTAGCCAAGCAGGCAAAAAAGCCTTGTACACTGAAAACTACACAACACTTCTAAAGGAAATTATAGAAGAAACATCTAGATCAATGGAAGACACCGTGTTCACGACTGCAAGGCTCAGCATTGTTAAAATGACGACACTACCCGAAGCAATCTTCAGACTCAGTACAACCCCCATGAAAATCCCAATGGCAGCTCTTACAGAAGTAGGAAAACCCACCCTAAAATGCACATGGAATCTCCAGGGACCCAGAAGAGCCAAAATAATCTTGAAAAAGCAAGTCAGCATGAGAAACATTCACTACGAAGCTGCAGTAATCAAGACAGGGTGGTGCTGGCCCAGGAAAGGCATACAGACAATAGAGCCCAGAAATAAACCCACACCCCAAAGGTCAACGGACTCTCAGCAAGGGGCCAAGATGGTTCAATGGGACATAGGCAGTGGACAGCAAGAGTGAGGGAGCCTCAAGGGAGGTCTCCCCAGCCCATGAGCTCCACGGGGGCTGGGCCACTGGTCTCCTGCCCCCAGCCTGGTACCTGGTCTCAGGGGCGCTCAGGTATGTTGGAGAATGACTGCATGCCTGTAAAAACTGATTAATAAGTAACAGTGAACAAAAGCCAGGCTGGAACATTAGACCCCAGACCCAATGGTACTAATCCCCCAAAGAACCTGGGCTCCTGAGCACCCACCCATGCATTTTCCCCTCCCTGCAACTCTCAGAGAAACACTTCCGAAGTATCACCTTGACCCACTGGGTCATAAAATCAGCTTAGTAAGCTGTGACCAGCACTTTTCCCTAATGAAATGAAATAGAATTGGACAGAAAAGGTCAATGTGCTTCACTTACAGAAAGACACTATTTCATGAAACTTTTAAGTTACATATATATTTAGTGATATGGAGAAATAGATATGAGTGAACTGGTGTTTCTTTGTAAATTGCATTTCTTAGCATGGGTCAAGGTCAGAATACAAGTTTAGCAGACACTGTCTCAGCTCAGAAGTTTCTGACTGATTGGTGGCCTCTTAAGACCCTGATCCAAGTCTCCCTCCTAAGCGGACAGGTTCAGGCAAAAATGCCCCCAATTTCTGGGGGTCCCCATTCTCGCGTGTATGAAGACCTGCCTCAAAAGCATCACAGGAGGAACAGGATAAGACCATCTGTGCCAGCCCGCGGCCAGCACCAGCTCCCTATGGGACAGCAGCATGATGGCAAACAAAGATGAGGAGGCAGACTTGACAACCCCATCGGCCCAGTCCCCCAACCTCACCCCCAGGTTCAGGACGCCACCTTGGAAATATGCAAGAATACTGATTGACAGCTGGCTCCAGGTTAGACACATACTTTTTTTTTTAACTGCTTTATCAAAATAAGAATTCACATTCCATACAACTCACCCTTTAAGTGTGCAATTCTGTGATTTTTTTGTATATTCACAGGTTGTGTAACCATCACCACAATCAATCGAGGAACAGTTCTATTATTACCTCAGAAAGTCACTCTCCATCCCTCCTCCCCGAGCCCCTGGCGACCACTGATCTATCTTCTGTGTCTGGAATTGGCCTGTTCTGCACATTTCATGTCAATGGAATCACACAATATGTGGCCTTTCGTGTCTGGCTTCTTGCCCAGAGCTTCACGTTTTTAAGGTTGGCCCACACTGTAGCATGTAGTGGTATGTGGTTCCTTTTGACTGCTGAATAATATTCCTTTGTAGGGGGAGGCCACATTGTATTTATCACTCATCTGCTGATAGATATTTGGGCTGCTTCCACTGGGTGGCATTTATGATTAATGGGCAGAGAGTGTCATTCAAACCTTAAACAAACATAAATCTCCTTCACACTCTGGTTCTGACCAAGCCAGCAAAGTGCTCACAAAAAGGATATTCTTTTTTTCCAAGAGATCTTCCAAACAGGGAACTTAAGAGCAGCCTAAAAGCAGGACTCTAAGAAAGAAAAACTAAATAGTAATTGTAAGACTGTGTCCTTGCAATGGGACCCAAGCAAAAAATAAAATAAGGAGCAAAGCCCAGCTGCACACAATAAGGCTGAAATCCTGTGTGCTGCACCAACAACATTTCAGATCATTAAAATCTCATTATACTAATAATATGTTTTCTAGATAGACTTAACTAAAACACTTTCCTCCTCTAACAGAGTGCAGACATGCTCAGAAGCGGCAGCAGGGCAGGACGTCTGAAGGTGACAGCACAGCTCCCGGGCGGCCTGGCTTCCCATCCCATCTCTGCAAATGCTTGCGGCATGGACCTGATCGGGCGACAGGCAGAAATTACAACTGACCTGAGGGGCGAGGACCTATCCTGAGCTCCGTCCCTTCACTTCAGTTCTTGTCTCTTAAGTTTTCTTAAATGGAAGCGACTGTCCTCATATGTCACGATGGTCTCATTCTGTGTTATTATTTCCATTTATCACCAGCCCATCCCCGGTCTTCTCTCTTGCACCTCTTCCTTCCCTCACTGACAGACCAAGTGGGAAGTGGGTGCAGTGGTCACCACGGTGATGAGGGCACACATCTCTGGGGGCTGATTATGTGGCTGGCTCAGGCATTTCCCCCAATATTTTATTATTAAAATTTTCAAACATATAGTAACATGTAACAAACTTGACCGTGAACACCTGTACACCCACTGCCAGACATCTACCACTAACCTTTTTCTGTCATTATTTCATTATGAATCCATTCACCCCTCTATCTGTATTCGTTTACTAGTGCTGCCTGCTGTAACAAATTACCACCAATTTAGTGCCTTAAAACAACACAAACTTATCATCTTACATTACAGTTCTGGAGGTCAGAAGTCCAAAATGGGTTTCACAGGCTAAAATCAAGGTGTCAAAAGGGCTGTGTTCCTTCTATAGGGCAAGAGAGAATCGGTTTCTTTGTTTCTGCAGCCTCTAGAGGTGCCCGCTTTCCTTGGCTTGCAGCCCCAAATCACCCCATTCTGTTTCCATTGGCACACTCTCTCTTAAACTGACCCTCCTGCCTCCCTCTTAGAAGGACCCTTGTGTCCACCTGGATAATCCAAGACAATCTCCCCATCTCCACACCCTTAACTAAGTCACACCCACACAGTCCCTTTTACCATGTAAAGTGACATAGTCACAGGTCCCAGAATCTAGGATGTGGACATCTTGGGGGGCCTTTAACTGGCCTATCACATCATCTCATTTTTTACGCAGTTCAAAGTACTTTGCACATAAGGATATCTTTACCCCTAAGTTTCAATATCACTAACAGAATTCAATATTTATTTATATCCTTTCTTTTAAGTTAAAATTTGTGTGCCATGTAATGCACCTTCTTAAGTGCCCAGCCAGTGAGTTTTGACAAATGCACGTGACCGTGTATCTCAAACCCTTATCAAGACAAAGGGCATTTTCATAATAACAGAAAATTCCCTCCTGCTCTTCTCCAGCCAAACCCTCAGCCCCCAAACCCTCAGCCCCCACCCCAAAGGCAATCACCAGAGATCAGTTTGGTCCGTTGTAGAACCTCCTAGAAATGGCATGGCACAGTGTGTACTCTGGGGTCTGACTTCTGCCAGGCGCAGTGATGTCCAGTCATCGCGTTGTTGCCTGTACTAGTATGTGGGGCCTTCTTGCTGCCCTGGTGTTCTTCGTTTGCAATTCCCTCCACCCATTTCTCCATTAAATAACATCCGAGCTGTTCCAGGTTTTAGGTATTACAAATAAAGCTGCTGTGAACATTCTTGCACAAGGCTTCTTTTGGACACAGGTTTTCATTTCTCTTGAGTAAATACATTGGAAGTGCTGGGTTATAGGGGGGATGCACATTTTCAAAGAAGCTACCACACTGACTTCCTGGGTGACCGCACCATTGGGAACCCCTCCCCACCACGTGCGGGAGCTCCAGGGGCTCCAGCCCTGGCCAAGTCATGCTGTGATGTTTACCCATTCTGGTAGGTGTGGAATGTATTCCCTCTGGTTCTAAGTTGGGGTCACTGGGGATGAATGACGCGGAGGTGTTTTCTAGATGCTATGGGCCATTCCTACATCTTTGGTGAAACGTCTGCTCCAACCTTTTATTTATTCTTTTATTGGGTTGTTTGTCTTTTTATAATCAAATTGTAGGAGCTCGTTACATCTCCCGGACACCGGTTCTTGATTAGATGTGGGCTTTCGGAATTGTGATCAGTGTGGTTTATAATAAGAATATATTTGGTGTTCATCCCAGTTCCTGCTCCAGAGCACCTAAAACCTTAGGAATTTCCTAAGTGAAGAGAGCAGAAAGATGTCTTTTGTTCTGTTAATGAGTTGACTTTTGGAAAAGCCCCAGGGGAACCTAAGGCTGGCTGCTGGTTGCCAGGGGAGCCAACCATGTTCTCAGAGAGTTGGTCCCTTCAAGTCCCACCCAGAACCACTGAGAAACAGAGAGCAGATGCAGATTGACTCCCATCACCAACCATCAACACGTCTACTTAAGGAAGCCTCCATAAACACCTAAGGGGAAGGGGATCGGGGAGCTTCTGGGTTGTGAGCATGTGTAAGTGCCGAGAGCAGGGTGCCCCCTTGCCCACGTCCCTGCCCTGTGCATCTCTTCCATCTGGCGGTTCCTGAGTTAATCCTTTTATGATAAACTGGTATTTAGTAAGTAAAATGTTTCTGAGTTCTGTGAGCCACTCTAGTAAATTAATCAAACTTAAAGAGGAGGGCATGGGAGACTCTGATTTATAGCCAGTTGGTCAGAAGCACAGGTGACACCTGGATTTGTGTCGGGCATCTAAGTGGGGGCAGTCTTGGGGGACTGGGCCCCTACCCGTGGGGTAGATAGTGTCAGAACTGAGTTGAAATGTGGGACAGCCAGCTGGTGTCAGAGAATTGCTTGTGTGGGGAAAAAAGCACATGTCAGGACTGGTGTCACAGTCACAGCTGGAGATCAAAAGTGTCGCTGGTACAGAATCAGATGAATACTTTCTACCACGACGTGGCTTGACGGGGCCTAGAATTTCTCATCATCTCCCAAGATGATGACACACCAGGCCTGGGGACCCAGGCGGACGGGAAGATGGGCGCTGGGCCAAAGCTCTCAGGCAGGAGTACGCAGGACACCGTGACGCAAGAGGCAAAGAGGGGCCCCAGCCCAGGAGGCTGACATTTAAGCCGAAGGGCAGAAAGGCTCTGACAGAGGGAACAGCGTATTTGAGGGCCCCGAGCCAAGGGTGACAGGGGAGACGGCCGAGACCCAGGTTGGCTACGAGTGGCCAGCCAGGAGCTGGACTTGGTCCTGGAACAGCATGAAGCTGCTGGCATTTTTTCTTCCTTCTGTAAATGGCAGCGAGCCCATCAGCACAAAGTGGATCTCATTTGTCTCCTCCGGAGCATCTTGCTATGGCCTGAGGGCATCTCAGTGCGGGAAGGACGAGACTGGAAGCTTACTCGCATGAGAATCATTCTTCCGATGTACAAAGTTAGCGCAGTTCACAGCCAGACTGGCAGTATTTCAATTTCACTGCCTGGCAGCGTGCCCTCTTGCAAGGGGCTTCACTTCGCTGGGCCTCTGCTCCTCTGCAAATGAGAATAACCACGTAGTACCAACTTCCCATAAAGTACCGGCTTTGTGTGAGGACGAAATGAGGTAAGGCAGCAGGTGCCTGGAACACCCCGTGTCCGAACCAGTGAGCCAGAAGCACGGCCAGGGCAGACTCCATGTGGGTCTTTTTGATTATTACTGTTTTTTGACTTTTTCCCTCACTTCTCAGGTTAAGCTTGTATATATTAAGTACGGATTCATTCAGGTCTTACTTTGAAAGACAATATTAATTTTCAAAAAATAGAGGGTGAAGACACTTCAAATTAAGCTTTGGGAGATACGTCCCTAAAACTCTGTTTACACCAGCAATGAGTTTCACACACCACAAATGGTGTTCCCCTTTCCCCAGCCTGCTGAAGCCCACTTCAAGTGGTGACTGGGGGGCTCTGGCAGACTCCAGGCTGACGTGAGGACCGGCAAACGCTGCGGGCTGCCAGAGTCTCTGCACCGGACGGGTGCTTCGGGAGCGTTCGATTCAAGCAAGCTACATGTGGGGAGTGAGCCCCAGGACTTAGGAAAAGTTCCTATCCTCTTTAACTTCTTAATAATAGTAGAATAAAACCTAGATCCTTTGAAATTGTAATTTTTAAAATGAGAGTATGAAAATACATAATTTTTTAAACAGGTGTGGGCGATGAGGATGGCCTTACTTGGAGAAACTAACATCCCTAACTGATGCTGGTTGACTGGCAGATAAAGGTTTAAAGACCCAAACCAAGACCAATGATTTCAAAACGTCTAAGCTTGAATCAGAAAACATTCAGCTAGCTTAAGCAACTGCCCGGTGTGCCTGATGCTCGGATTCCTTAGGCTGGAGAGGAAGTGCCATCCGAGACCCAGGTGGGCAGGAACACCTCCTGACGCCCACCTGAGTCGCTCTCACATTCCAGGAATGCAGTATTCCCAAGCCCGTCATTCCCAGCAGTGCACACCTCTAATGAGCACGCATAGTGCTTCCTGGTCACCGAGGGACAGAAGGAGGATACCTACAGCCCTCAAATGCAAATATTTTAAAGGATTTATATAACTTTATGTCTTGCCAATGGGTTTCAGCCCCAGGCAAGTTCGCTATGGATTCAATGTGACCAAAGAAATTGACAGCAAAACTGTTCTTGGGATGAAAGGGTTATATCCAACTTCATTTCCAGGTGGCAGGTCAGTCACTAAAATCCCGTTCACCCAGAGCGAGTCTGCACGCAGCAAGCTGGTCTCTGCCTCTGGGCTCCTCTGTCTGCACAGCTGTCCTCTGGGCCTCTCTGCACAGTCGTTCCACATAGCCGTCCTCTGGGCCTCTGTCCTCGGTGCTGCCACCACTCCAGCCCCTGCTCTCCTGCAGCCTTGCAGCCTTACCACCAGGTCGCACCCAGAGCACTGGGCGGAGCTCTTTATATAGAGTCAACAGCCATGTATTGCCCACAGGTGTGCAGTGAGCTAAACAACCAGGGCCAGGTGAGAATCCTGGCCACAGGAACTCTCTTTTTATCCACACTTTGTTACCAACCACTAACTAGCTGCTTCACCAAACACAGGAAAGAAGCAGCCAGAATGATACAGGGCCAAAGCGAGAGGAGGCTTCTCCTCTGGGGTGACAATCACTCAGCAATTAACCCTCCCATTCGCACTGCTGGCTTGACTAATTAGTCCCAGCATTCCTTCCCTCTGAGCCCAGAAGCAGCCGACGGAATCCTTCTTAACACAGAGGCAGGCAATCATTATAAATGGAGCTCAGTTTTCTCTCGAGTGGAGACCACCGTGCCACCCCTGCTCTGCCACTAACCAGCTCTGGGGTCCGGTGTCTGCATCAATAGGCTCCCTTGTCAACCTTACCAAAAACGAACACGTAGGGAACACTTGCTCAGCTGCTGATAGGACTTCACCTCCCCCACCGCACTTTATCTTTGCATCACCTAAGGGCAAGTGCCACCACCCCTTCACATGGGCCCCGCTGGGAATAGAGGCTTGGAGCGATAAAGCAGCAGAAGCATGCAGCCCAGATGGCAGCCCAGGCCCGGCCCCGCCCTGCTGCACGCAGCCTCCCAGAGGGCCATACTGCACTTCTGCACCAGCAGGGTCTCAGCAGCTCAGCAGGCAGGGCTGGTGTCCCTCCCTCACTCTCCCACCTCACGAATGAGGAGGGGAGGCCCCAAGGCTTTAAAACTCAGAGGGTGAAACACACAGCCTCCAAGGGGCTCCTTGGCCCCAGGCACTAGAGCAGGAAGAAAATTAAAGGACTCCACTGGCTTCCCAGACCACTGATGACATCACTCCCAGGGCAGTGAGCCCCAGAGACCAGAGGATGCCAGACCTGCTGTTTGTTCCGCTTTTTCTTACAACCCAGAAAGCACGTCTCTCATTGGAATGCCTGCCACTTAGAAGTATCTCGATGATGCAGAAGCTACCAAAAACTTCTAGAACTGATTACATCCCATGTTTATGCGTTCCTACCCCAACAGCAATTAGCACAGATAGGAGATTAATACCACTGTGGCAACTTAACGTTTACAACGTACTCCTAAGCTAACATGTTTTTTTTAGCCTTTACGTACTGTAATAAATAGCAAATATACTCACTGGGAAGTAAAGCAATTTTTCATTCTGAAACCTAAAAAGTAAAGTATCCAGCTGATGCAAGGAGAAAACGTGCTTTCTAAAACAATGAGCAAAACAGCAGTAGACTCACAGACACCGAGAAGTGACCGGTGGTTACCACGTGGAAGTGTTTGGGGTGGGTGGGTGGGTGGGGAAGGGGGAGGGGAATAAAGGGGCACAGAATTCTCAACCATAATATAAGTTGGTCACGGGGATAGTATACAGCATGGAGAACATAATCACTGATTCTGCTGCATCTGTGAGAACACAGTCAATGATTCTGTAGCATCTGTGTTGACAGATAGTAACCACACTAGTGGGGGTGAGGACTTAGTAATATGGGGAACTGTTAAACCACTCTGTTGTACATTTGCAACCCATATAAACTTGCATATCAAAGATACTTCAATAAAAAAGAAAAAGACAATGTGCTTTTTTAGGGTACATCTTTTATGTGATGCAGTGCCATATTTGAAAACAAGAAAATGGCTGAGTAAAGGTACTTGCCCTTTGCCAGCCAGAGCAGGGAGGACTTTAGTCACATGGAGCGCTTCAAAACCCCTCGCTGCAGGCACTTAGCCACTTACATCGTATAAGAACCCCTTAATTATTCTGATGACAGAACAGGGAGCTCGCTGTAAGCAAGTGTGGGCTGTGGTATAAATGTTCATTCCAGGGCGTGGAGACAGGACTTCAAAGCAGAGCCCCTCTACTGGGTGTGTGGTTGCTAAGGCCACGTGACTCTTCTGGGACCACACGAGTGTGACCAAGATGCTAGGAGGACCACAGAGAGTTCACTGCTCCTAAAAAAGGCCTCCTCGGCACAGAAAGGTAAGGGGGCATAAACGTCTATCAGTCCAGGTCGAGTATCAACATTTCCGTTTTCTATGAAAGCTAAGTCTCCGAGAGACTGTAGCAGGCCGCCAAGGAAAAGGCCCAGGGCGGCACTGGTCGACTCCCCTGCGTGTGTTTCTCTCGTAAATGCCCACCCCACACCCCGCGTCCCACCCCCAACCGACGGTGGGTCGAACAAGGAGAAACGCCGGATCTGAAGATTATAATCAGAATAATAAACAAAAGAAATTTTACACAGCCACCCCAAGCCCCCCTTGAAAGCCTCTTCCTCTCAGTCAGAGAGAGGAAAACAGAACAGTGATTTCCACGCCCCCTCCCCAAAGAGCACGTTGCAATACAGGAGCTGGACCAAGTCACAGATGACTGGGGCCGGGTCGTTCCTCTCAGACCATGAGCTGCCCCCCAGGGGCAGAGGCGGCCCAGCTCAGAGGAGAGCTAAGTTTAGGTTTCGAAAAAGGGACACAGAGTCGTTGTCTTCATTGCCGAGAATGCCACAGGCCCAATGGGTCCCAAGGACCTACAGTGGCTTCTCTTCCCCAAGAACATTCTAGAACACACCGTGCACATGGCCCCCATCCCTCACCTGCTTATATCTGTCCACTTCCTACCAGCCACAGTTCCTCTTCTCCAAGATTAGAAGTCCAGCCTACCTTGACCAGGACCTGTGGTTAGCTTTCTGAGGATCCTGCAGCTCATGGGGAGAACTCCAAAGCCCTACCTCCTTGGCCTAAGGAGACTAAACTCATTACAAATCTTTTTCCTGTATGTGGTCACAAAGGATACTATTCCGTCTTTGTTTTTCAAGGTAAATCAGAGGGCCTGTTGAGCTCTGCAGTACCACAGTACGTGGCCATCACTTCCAAGTCTGCAAAGCATTCTGAACAGGCTGTGCACACCATCTCCAGCCCAGCTGCACTGCCCTGTAGCGGAGACCCTGGAGGAGCATGCTATCCAGTCTGTTTTTATGCAACACTTCTTAACTCTCAGAGCTGCCCCTGAGTCACTGCCTCTGCCCTGCTCCCTGCAGCTGCCCCTCCTCACGGGGTCTTCTCAGCCCCACTGCACTGCCCGGGCGACACCGCCCTCCACCCTCCACCCGCCACCCTCCGCCTTGCCTGCACCTGCATTCAGGCCCGCTTCCTCACCAGTCACCCCATTCCCTTCCACTCCATGCTGCAGCCTCCAGGCTTTCTAAAGTAACCGAGATGGTGGTTGACCACGGCCCACACACCAACCACGCTGCGGCCCAGCCACTATGATCCACCTACACTTCCCCAAAAGGGACTAGCTACTGTCTCCTCCAGGGCCCCAGTGGGAAGCCCCATGCCCTACCTCCTCTGCCTAATTCCTAGCCATCCTTTACTCGCAAACCCGGGAACACTTCCTCCAGCCAGAACCCCAAGCACAGGTCGTATGTCCCCTGCTGGGTGTTAATCACCACACAGGCCTGCCCCCTCCCCCCAGCAGACTGCAGGCTCCTGAGAACAGGCCAGCTGCTCCCACCACCAGCTCCCAGCCTGCCAGGTAAGTGCTGGGTTAAGATTCTTCCATATGTATCCTTAGGACCTCAGAGCCCCCATTTCCTGTTGTGACCACCCAAAGTGACCCCAGACACTGCCAGTGTCCCCTGGGGGCAGAATCACCTCCAGCTGAGAACCACTGAAGTGGCTGCCGAGTAAGGTTATGTTTCTTCAACTATAAAATCAGGGGAAAATTCCTACCTTGCAGGACTAAATTACATAGTATCTGTGTCCCGTACTCTGGTTACAGAGCAGAGTGTAAATCGGTTGTGTCTGGGGTGAAACTGCCTACACAGCTGATCCCTGTGAAAGAAGCATCACTGATGCATTAACAGCTGGTGGCTTAGGACTCTGAGATTTCTCTCCTGGGACTTACCAAAAGTTAACAAAAGAAACTTAGTATCTTCAACCTTCAGTTCAAGGCTGCAGCCACCTAGCGATTTTTTAGATCTAGCTCTTTAAGTCTCAATCAGTATTTTGTTCATTTATCGCTATGTCTGCATCAAATACTTAAATAATGGGCAGAGTCAAGAGAACCAGAAGACAAGCCATAGACCAGGAGGAAAATATCTGCAGAAGATGTATTTGATGAACGATTTGGTATCCAAAACATAGGAAGAACTTTTAAAATTCAACAATAAGATATCAAACAACTCGCTTTAAAAATAGGCCAACAATCTCAACAGACGCTTCACCAAAGAAGATACACAGATGACACATAAGTGTGTCATACGGGAGTGTGAACCTAAAACTGCTCTAAAAAACGTATTTACAAAAGAAAACAAAACAAAGGCAACCAGGGACTAAGCACTTCCTTAATGCTTTCTTTCCTCAGGAAAGGAGGAAGGACAGAGTCCCCAGCTTTGGCTCTGAGCAGTCTGGCGGGCACCAGTCACTGGCGTCTGGGCAGAACGTGGAGGCAGATGGGGCCTCTCATGGTAATGGGTGGGGTAGACTCGATCCGGCCCCTCTGTCCATGGTCTCGCTGTCCCCAGAGCTGGCTGCCTGCCTCTCAGGACTTTACGCAGCAGCTGTGGCATCCCTGGGCACCTCCTTGCCCCAACTCCTGGCCTGCTGGACCTCTGGGGCCTCTCATCTGTGGTCACCAGGGGGACCTCGAGGGCGCAGACTTTCTGCTCTGCCACCAAGCTCCGACAAAACGGCGCCAGCTCTACTAAGCTGCTCCTCAACGTCCTGGGTTCCATGGCAAGCTCTGGGGTTTTTAAGTGTTCTTTCCACTTTCCTGATGCCCACAGTTAGTCACAGTTCCGTTCTCTGCACCGGGCCACCACATGACACGACTTGGCTCCCTCCCACAGAATATCAGCCTTAATCACGCCGTGAATTCATCCACAGGCACTTCCTGTATGGGTTCCTCCAAACTGCAGGGCAGCAGGGTTCCTAAAATGACCTTGCCTGGAAGATGACAGGATGCTCACCCAACACGTCCCCCTGTGAGCTTCATCACCACCAAGGGCACTGCCAAGCTGGGAGGAGCCTGGAAGAACCTCTGACTCCGCAGCAGTCTGGGCCCGGCCCAGCATCCTCCCACCCCTCCCTTACAGAGGCCTCACCTCCAACCACGCTCCTGAATTCAAGTCACCTTTCTAACTAAAAGGAAAATGAAACCCACTGTGCACCTGCCAGTCTCTAGGAGCCTTCTTCCTGACTGTTCCACGGTAGGCAAATGAGTGCCCTCCCCCAGGGACCCAAACTCTGGGCCAGCACCTGCTCCAGCCCCTGAACCCACGAATGGCACAGAGCAGGAGGGCGAGTTGCCAAGGCAACAGGCCCTGCAGGACTGCTGGCAGCTCTTATTCAGGACCTCATCATCCAACCTCCACACCGGCCTCCCACTGCTGATTCCTTCCCCACTGCCCAGAAAGCCAGACAGAAGCCACTAAGCCCTTCCAAGCCCAGCCCCTACCCCAATTCCTGCATGTGAGTCCAATTAGGGGTTTCACCCATCTGCATACATGGTGGATCCCTAAGGGAGCCAAGTACCCTAACTTTGAGAACCCAGGAAAAGGACAGCTAACTCACACACAGAGGCAGCCACAGCAGCACACAGGTGTCTCCCTCCTCCCTCCCTGCTGTTTTCCTGTCTGGACATCACAGGTGGCTTTTGACTATTTGGATTCTTGATGATTTTCAGTGAAACCGGATGGGCCTTCGGTTTCCTAGGCTCACAGTGGTTCCGAAAAGCCAGAACGAGCAGAACTTCATTCTGGACCGTGGGGCCGGTCTGTTACTTCAGGCTTGTGTTCTTCCCATTCCAAGAGCATAAAGGTCACCTATAAAAAGCCCTAATAGTCCAGAACATTCCGCTTCCTTGCTACTCTGTGAAAGGTTTCTTTCACTGGTTCCTTCTGTTCTCAGCCCAAACATCACCGGCTTTGAGGCTTCTGGACACCCTATCTATCTTATCACGCTGTTCGATCGTCACAGCACATACTCTCAGAGCGCCATCGGTCTGCTCTGCAAGAACAGGGGCCCTGTCGCTTTCCCTCCTAAGGCTGCACAAATCGGAAGAAGGCATGTCATTTACATCTGCAACTGTTGCAAGCATAAAGAGGAACCCAGATCATCTGGAGCACACAGGGTGGAGAAGCAGCAGAATGGTAAAGAGAAGGGTGACTCATTTATCACCTCATTTAGGAGGCGTGACCTGACGGGGATTAATACAAGCCACTGGGTCCCTGAGGAAAGACGGGAGTGAGGGGCAGTCTGCTTGGAAGTCCTCAGGTTTGCTACTGTGCGGGGGACAAAGCCCTGCTCTCAGGGAACTGCATCTAATTCAGGAAAAGCACCCTGGTAGCAAATTGCAAGCACCCCACCCCCATCCCTGGTGTTACACACATCCCCCTAAAGGTTAAGTGTGTCACACGCATCCCTAGGAACACACATGTCCCTAGAGCAACTAATGGGGTACATGTGTCCCTGCAGGGGTCCCTGGAGCACACACATCCCGGAGGTACAAGGCTTCCTAGAGGTCCTTGCTGTCCCAGTGACACGCCTGAGGACAGCCCCAGGGGCTTCTTTTCACAGCTGCGCCTTCCAATCTTCCTAAACAAGCCTCGCCTCACCCCCACCCGGAATCTGCCCTGGGCGGCGGAATCGCCCGAACAAAGGGAAAATGCAGGAATGCAGCCGTGGAGAGACCCTGGGAACAGCAGCACGTTTGAAGCACAGATGTATTTAAATCCCCCCTTCCACTCAAAAAAACGCTAAGAATGTACGAGGAGGTAGGTAGATTTCTAGAATTTTCGTGGGCGCCCCGGGGTGTTGGGGGGAGAGGAGCGGTGCGCTGTGGCCCCGGCTCCCGCCTGCACAGCCCACGCCCCTTGCCGCCGCCCCGGGGCTGGGGCAGCCTCCCGGCAGGGCTCCCGGCCCGCTCTCCAGCCGCCTGCTTGCCTGCCTGCCTGCCTGCCTGCGCCCAGCCGGCCGAGGGCGTCAGCGTCCGCTCGCCGACGGAAGGGCCCGGCGCGTGGCTGCAGGGCTCCGGCCGCGGGGGCCGCCGCCCCGATGGCGCCCCTTCAAGCGAGGGCGGGCGGGAGGCTGCGGCCGCTGGGGCGCGCCCGCCGTGGGCCGGGAGTCCTGCCAGGCGCAGGCAGCCCGCATGGCTGCGGGAGGGGCTGCCGGCCGCCAGGAGGGCTCGGCGGCGGCGAGGGCCAGGCCGGCCCCGAAGGTCACGGCGGCGCGGGCGCACGGCCCCGCGGGGGAGCGGGCGCGCGCGGGGCGGCGGGGAGCGGGCGCGGCGGGTCGGCGGTGGGCACTCACCCCGGGCCTTCTCTCCTCGCCAGCGTGCCGCCCAGCTTGCCCAGGAACGACTCGTCCTTCTTCATCTGCGGCCGCAGGCTGGGCGAGCGCAGCGGCGCGGAGGACATGGGCCGAGCGTGGCCGCTGGCTGGGGCGCCGGCGCAGCGCGTGCGGGAGCCACCCGGCTCGCCCGGGGAGTGGCCGGAGGGCGCGGCCCCGGCTCCGGCCCCCGCCCCGCGCCTGCCCCTCGCGCTGCGGTCACCACCTCCGGCCCGCGGGCTCCGCCGGCCGCTTCCACGCTGCGCCTCTCGCTGCCTCTCGGAGAAGGGGCAGTTCGGCTCCGAGGGCGCGCCAGGGACAGGCCCCAAGGCTCATGCTGCATGCTTTGTTCTAGGCCTGAAGCCCTGGGCCTGGCCGCCTCTGGGAACCGCCCTGGGGGCCCATGGGGGCCTCGGCACCGGCACCCACCTTCGATGCGCATCAAATAACTGCACAGATAGGTCATTTCATTTGTTGAGTTGCTACCCAGAAGCAGGCCTGGGAGGGGGACCCCTGTGAACTGCCCCTGCCCTTAAGCTTCCAGTACAGTGGGCAGTGCTGGTGGGCAGGTGCCCTCAGTGACCTCACCTGATCCTAGCGGAGCCCCGGATGCTTCCTGGAAAGGTGATGGGCAGAGAGAAGAGCAGGTCAGGGGGCACAGTGTGAGGGCTCCAGGGAAGGGGAGGGCAGAGCTGTTAAGTGCTGGGGACCCCGGAGGGATTTAACTGAGCTGGGGTGACCTGAAGGGCAGGAGGAGAGGGAAAGAGGCCCAGGCAGGGAAGCCGGTCCGGAGGCCCACATGACTCAGGACGAACGTGAACAGATTGCAGGAGACCAGTAAGTAGAAGGGGCCCCAGACTCGAAGGAGTAGGACCATTGGAGACCTGGGCTGTGGGCTGTGGCCATTCACACAGACAGGGGCTCTCAGAGGAGGAACAGGAGAGACCAGGGGCATGGTACATTGACCGCGTTTTCCTATCTCCCTTTGTGCTGGTTCTGGGCCTCATAGCACGTCATAACACCATCAAGTCCGTACAGCATTTATGCAGGCCCAGGGGGCGCCAGGCCCTGTCCTTCCTCGGGGCTCACAGACCTCAGGGCACAGAGCCTTGTCCTCCAGGAATTTGTAATCCAAGAGAACATGCAGGCCCCACACTGACATATGATGTACAAGGCATGCCATTAGGACCCCACTGCCAGGTGGCAGGGGAGTGGGAGGAGGAGAAAGGTGAGGAGGCAGAGGCCTGTTGGGGAAGGGACACTGGCCTGGGACAAGGATGAAAGCAACCTTTGCCTTTATTCGGTAAAGGCAGAGAAGACCCAGCAAGCAGAAGGGAAAGGGCTGGGGCGAGTACTCGGCCCCACACACCTGGCAGATGCAGTGGCGGCTGCCTGGTGAATTGTTTGGGGTGGAGGGGAGATCAGGGACCCTGTGCAGGGGGCCTGAAGTCATGAAGGGGTTTGAGCAGAGGCCTAACATGCCAGATCGATGCAGAGGATGCACTGAGGCAAAACCCAGGGCCAGAGACCAATTCAGAAACTAGTGAAATGAGCCAGGCCAGAGTTGCCATGGCCGAGTACAAAGGCAGTGGCAGAAGGACAGGACAGATAGGAATGAACTTGCAGGGCTGCAAATCACAACATTTAGAGAATAATTGGATGCTGGGGTTAGGGACAGTGGCGGGTCAGAGGTCTCTGAGGATTTGCAT
>JAVSCE010013007.1:0-69556 GCA_032199065.1 Smutsia gigantea | reverse complement strand
AAAATCTACAACTGCCAAGCACACACTTTAAAGGGAGAAGAGAAGCTCAGATCTATATAGATGACTTGGCTCTCTTATTTTCCAAGGCTGCCTGAAATGTACCACATAAAGAATTCAGTCATCTCTGAAAGGTTGTCATGGGAAGAGAGAGTGTGAGTCAAGACACCCAGAAGCCAGGTAGAGTGAACAACCATCTCGGTTTGCTAGGGACCTGGGACTTCTAGGGACATGGGACTTGCAGTGCTAAAACTGGGATGGTGGTCATCCTCTACTCATGCTAGGGCCAGCAAAAATCCCTGGGATTCCCCCTCATTCCAGCACATTCCATACATGCCAAGATGTGCCATTCATTGCTGTGGGGGTATCCAATCATGCACATGTGTTGTGACTCCTTCAGCTATTATTGTTATAACCTCGGCACCCATTTCCTTAGAACAGCTGCCTTATTCTCTTATCTGGTCTCGTTAAATCAGGTGGGATTTTCTCTGGTTGCTACCTCACAGCCAGAGGGGAGGTAGAGCATTGTTTAGAATTTAATCCCATCCCCATGAGCTGCTGAATCTCTGAATTGGTCAGAAGATAAGCTACTATTAACCTGGGGTAGAGAAGTCAGACTTGAATAATAATGCATTTCACCGTTTAGAAAATTCTGTTACAAACAGTATCTGGAACTGGCCCTAATGAAGAGTTTTGACTAATTGTTTTATATTTGTTCAATCCTTCATATAATTAGCTTCTCAGAGGTATGTGTCCTGTGGACAGGACCACCTGATGCTCCCTGGGAAACCTGAAGTACTTGAGTGCATGTGAATTTAAAATATATTAAATTCCATTTAAAAATCTCCATTATAGGAAGAATTAATGTTGTCAAAATGGCCATCCTACCTAAAGCAATCTGCAGATTCAATGCAATCCCTATCAAAATACCAATAGCATTCTTCAGCGAACTAGAGAAAATAGTTCTAAAATTCACATGGCACCACAAAATATGCTGACTAGCCAAAGCAATTCTGAGAAGAAAGAATACAGTGGGGTGATTATGCTGCCTGACTTCAAGCTCTACTACAAAGCCACAGTAATTAAGAAAGTTTGGTACTAGCACAAGAACAGAACCATAGACCAATGGAACAGACTAGAGAGCCCAGATATAAACCCAAGCATATATGGTCAATTTATATACGATAAAGGAGCCATGGATATACAATGGAGAAATGACAGCCTCTTCAACAACTGGTGTTGGCAAAACTTGACAGCTACATGCAAGAGAATGAAACTGGATTATTGTCTAGCCCCATACACAAAAGTAAACTCAAAATGGATCAAGGACCTGAATGTAAGTCATGAAACCATAAAACTCTTAGAAGAAAACATAGGCAAAAATCTCTTGAATATAAACGTGAGCAACTTTTTCCTGAATGCATCTCCTCGGGCAATAAAAACAAAAAAAATGCACAAATGGGACTGTATCATGCTAAAGAGCTTCTGTACAGCAAAGGACACCATCAGCAGAATGAAAAGGCATCCTACAGTATGGGAAAATATATCTGTAAATGACATACCTGACAAGGGGTTAACATCCCAAATATATAAAGAGCTCACACACCTCAACACCCAAAAAGCAAATAACCCGATTAAAAAATGGGCGGAGGATATGAACAGACACTTCTCCAAAGAAGAAATTCAGATGGCCAACAGACACATGAAAAGATGCTCCACATCACTAATCATCAGGGAAATGCAAATTAAAACCACAATGGGATATCACCTCACACCAGTTAGGATGGCCAGCATCGAAAAGACTAAGAACAACAAATAGTGGTGAGGATGCGGAGAAAGGGGAACCCTCCTATGCTGCTGGTGGAAATGTAAATTAGTTCAACCATTGTGGAAAGCAATATGCAGGTTCTTCAAAAAACTAAAAATAGAAATACCATTTGACTCATGAATTCCACTCCTAGGAATTTACCCAAAGGAAACAACTTCTCAGATTCAAAAAGACATATGCACCCCTATGTTTATCGCAGCACTATTTACAAGATATGGAAGCAACCTAAGTGTCCATCAGTAGATGAATGGATAAAGAAGAGGTGGTACATATACACAATGGAATACTATTCAGCCATAAGAAAGAAACAAATTCTACCATTTGCAACAACATGGATGGAACTAGAGGATATTATTTATGCACAGTGAAATAAGTCAGGCAGGGAAAGACAAATACCAAATGATTTCCATCATTTGTGGAGTATAGCAATGAAGCAAAACTGAAGAAACAAAATAGCAGACTTACAGACTCCAAGAAGGGACTAGTGGTTACCAAAAGGGAGGGGTGAGGGAGGGCAGGTGGGAAGGGAGGGAGAAGGTGATTGTGGGGTATCATGATTGGTGCACATGGTGTTTGTGGGGTCATTGGGAAGACAGTGTAGATCAGAGAAGACAAATAGGGACTCTGTGCCTCTTAGTACACTGATGGACAATGACTGCAATGGGCGTATGGGGGGGGACTCTATGATAAGGGTGAATGCAATAGCCACAATGTTTTTCTTGTGAAAACTTCGTAAGAGTGTATATCAGTTATACCTTAATAAAAAAAAATACTTCCATTATAAGCAAGGTTGAGTATGTGGTGAGAGGCACAGCCCCTACCTTTAAGAGATGAAGCAGTCTACTTAGGGAAAAGCATACACACACACACACACACACACACAAATAAAATCCTGAAAGCCCAGGGATTATGGATGTCAGGAACTGTTAGTACAGAAACTCAATTCTGACCCACAGAGGAAGTAGGGAACCAGGTGTGAGTTTAAGCACCAAAGTCCCTGCCAAATGCAGCTGTTCCCTTACAAACTGACCTCCTAACTTTGTGTCTCCTACACTTTGGGAAGGCATCTGGGTGTCCTGAAGTCCTCCCATATGGAGGAAAAGCTGACTTAACCTTCAAAAGTGTTTGTGACACCCCCCCCCCCACCTTCTCTACCCTGCATAGCCATCCATGAAGTTCAGCCCCACTGACTTGCTGCTCTTCTCTGACAGAGGTGCCCACTGGAACCCTGCAATCTCTGATTGTATCAAAAGGATCCAGCCCTGAACAGATGGACTGCCTATCTGGCCCAGATAGGTCATTGCCTATCTAATGAGCAATCTAGCAAATGATGTTGAACATGCAAGTATCAGTCTTCATTTAAATATCCCAGCTGTTGGCTCACAGGCGGGCTGAGTCAGGCCTTAGTGTAAGGTATGGGCATGGGAAGAGCTTCTCAGAGACCCACTAGGACACCAGATAGAGTGAGATAGCATTACACACATTTAGATTTTGAAGGCTCACAACGTCTTTTGAACAAAGGGCAGGCTGCCCAGCTCCCACCAGGGAGATGCCGTTACAGAGGGAATGTCTAGGGAATTGCGATTTCCATGCTGAGAGAAGAGTTTGTTCATTTTTCTTGTCAATTGCAGTGGTTCTACAACTTCCACTTTCAGAAGATCACCTGGAAGGATTTTAAAACACAGAGTAGGTCCAGGGTGGGACCAGAGAATTTGCATATCTACAATCTGGATGTTTTAAATGAAGACTGATGCTTGCATGTTCAGCATCATTTGTCTGATTGCTCATTAGATACCAGATTTCCAAGTAGGAACCACAGGTTCAGGGACCACACTTTTAGAGTCATGGGTCTTCAAGAGATAATCATATATAACAAATATAATGGTATATATAAAATAATAAGTACCTTCTGCAAACCTACCCTGTATATAAATTGTTATGAACTGCCATGTACCAACATGACCAGATATTTGTTGGAAAAAAGAGGAATAGAGACTCAAAAACAACATTCAATCAGCTGAGTTTTTATTGAGCACCCACTGTGTGCAAAATTAGGTCCTAAACTCTGTAGATTAAAAAGTGTCAAAGTTGACAGGATCTGGGGGTCATTCAGTCTGTATGTATTTTTAAAACTCTTAAAAGTTGCCACGCCTTCACCAAGCAACTCCCTGTCTAGGAATTATCCCAGTAAAATAATGATGTTGTAAGGATTAAACTAAGGAAATATTCGCTGAAGCTTTTTTTAAGTGAAAAGGTGGAAATTTAATGATCAACAAACATAAATATAAATGACTAATGTTCTCTCTCTCTCTCTCTGAGTCAAACACACACGAACACACACACTATGTTTCTCTAGACCAGTAGTTCTCAAAATATCTGAAGACAATTTTAGTGGTCACAGCTCAGGAAAAGGTATATAACTGGCATCTAGTGGGTAGAGGCCAGGAATGCTGCTCAACATCCACAATGCACAAGACAGTTCTCACAACAACAACAAAAAATCAGCCAGCACAGAGAACCAATAATGCCAATCTTGAAAAAACACCGATCTAGCCGCATTTTCTAGGGAATTCCAGTAGATTCATATTCATTGAAATGAGTGCCATTTCATAGAACCAGGCACCCCGCTGCATACAGTGATGAATTTTATTTCACTTAGACTTTCAGGGGCTGTCTCAAGTAAACTCATACGTGGCTCATAGACGCTTTGTCCCTTGGTTCCTGCCCATATTGTGGTAGCTCAGAATGCCCCTGGGAGCAGTGGCTCACATGCAGAGCTGCCTGTGCCCTCCAGGAGACCTGATGGGTCCCAGTGCACTGCCCCTGATTCCCCAGAGCTGTATGACAATATCCTCACAGTATCGACCTTGTCACAGCTCTGCAGGGTCTACTTACTTGGAAACCAAAGCAGTGCTCTTGGTTGGTCTCTCAGAATACTCTGAGAAGAGTTAGTCTGGCTCTGCCTGTAATCGTTCTCCAAAACACTCCAAAACTAGTTTGTGGGGACTGGCCAGGAGACCAAGAGCTGGGAAAAAATTGTACTGTCATCTCGTATCTCAGGCACCTGAGCCAAACACTTTTATCTTCCTATTAACAAAAATCTGCACTCAAATAAATATTTGAAAATTCATATACACACACTAAGAGTAAATACTATGAGCTCAGAGAAAGGTACAGTTATTCCTGCTGACATTCTCCACAGCAGCCTGTAGACTGTCTTCCCCACCAGCCACTTGGGCCAAGCTAATTCCCATTCCTTTTCCTTTTTGAATCTTCCAATGGGAGGTCTTCTCACTTCTTTTATGCCTACCTGAATCTTACTGTCTTTCAAGGCCCAGTTATCATCTCCTCCAGAAAACTTTCAAAATCTAACTAGAATGCTTTTGGCTGTAATTAGTAGAATTTTTTAAACAATTAATGTTCTTATTCTTTCATGTAAAGGTCTGAAGGTAGAAAACTCCGGAGTTGAACAATTCAACAGCTCACTGACTTCTCTCCAATTATCTTGGTTTTAGTCTCATGGTCACAAAATGGCTGCCAGAGCACCTCATCATCATGAAAATATCAAGAAGCAGCAAGTGAAAAAGAGACTCCTGGTCTCTCCTTTGCAGAGAGTGTAAAAGGGAATTTGGTTAGAAGCCATTTTCTTTTTCTTGTCAGAGAGGGAATTCTTCCCTGCAAGTCCCCAAAAGTTATATCTTTATATTTCATTGGCCAGAAGTAAGCCATAATTGGGATATGATTGGATTTAGACATATCATGGGTCATTCCTTGGGCCTGGAGGAGGGGCCCAGCTTACCTTAGCACAGTGCTACTCCATAAAGAGAAAAGTACAGGTGTTTTTGGAGTATACAGAAGGTGACCAGGGCTGATGATATGGAATGCAGAGTAGTACCATACTATCTTAGATGCTATGCAGAAGTAACCTCAGAACTTATTCAAGCTTGTTAATGACAACATAGCAAGAGAGATTCATGCTTAATGCCACCAAACTCTCCTTGCCCCCTTTCTATCATTCACTATGCAACAAGCTCAGTGGAAAAGTGCCATAATAGAGAGAGCATGGCAGTGAGAGTTACTAACCTTAGATTTAAGTCCCAATCCTGACACTGATGAATGACCTTGGGAAAGTCACTTACTCTCTTTGAATCTCAATTTATATCACTCCCAGCAGTCTATTATTCTCAAACACCTTGGGGAGGCTGGAAGCTGAAAACAAAAGTGTCTGTCATGGGATGCCCCTGCTTACTTCTTCACCCTTCCTCAGCCTGCCCCAAGATGGAAAGCTGCCCTGAACCATGGTCCAGTCTGCTCAGAGTTCCTGAGTCCTGCCATTAGGAGCTGGAGACTCAGCACTGAGACAGTGAATCCTAGAACTCAGGAACACTGAAAAAGAGCAGCTGCAAGGTCCAGCCGAGAGCAAAAATGTTTGGAATTTCTAACACACTAAATCCAAGAAAAGGATTCTATTCAGGACAGTGGGATTTATTTTTTAGCTTTTTTTAAAGAGTAGTTTTAAGTTCATAACAAAATTGAAATGAAGATAAAGATATTTCCTATATACTCCCTGCTCTCACACATGAATAGTCTCCCTCATTATCAATATCACCAGAATGTTTCTACATTGAACCTACAATGACACATCATCACCCAAAGTTCAAAGTTTACCTTAGGGTTCACTCTTGGTATTGTACATTCTCTGCATTCAGACAAATGTATAATGACATATATTCATCATTATAATATCACACAAAGCATTTTTACTGCCATAAAAACCCGTGTTCTCAGCCTACTTGTCCCTCCCTCCTCCTCACTCTTGGCAACCACTGATCTTGTCAGTGTCTTCATAGTTCTCTGTTTTCCTGAAAGTCATACAGGTAGACTCATACAGTATGTAGCTTCTTCAGATAGGCTGTTTTCACTTAGTAATATGCATTCAAGATTCTCCCATTTCTTTTCCTGGCTTGATAGCTTTTTTATTTTTTAATGAGAACTCTTAGGATTTTCTCTTTTAACAACTTTCATGTATATCATGCAGTAGTATAACTAATTATCATTGTGTACCTTACATCCCCAGTACTTATTTATCTTATAACTGGAAATGTGTGCCTTTTGACCACCTTCCTTCAACACCTCCTCCCCTCATCCCATCCCTATCCCCAGGTTTGGCAACCACAAATCTGATATCTTTTTCATTCAGTTTTGTGGTTTTTAAACCATTTTTTTACATTCCACATTATAAGTGGGATCATACGGTATTTTTTTTTCTTTCTCGGGCTTATTTCACTTAGCATGATGCCCTTGGGGTCCATTTATGTTTTCAAATGCAAGATATCCTTCCTTCTCAAGGGTGAATATTATTCGTGTGTGTGTGTGTGTGTGTGTGTGTGTGTGTGTGTGTGTGTGTGTGTGTTACTTCTTTATCCTCTCAACCACTGATGGGCACATAGGTTGTTTCCATGTCTTGGCTATTGTAAATAAAGCTGTAATGGATATGGGGGTGCAGAAAGCATTTTAAGTTAGTATTTTAATTTCCTTTGAATATATTCCCAGAAGTGGAATTGCTGAGTCATATAGTAATTCTATTTTTAATTTTTTGAGGATCCTAGTAGTGTTCCATGGTGGCTGTACCAATTTACAGATATACAAGGGTTCCCTTTTCTCCACATCTCCTTGCATTTATTATCTCTTGTCCTTTTGGTAATGGCCATTCTAACAGACATGCCATATATCTTATTGTGGTTTTTATTTGCATTTCCCTAATGACTAGTAATTTTGAGCATTTTTTCATACCTGTGGGCTATCCATATATCTTCTCTAAGAAAATGTTTATTATGACCTTTGCCAATTTTTAATTGAATTATTTGATTTTCTTATGCTGTTGAGTTGTATGAATTCTTTTATACATTTTGGATATTAACCCCATGTGAAATATATAGTTTTCAAGTATTTTGCCCATTCTGTAAGTTGTCTTTTTACTTCATTGGTAGTTTCTTTTGCTGTGCAGAAGCTTTTTAGTTTGATGTAGTCCTACTTGTTTGTTTTTGCTTTTATTTTGCTTGTGCTTTAGGTGTCACATCCAAAATCATTGCCAAGACTCATGTCAAGGAGCCTTTTTCCTATATTTTCTTCTAGGAGTTTCATGCTTTTGGGACTTATATAAGTCTTTAATCATTTTTAGTTAATTTTTTGAATAGTGTAATTTAGGTATAGTTTCATTCTTTTACATGTGAATATCCAATTTTCCCAGTACCATTTACTGGGGACTGCCTTTCTCCATTGAGTATCCTTGGATCATTTGTCAAGTATTAGTTGACTATATATACAGATAGTCCCTAACTTATGAGATTTGACTTATTGATTTTTTTGACTTTACAAAGATTTGGAAGTGATACACATTCAGTAGAAATGATATTTTAAATTTTGATCTGTTCCTGGGGGTAGCAATATGCAGTACAATACTCTCTCATGATGCTGGGCTATGAAAGGGAACCACAGCTCCCAGTCAGCAATATGATCACAAGGTAAAGAACTGACACACTTACAGCCCTTCTGTATACATCCAAGCATTCTATTTTTCATTTTCAATACAACCCACTGTAATAATTTTATATTTGGAATATATCCAAAGGGGAAAAATATTTACAAACTATTTCATAAGGGTTTAAATTAAATAAGATATTCAACACATTATTTAAAAATTGGCTTGTGTTAAATGATTTTTGCCTAACTATAGGCTAATGTAAGTGTTATGAGCACATTTAAGGTAGGCTGGGCTAAGCGATGATGCACAATAAGTTAGGTGTATTACATGTGTTTTCAATTTACAATGGGTTTATTGGGGTGTAACCTCATTGTAAGTCAAGGAAAATCTATACTTAGGCTTGTTTCTGGGCTCTAAATTCTGTTACATTGGTCTGTTTTTCTGTTGTTATGTCAGTAACATACTGTTTTGATTATTATACCTTTGTAGTACAGCCTGAAACCAAGTATGAAATATGACGCCTTTGGCTTTGTACTTCCTCTTTGGGATTGCTTGGCTATTCAGGTTCTTTTGTGGTTTCATATACATTTTAGGATTATTTTTTCTACTTCTGTAAAAAAAAAAGTGCCATTGGAATCTTTATAGAAATTGTACTGAGGCTATACATGGCTTTTGGTAATACTCAAATTTTAACAGTATTATTTCTTCCAATCCATGAACATGGAATACCTTTCCATTTATTTGTGTTGTCTTTGATTTCTTTCATCAGTGTCTTATAATTTTCATAGTAGAGACCTTTTACGTCTTTGGTAAAATTTTTCTGATGCTATGGCAAATGAGATCTATTTCTTTTTTAGTTAATTCATTGTTAGTTTATAGAAACACTACTAATTTTTATTTGTGTATGTTATTTTTATATCCTGCAACTTTATTGACTATTAATTAGTTCTAACAGCTCTTTTGATAGCATCTAGGATTTTCTGTTATATAAAATCGTGTCACCTGCAAATAGAAACAATTTTACTTCTTTCTTTCCAATTCTGATGCTTTTTATCTCTTTTTCTTGCACAACTGCTTTGGCAAAGGCTTCCAGTACTATGTTGAACAGAAGTGGTGAGAGTGGGCATCCTGTCTTCTTCCTGATCTTAGAGGAAAAGATTTCAGCCTTTCTCCATTGAGTATGAGTTTAGCTGTGGGCTTCTCATATATAGACTTTACTGCATTAAGATATTTCCTTCTATACCTTTTAATAAGTGTTTTTATCATGAACATATGTTGAATTATGTCAAATGTTTTTTTTCCTGCATCTATTTATATGCATATGATTCTTTGCTTTTATTCTGTTAATGAGATTTATCACATTGATTTATTTGAATATGTTGAAATATCCTTGCATCCCTGGGATAAATCCAACTTGATCATGGTGAATGGGCAGCAGTATTTAGTTTGCTAGATTTTCTTGAGAATATTTGCATCTATATTTCTTCAGGAATTTGGACTATAGTTTTATTTTCTAGTAGTGTTTTTTGGTTTTGGTATCAGGGTAATGCTGACCTCCTAAAATGAGTTTGGCAGTGTTCCCTCCTCTTTGATATTTGGAAGAGTTTGAGAAGGGTTGGTATTAATTCTTTAAATATTTGATAGAATTCACCATTGAAGCCACCTGGTCATGGGACTTTCTTCATTGGGAGATTTATGCTTACTGATTCAATCTCCTTCCTAATAATTGGTGTATTCAGGTTTTTTTTATTTCTTCCTGATTCAGTCTTGATAGGTTGTATATTTCTAAAAATTTTCCCATTTCTTCTAATTTGTCTAGTTTGTTGATGTATAGTTCTTCATAGTAGCCTCTTATGATGCTTTGTATTTCTTGGCATCAGTTGTAATGGCTCCTTTTTCACTTATAATTTTGGTGATTTGAGTTTTTTTTTCCCTTGGTTAGTCCAGCTAAATGCTTGTCAATTTTGTTTACCTTTTTAAAGAACCGACTCTTAGTTTGGTTAATCTTTCATATTGTTATTCTATTCTCTATTTAATTTATTTCTGTGCTATTTTCTTTCTTTCCTTCTGCTAACTTTGGGTCCAATTCGTTCTTTTTTTCCTAAATCCTTAAGGCACAGAGTTAGGTTGTTTATTTGGGATTTTTCTTCTTAATGTAAGCATTTTTGCTATGAATTTCTCTTTTAAAACTGTATCTTATAAATACTGGAATACTGTGTTTCCACTTTCACTTATTTCAAGATACTTTATTTCCCTATTAATGTTTCTATGATCTGTTAGTTGTTCAGGAAAGTGTTATTTAATTTCAATGTGTTTTTGAATTTTCCAGTTTTCCCCTTTTTGATTTCTAGTTTCATGCCATTGTGGTCAGAGAAGATGCTTGGTATAATTTCAATCTTCTTGAATTTGCTAAGACTTGTTTTGTGGCATGATGTAGTATATACTAAAGAATATTCCATGTGTGCTTGAAAACAATGAAGTAGTCTACTGTTATCAGAATGTTTGGTATATTTCTTTAGGTCTGTTTGGTCTACAGTTTTGTACAATCTGCTGTTTATTGATTCTCTGCATGATCTGTTATGGAGAGTGGGGTATTAAAGTCACCAAATATTAATATATTTGGTTATTTCTCCTTTTAGCTCTGTTAGGTTTTTTTATTGAAGTATCACTGATATACAATCTTATGTTGGTTTCAAATATACAACACAGTGGTCAAACAGTTATCCATATTATTAAATCCTCACCCCCTCTAGTGTGGTTACTGTTTATCAACATAGTAAGATGTTACAGAATCATTAACTGTATTCTTCATGTTATATTATTATCCCCATAACTAACATATTGTAATTAAAAAGTATTGTGCCCCTTCATCCTCTTTCCTCTCCCCTGTAACCGCCCCAACCCCTCCTCCTTGGTAACCACTAGTCCCTTCTCAGTGTCTGTAAGTCTGCTGCTATTTTGATCATTATCTTTTGCTTTGTTCTTATACTCCGCAAATGAGGGAAATCATTTGGTATCTGTCTTTCTTCTCCAGGCTTATTTCACTGAGCATCATACCCTCTAGGTCCATTCATGTTGCTGCAAATCAGATGATTTCTTTTCTTTTTATGGCTGAATAATACTCCATTGTGTATGTATACCACATCTTTATCTTTTCATTTTTTGATGACACTTAGGTTGCTTCCATATCTTGACTATTGCAAATAATGCAGCAATAAACATAGGAGTGCATATGTCTTTTTTTTTATATATACAACAAACTTTTAATCATGTACTGAAAATAAATTACAGGAAATAACTTTAAAATCCAACAGAGGACAAAGTCACGATAAACATTCCCATTGAATTCCCTTGGGGGGTGAGATTGCAGTGCTCAAGAAAGATAAATATCACAAATATATCAAAAACTCCAAATTGTCTATGCATTCACACACTGACATGAGCCACAAACATTCCTTCACAGGGACTATACCTATTAGCCTACCACAGAACCAGATTTTGCCATAAACTACAAAACTTTTAATACAAAATTGTATTTATATATTTATAATTCATATACATGCCCTATCTGTGATTTTAGAAAATAAAAGCTACACACTGTACACACTGTATCATCCTTCTTGTGGGTGAAATGTTCTGTAGGTATCTGTTAGGTCCATCTGATCTAATGTATTGGTCAGTGCCTGTTTCCTTACTTATTTTCTGTCTTGTTGATCTGTCTATTGATGTGAGTGGTTTATTAAAGTCTCCTAAAATGAATGTGTTGCAGTCTATTTCCTCCTTTAATTCTGTTAGTATTTCTTTTACATATTTAGGTGCTTCTATATTGTGTACATAAATATTTATAATGATTATATCCTTTTGTTGGATTGACCCCTTTATCATTATGTAATGTTTTTCTTTGTCTCTTTTTACTTTCTTTATTTTGAAATAGTTTTGTCTGATATAATTACTGCTACTCCTGTTTTTTTCTCCCTATTATTTCCATGGAATATCTTTTCCCATACCTTCACTTTCAGTCTGTGTATGTCTTTGGATCCTAAATGAGCCTCTTGTAGGCAGCATATAGATGGGTCTTGCCACTCTGTGTCTTTTGATTGGTGCATTCAGTCTATTTACATTTAAGGTGATTATTGATAGATATGTACTTATCGCCATTTTATTAACAGTTTTCTGGTTGTTTTTATAGCTCCTCTCTTTTCTTCCTCTTTTATACTTTTCTCTTGTTATTTAATGGTCTTCTTTAGTGTTGTGATTGGATTTCTCTTTTTTATTTATTTATTTTTTGGGTGTATATATTGTTGGCTTCAGTTTTGTGGTTACTAAAAGATTGAGGAGAGCTTCCTTACTATGTAACAGTCTATCTTAAATTGTTGATTACTGTATTTCAAACACAATCTAAAGGTACTTTTTTTCCATCTCCCAATATGTATTAATGTCCTAATCTGCATTTTTTGTGTGTCCCTTTACTGATTTTGTGAATAGTTGATTTTACTTCTTTTGTTTTAATTTTGTATTTGCTTGGTAATTAATTGGTCTACTACCTTTACTGTGGGTTTATTTTCACTGGTGAAACCTATTTACCCTTAAGAACATTTCCATCTACAGCAGTGCCTTTAACATACTCTGTAAGCTTGGCTTAGTGGTGGTGAATTCCTTCAACTTTTGTTTATCTGGAAATTGTTTAATCCCTGCTTCAAATTTAAATGATAATCTTGCCAGGTAGAGAATTCTTGGTTGAAAGTTCCTCTATTTCATTACATTAAATATATCATTCCACTCCTGGCCTGTAAAGTGTCTGCTGAGAAGTCTGCTGATGGCCTGATGGGGTTTCCCTTTTAAGTAATCTTTTTTCTCTCTCTGGCTGTTTCAGTACTCTCTCCTTATCCTTAATCTTTATCATTTTAATTATAATATATCTTGGTGTTGTCTGCCTGAGGTTCCTCTTGTTAGGGGCTCTTAAGTGTCTGTTTCCTTCCTTAGATTGGGGAAGTTTTCAACAATTTCCTCAAAGAGACTTTCTATCCCTTTGTCTCCCTCTTCTCCTTCTGGGACCCCTATTTTGTGAATATTGTTCTGTTGGATTGGTCACAGCCCTCTTATTATTCTTTCATTCCTAGAAATCCTTTTTTTCTCTCTGTTCCTCAGCTTCATTGTGTTCCTGTTTACTAATTTCTATTTCATTTACAGCTTCTTCAACATGTGATAATCTGCTATTAAATCGCTCCCTTGTATATTTCACTTCAGATACTGTATTCTTAGGCTCTGATTGGCTCTTTTGCAGGTCTTCTATCTTTTTATTGAAGTCCTCCCTGAGATCTTGAATATATATTTCTGTAGATCTGTGAACATGCTTATGACTTTTACTTTGCAATCTTTATCAAGAAGATTGGTGATTTCTGTTTCATTCAGCCCTCTTTCTGGTGTTTTGTCTTTTAGTTTTGTTTGAAACATTCCTCTGCTTCATTTTGTTAGGGATCCTGTGTTTCTTCCTGTGGACTAATAGCTTTTCAAGGAGGCATCCTCTAGTGCCCAGAAGCACAAGACTCTTTGCTTTCCAGTGCAGGATCCCCAGCTATTGACATGCAGTGTGGTGGGGCTGGCTTTCTATCTCGCTTGTACTGGTCTGATACTAGGTGGGAAGTTTGTTCAGGCATGCCTTTATGATCTATGCAGAAATCTCTGCTGGATTTGCTATGGGTGGAACTGCCCTCTCCCTGGTCTGCAGCAATGGCAGGGGCTTCAGAGTTAATGGGGTTGGCAGGCTGTTGTATGGCTCTGTCCATCCTCATCATGCTGGAACTCAGCTCCCATGGGAAGGAAAGAGCTCTTGGGGCTGGCTCCTGCAGGCACTTCCCAATTTGGGCTGAAACGGAGCTGAGAAAGCTAGGAGGGTCTCCCTCTACCTAACCAGCAGCAAAGTCTGACAATACTGGCAGGCCAAGTGGACTTTCTGCCAGCCATACATGCAGGGAGCAACCTTGGGGCTGCATTGCCATTGAGGAGGATGGAACATCTGGGTATCCTGAGATTTCCTGACCTGTTGGTCCAAGAGAGGTCTGGGGAGGTATCATCTACCTTCCCTTTCTGTTGAGAAGAGAGCTGTGTCCAACACTTGCCCCTCTGGTACCCTCCTGCTGCTGGGAAGGCTTTCAAATTGTCCACTTTGCTTTTGTCTCAGGGGGACAGGTGGAGAATGCCTGTTCTCCACCAGTGGCTGAGATCTTAGCCTCCCCAAGTGTTCCACATATCTTTGTTGTCCAGCCCCCCTAATCACCAGAACACCAGGTACTGTGGGCTTATGCTCCTAGAGCAGATCTTCAGGGATCCTGGGCTCCTACCTCCTCTCTGCTCCATTCTTCTTTCTTCTACCTGTGGGCTGGGGTTTGGGGGTTGGGGGTTGGGGGACAGCTTGGGTCCACTTGATTGGCTTTGCCCCTTTACACTTTTCTGTGAAGCCTTCTCTTCTTCCCCAGATGTAGGTAGTCCATTCTGCTGTCTTCAGGTCATTTTCAGGTTTAGCTGTATTTACTATATTTTCTTGTTTTGTGTGTTTTTGGAAGGAGGTTTCTGCCTTGCCTTCCTACTCTGCCATCTTTTTTTTCCTAGCTCTGTTAGTTTTTACTTTAGGTGCTCACAATGCTGGGCACATAAATATTTATAATCATTATATCTTCTTGATGGATTTACCCCTTTAAAATTATACAGAGAACTTTGTCTCCTTATTATTTTTGGTTGAAAGTCTATTTTATCTGAAATAAGTATAGCTACCCCTAGTTGTTTTGTTTTTTTGTTGTTGTTGTTACCATTGCTTAAATAATCTTTTTCCATCCCTTCACTCTCAGAATATTCATGTCTTTAGACTAAAATGAGTCTCTTGTAGGCAGTATGTTGTTGGATCTTGCTTATTTTTTAAAATCTTTTCAGCCATACTATGTCTTTTGATTTCAGAATTTAATCTCTTACATTCAAAATAATTATAAATATGTATGTACTTATTGGCATTTTTTAAATTGGTTTATGGTTATTTTATAAATCCATTGTTCTTTGTTTCTTATCCTGCTCTTTTTTGTGTGTTTTGATGTCTCTTGGTATCAATATGCTTTGACTTCTTCATCATGTTCTGTTGTGTAATTTCTACAGGTTTTTCCTTTGTGGTGAACATGAGGATTACATAAAATATCTTAATATTTTACTGTCCTATTTTAAACTAATGACAATTTAACTTCAGTAGAATTCCTAAGCTTTAAAATTTTATTTCTCTTCTTCCTTACATTTTAGGTTATTGATGTTATTATTTACATATTTTTATATTGTGCAAATAATAATAGATTATTGTAGTTGTGCATATTTTTACTACATTTTTTTACCTTTTAAACTAGAGTTGGAAGTGTATTATGTACCATCATTACCATATTATAGAACCTAACCTTGACTATGTATTTACCATTACCAGTAAGTTTTATATTACCTTCTTATGTTTGTATTATCTTAGTGTCCTTTTACTTCCTCTAAAAGAAATCCCCTCAGTATTTCTTATAAGGCAGTTCTAGTGGTAATGAACTCCCTTATATCTGGTTTGTGAAAGTCTTTATCCTTCCTTCATTTCTAAAAGACAGCTTCACCAGGTATAGAATTCTTGGTTGAATTTTTTTCTCTTTCAATATTTTGAATATGCCATACCACTCTATCCTGGCCTGAAAGTTTCTATACAGAAATCCACTGGTAGTCTTATGGGGGTTCCGTTGTATGTTACCTCCCTTTAATCTTGCTGCTTTTAATTTTTTTCTTTGTCTTTGACTTTTGACAACTTAATTATAATGTGTCTCCAGGTAGTCCTATTCAGATACAACCTATTCTGGGGTACTTTGAGTCTCCTAGATATGGATGTTAATTTCTCTCCCCGGGTTTGAGAAATTTTTAGCCATTATTGGTTTAAACATACTTTCTGTTCCTTTCTACTTATTTTCTCTGGAATTCCCATAGTGTAAATATTGTTTGTTTTCATTGTGTTCTATAGTTCCTGTAGACTTTCCTCACTCTGTTTTATTCTTTTTTCTTTTTGTTACTCTGATTGGGTAATTTCATGTCCCATCTTCTATGTCACTGGTTCTTTCTTCTGTGTGGTTGAGGGTGTTTTTGAAGCTCTCTGAATTTTTCTGAAGCTCTCTATAGTGATTGTATTTTTCAACTCTAGGATTTGATTTTTTTTTTTTTTCGTGGTGGTGGTTTCCATTTCTTTGTTGAACTTCTCACTTTTTTCATGGATTGTTTTCCTTTTTTTTTTTGTCTATGTGTTCTTAATTTCTTTGTGTCCTTGTTGGTGTTCACTAAATTTCCTTAAGAGGATTATTCTAAACTCTTTGTCTGATAGGTCATTGATCTCTGTTTCTCTGCAGTCAGATATCGGAGCTTAGTTATTTTCCTTTGGTGTCATTATTTACTTGATTTTTTCATGATTCATGATTCCTTACATTGGTATCTGTACATTTGGGTAATTAGACTCCTCTTTAGGACTTTATAGGTGTCCTTTGGCAGAGATAGCTTACAAAATTCAATTTGGGTTTCTGGGCCTGTCTGCTGGTAATGTCTTATATGAAAACAAATGACAACAATAATTCAACACCACAAAATCTGTGGGAAGGAGTGAAGGCCATGTTAAGAGGAAAGTATGTTGCAATACACGCCTACCTCAGAAAAGAACAATCCCATATGAGCAGTCTAAACTCACAATTAGTGAAACTACAAAAATAAGAACAAATGAGGCCAAAAGTAAAAAAGAAGAAATCTGGAAGGATTATGCTCCCCAACTTCAATCTCTACTACAAAGCCAGAGGAATCAAGACAATTTAGTACTGGCACAAGAACAGACCCATGGTCCAATGGAACAGACAAGGGAGCCGTCATATAAACCCAACAATATATGGTCAATTAATATATGATAAAGGAGCCATGGACATGCAATGGGGAAATGACAGCCTCTTCAACAGCTGGTGTTGGCAAAACTGGACAGCTACATACAAGAGAATGAAACTGGATTATTGTTTAACCCCATACACAAAACTAAATTTAGGATGGATCAAAGAACTAAATTTAAGTCATGAAACCATAAAACTCTTAGAAGAAAACATAGGCAAAAATCTCCTGAATATAAGTATGAGCAACTTCTTCCTGAATGTATCTCCTCAAGCAAGGGAAACAAAAGCAAAAATGAACTCATGTGACTACATCAAACTAAAAAGTTTCTGTACAGCAAAGGACACCATCAACAGAACAAAAAGGCATCCTACAGTATGGGAGAATATATTTGTAAATGACATATCTGACAAAGGGTTAACATCCAAAATATATAAAGAACTTACATGCCTCAACACCCAAAAAGCAAATAACCCGATTAAAAAATGGGCAGAGGATATGAAGAGACAGTTCTCCAAAGAAGAAATTCAGATGGCCAACAGACACATGAAAAGATGCTCCACATCACTAATCATCAGGGAAATGCAAATTAAAACCACAGCGAGATATCACCTCACACCAGTTAGGATGGCCAGCATTGAAAAGACTAAGAACAACAAATGCTGGCAAGGATTCAGAGAAAGGGGAACCCTCCTACACTGCTGGTAGGAATGTAAGCTAGTTCAACCACTGTGGAAAGCAATATGGAGGTTCCTCAAAAAACTAAAAATAGAAAAACCATTTCACCTGGGAATCCCACTCCTTGGAATTTACCCAAAGAATACAACTTCTCAGATTCAAAAAGACATATGGACCCTTATGTTTATTGCAGCACTTTTTACAATAGCCAAGATGTGGAAGCAACCTAAGTGTCCATCAGTAGATGAATGGATAAAGAAGATGTGGTACATATACACAGTGGAATACTATTCAGCCATAAGGAAGAAACAAATCCTACCATTTGCAACAACATGGATGGAGCTGGAGAATATTATGCTCAGTGAAATAAGCCTGGCAAAGAAAGACAAGTGCCAAATGATTTCCCTCATTTGTGGAATACAACAACGAAGCAAAACTGAAGGAACAAAATAGCAGCAGACTACAGACTCCAAGAAGGAACTAGTGGTTACCAAAGGGAAGGGGTGTTGGAGGGCGGGTGGGGAGGGTGGGAGAAGGGGATTGAGGGGTATTTTGCTTAGCACACATGGTGTGGGGCTGTGGGGGATCACAGGGAAAACAGTGTAGCACAGAGAAGGCAAATAGTGACTCTGTGGCATCTTACAACACTGATGGACAGTGACTGCATTGGGGTATCGGTGGGGCCTTGATAATATGGGTAAATGTCATGATCACATTGTTTTTTCATGTGAAACCTTCATAAGAGTGTATATAAATAATACCTTCATAAAAAAAAAAGAATTAATGAAACCAAGTGCTGGGTCTTTGTGAAAATGAACAAAATAGATAAACCCCAAGCCAAATTTATCAAGAAAAAAACAGATTCTACACACATAAACAGAATCAGAAATAAGAAAGGAAAAATCACTATGGACACCAACAAAATGCAAATAATTATCACAGAATACTCTGAGAACTTATGTGCTAACAAACTGGATAACCTAGAAGAAATGGACAACTTTCTAGAAAAAACAACCTTCCAGACTGACCCAGGAAGAAACAGAAAATCTGAACAGACTATTTACCAGTAATGATATTGAATCAAAATCTACCCATGAACAAAATAACCAGACCTGATGCCTCCACCGCTGAATTTTATCAGACAAGTAGAAAAGACACAATACCCATCCTCCTTAAAGTTTTCCAAAAAATAGAAGAGCAGGGAATACTTCCAAACTCATTCTATGAAGCCAGCATCACTCTAATACCAAAACCCGGCAAAGACACCACAAAGAAAGAAAACTACAGACCAATATTCCTGAAGAACATAGATGCAAAAATACTCAACAAAATATTAGCAAACCAAATTAAAAAATTCATCAAGAGGATCATACATCATGATCAAGAGAGATTCATCCCAGGGACTCAAGGATGGTATATCATTGGAAAATCCATCAACATCATCCACTACATCAATAAAAAGAAGGACAAAATTAATCATCTCCATAGATGCTGAAAAAGCATTTGACAAAATTCAACATCCATTCATGATAAAACCTCTCAACAAAATGGGTATAGAGGGCAAGTACCTCAACATTATAAAGGCCATATATGACAAACCCACAGCAAACATCATACTTAACATTGAAAGCTTTTCTTCTAAGATTGGGAACAAGGCGAGGATGCCCACTCTCCCCACTTTTATTCAACATAGTACTGGAGGTCCTAGCCATGGCAATCAGGCAACACAAAGAAATAAAATGCATCCATATTGGCAAGGAAGAAGTTATACTGTCACTGTTTGCAGTTGACAAGATATTGTACATAAAAAACCCTTAAGAATCCACTCCAAAACTACTAGAACTAATATCTGAATTCAGCAAAGTTGCAGGATACAAAATTAATACACAGAAATCTGTTGCATTCCTATACACTAACGATGAACTAGCAGAAAGAGAAATCAGGAAAACAATTCCATTCACAATCGCATCAAAAATGAATAAAATATGCAGGAATAAACCTAACCAAGGAAGTGAAAAACCTATACCCTGAAAACTACAAGACACTCTTAAGAGAAATTAAAATGGACACTAATAAATGGAAATTCATACCATGCTCTTGGCTAGGAAGAATTAATATTGTCAAAATGGCCATCCTGCCTAAAGCAATCTACAGATTCAATGCAGTCCCTATCAAAATACTGACAGCATTCTTCAATGAACTGGAACAAATAGTTCTAAAATTCATAAGGAAACACAAAAGTGCCTGAATAGCAAAAGCAATCATGAGAAGGAAAAATAAAGCAGGGGTATTACACTTCCCAACTTCAAACTCTACTACAAAGCCACAGTAATCAAGACAATTTGATACTGGTACAATTAACAGACCCATAGACCAATGGAACAGACTAGAGAGTCCAGATATAAACCCACACATATATGGCCAATTAATATATGACAAAGGAGCCATGGACATGCAATGGGGAAATGACAGCCTCTTCAACACCTGGTGTTGGCAAAACTGGACAGCTACATGTAAGAGAATGAAACTGCATTACAGTCTAACTCCATACACAAAAGTAAACTCAAAATGGATCAAAGACCTGAATGTAAGTCATGAAACCATAAAACTCCTAGAAAAAACAGGCAAAGCTCTCTTGAATATAAACATGAGCAAATTTTTCATGAACATATCTCCTCAGTCAAGGGAAACAAAAGCAAAAATGAACAAGTGGGACTATAAAAAACTAAAAAGCTTCTGTACAGCAAAGGACACCATCAGTAGAACAATAAGACATCCTAAAGAATGGGAGAATATATTCATAAATGACATATCTGATAAGGGGTTGGCATCCAAAATATATAAAGAGCTCATGCACCTCAACAAACAAAAAGCAAATAAGCCAATTAAGAAATGGGCAGAGGAGTTGGAGAGACACCTCTCCACGAAAAATTCAGATAGCCCACAGACACATGAAAAGATGCTCCACATCCTAATCATCAGAGAAATGCAAATGAAAACCACAATGAGATATCACCTCACACCAGTTAGCATGGCCAACATCCAAAACACAAACAACAGCAAATGTTGACTAGGATGTGGAGAAAGGGGAACCCCCCTACACGGCTGGTGGGAATGTAAATTAGTTCAACCATTGTGGAAAGCAGTATGGAAGTTCCTCAAAAAACTCAAAATAGAAATACCGTTTGACCCAGGAATTCCACTCCTAGGAATTTACCCTAAGAAAACAGGATCCCAGATTCAAAAAGACATATGCATCCCTGTTTATCACAGCACGATTTACAATAGCCAAGATATGGAAGCAACCTAAGGGTCCATCAGTAGATGAACGGATAAAGAAGATGTGGTACATATACACAATGGAATATTATTCAGCCTTAAGAAGAAAACAAATCCTACCATTTGCAACAACATGGATGGAGCTAGAGGGTATTATTCTCAGTGAAATAAGCCAGGCAGAGAAATACAAGTACCACATGATTTCACTCATCTGTGGAGTATAACAAGAAAGCAAAAACTGAAGGAACAAAATAGCAGCAGACTCACAAAACCCAAGAATGGACTAACAGCTACCAAAGGGAAAGGGACTGGGGAGGGTGGGTGGGAAGGGAGGGATAAGGGGATTTAGGGGCATTATGATTAGCACATATAATATTGGTGGGGCATGGGGAAGGAAGTATAGCACAGAGAAGACAAGTGGTGACTTTATAGCATCTTACTATGCTGATGGTCAGTGAGTGTGATGGGGTATGTGGTATATAGACCTGATAAAAGAGGGAATGTAGTAACCACAATGTGTCTCATGTGAAACCTGAGCACAAGATTATATATCAATGATACCTTAAAAAAAAAAGAATACCCAGATAGAAACAGCACTGCATTAAACCAAGTGCAAAGCCCATCTAAGCATGGTGCCCTGTCTAGCCACACTCGTCACATGTCTGTGAAGCTGGCCCTACTCAGAATCAAGAGATCCAGCAAGGGAGGAAGGATAAAAGGAGGCATGATTGTACAAACTCCCTGTTTTTGTATATTATGGGACATACCTGAATTATCCTAGAGAGACAGATTTAGAGATGGACTTTGGGTACCATTACAATCCAGAAATGTTTTTGGCCCCAGCAGAAGATGGACTCCTAGATCACAATGGGAGCTGCCTTCTCAGTGTGTTCAGTGCCCTGAGCCTACTTTCTGTTAACGGTAATGACTAACATCTCCCCTTCACAAGATGAAAATTGGTGGTATATAAAAAAGAGAGAAAGAATGTGCTAAGGCAAAATATGGCAAATTCTATGATGAATTTAAGGACACAGAGGCTGAGACTTTAGTTTACAGAAAGAGCTTCAGTAGCATGAATTTTAATTTTAAAGTGGGGGTGGGCTTTACTAATTGAGGGGAAGGCAGTCTGAAGGGCAGAATTCTAATTTTTATTCCTTGTAAGTACATTGTCCAGACTCCTAATCTAGTCCACTGCCTAAGCAAATCCTTAGGGATTCTGTGACTAATTTGGGGTTACTTTGCAACTGATCTACATAGTAGATATATGTGTAGTAGTACTAGAATTAAAGCTTGAGTGTACTTAAAGGGTGTTTTCCTCATGATTGTCCTATTCCGAGCTTATATTTGCCCCTTTTTGTTTACAATTGAAGAATGGATTTGCCAAACAAAAGCAACTTGCACTTTATCCCCTGCCTGAAATCTTTAAATAGAATCTACACAAAGGGGTTAGAGTTTAGAATTATAGAAAAGTGTTAGATTGGAAATGAACATTTAACAATGGTTCAGTGCCTCAATGGCTCAAAAGACTAGGCTTCCAGCCCTAATGTCTCCCCAGAACCATCTGGGATGCTTTTAGAACAATACAGATTCCCTGAACCTTCCCTGAAAAGTTTTTCAATCATTCAGATGAGCTTTATTTCTATAAAACGTATTGGTTTTAATTTAATAAGCATTAAAATAAACATACAGGCTAAACACCGTAAGTCAAAAACCTAAGTACAAAGTAGGAATTAATCTTTGTAACTCATAGGTGGAGCTGGGGCTGAGAGCCAGGAGTGACAGTATCTCATACAAGACTCTCCAAGCTGGCACGGGCACTCTGCACACACAGACCCACACTACCAGGCAGGACTGTAGATGCATGGCTGTGGGAAAGGTATTTATTTATAAAGGAAGATTGTGTCCAGCCTCTGACCATGGCTCATCTTAAATTTACCGTGGCATCTCCCCTATTCTTTCCATCATAGGAAAGGTGGTGCTCTTGTTTGTCCCCTCTCTCCCCCTTGGGAGGCCCAAGCAGCCTTGGAAAATAAGACACTTATTGCAGCCTCATTATCTCAGGAGTGCCCTTTGGGCTGAACCTGTTCCCATTGCATGGCTGGAGGATCTGGAAGCAGAACACATCCAAGATCCACAAACACAAACCCAGGGATTTCTTTCTTTATATTGTGGCCTGTAGGCCTTGCTGTAGCATACTCCCCTGGTTTCCCTCTCTCCCTTTTTCATATTTTATTTGGTTCCTTTCCCTTCTGTGTGAACAGTTGGTCCTCATAATCCCCAACATCTTGTAAATTGGTTTGTTAACGTCGCTGCTCATGGTCGCTCTGTTTGGTTCCAACAGGCACATTGGTTTGGACATCCTCAACTCATTTCTCTAGGCTGTAGGCCATAGTGGCCACTCTTTGGGATTTGGCTTCCCTTTTTGCAGTGAAAGTGTATCTTTATCACTGCTGTGTGTATTGGGATGATTCCTCTCCTTTAGCAGAATGTTAAAAATCAATTTTCAAAAGCATCCTAAAGAGGTAAAGTTTTAACATCTGCTAATAAAGAATGGCTCTGAGCAAAGTGGCCTGGGTTAGCCTTGCAAGGGGAAAATGACAATGGGCCTGCCTCCAAAATGCTATAATATTGCATGCGTGCCCTGCCAGCCTCTGCCTTACGACCATACAAACCACCATCTTGAGAACATCAAAGGAAATATTTTCCACTTCCAGAGCATGCCAGATCCTGGAGGTAGTGCCACACAAAATAAATTCTTCTCCAAGTGACTGAAAATGCTGTTTGCCTTTCATTGTGGTAAAGCATAAATAAATGGGAGAGCCTGAGATGGAGAAACCAGCAGAGGAAGAATTTAATACATTAAACATACAGCAGTAGTAGCCACAGGGCTGGCAAAAGAACCAAAATCAAAAGCAAAGAACACTACATTGAGTACACACGGGAGGCACATTTTGATGTTTCTCTGGCAGATTTATAAAACTTATAGCATCCGAAAGCACATCTAAGCTCTTTTCAGGCTGATGCAGCTGATAAAACATGCAGTTGACACCAAAAATTCCATGTATATCTTTTTTAAATACATTTTTAAACTTTCTATTCTGAAAATTTTATTATTGGCTACTCCTTCGAGTCGTCTGTGGACAGTTGTGAATTTGAGAACTGCTTGTTCCTGGTATACAGTAAGGACAGAAAGTGGGAATAAGCATTTAGAAACTTTTAAAATAATTTTTATACTGCCATAACATTTTTACTATATTTTACAAGTGTATTAGTCAAATGAACTCATTTTTTCAAATGAATTGAAAAAAACACTGGCTTTTCATCACATGTTGTTTGAGAAACACTGGCATAACATCCATATTCATATCATCTAAATTTAATTGTTTTTAACTAATAGCAGAACTAAATACTTCATAGAGAAATACCATGTGAAGATAGGGCATAAAATTATTCACGTAAAGTTCTTTATGTTATTTCTTTAAATCTCTAACTGGCTTCTCTATCTTATTAACTTATCATTACCTTGAAAGTAATGTGACCAGAAAATAATGGATCCACTTTTCATATTTCCACTTCCTAACAGTTTTCCAAAATGTTTGTATGTAAAGTAGATAAAGATACAAAGGAGATAAGCATTATCCATAATCATTCCTGTGATACCTTTTTCTAACTCAAGTTCTGTAATAGTTTTCTAAAAGTCAGTTCTTTAAAGACGTCTTCATTACATAGGACTACCTGACTTAAAATTTATTATATGAAAGGTAAAGGTGTAACTTTCTGTAAAGCCACCCTTTCCTCACATTTTTCTGATGGAAATATTTAAGGTAGTTTTCTGTGTTTTTAAAAGCTTTACAAACCTATAAGGGAGGAAATAGGATGAGATTTCCCCCCTCATTTAGGAATTTAACTCAGATTTGTGGAACAGAAGATAGTATAACTTTTCATTGTGGAAACTTTTTCAATCCATAGGAAGAATTCATGTAGAGCAACTTCAGTTGGTTGTTATTAATGTCAATTTAAGATTCTCACAAAGGTTGGGGAGGAAAAACAAAGGAAGTGTCACCCAACCACATCACCAAACATAAAAGGCTGGAAAACTTTATCCATAGTGACTGTGCATCAAATTGCATCAGCAGTTTGGACAAGAGGCAGTTGTGCTTCTGTGAAAATTTTGTTTGAACATATATTGTTTTCTAGATGTTTTGCCAAAGTCTTTTAATGTCTAATTCCCACAACCTCTCTACTAGGGATTAAGAAGCACTGAACACAGTGAGTTCAGAATCATCTGTTTTCCCTGGCCTTGAAAAAAAAGGGGGGGAGGGAGACACAAACACAAATTATTGAGTGACTCTGTTTTTCCTCTTGTAACCCATCCAAACATTCTATTATGAAGTTTAAACATTTCAGTTATTGTAATTTTTTCCTAAAGGTTCTGGTTCCCACACTGAAATTCTGCCTCCAAAGTCAGATTCAGAATCCAATTCCCAAAATCTGTTCCAAAACACATTCATGGCCTAACCTTTGAGAAAAGGAACTTCAAGCTTAACTTGCCTCCTTTAAGAAAGAGTCAAAGTATTTTAAAAAGCAGCAAAAAAAATGTGAAATCCCCTGATGAAGTGTTTTTGAAGTGCCTGGCCACATCTGTAGGAATGGTCAAATATTATCTAACTCACTTCACTTTTAAAGTGGAAAACAACTAAAATTAGTACAAAAAAAGTAAATGGCTCCTTCCAAAAGAAAAGAACTCATTTTACACATACAGAGGAAACTGGTATTAAATTCTGGGGTGGTAGGCCCAGAGAAATGAGAGTGGAAGAAATTGGTCAAAGCCAGGGGGTAGGATTGAGGTAACCTTAGCAAAAGGAAATGCCATATAGAAGTAATGAGAAGTCTCTGGGAACATGACAGTTAGGCACAGAGTATATGACTATTAGAATTAGCTACAAACCATCTCCACACATAAGGAGAACTCAGTTATTAATACTCTAGTGAATCAGATTTAAAAGAATCAAGACAAAAAGCAAAAACAGTGACGATTTCTGTAAAAAGTGTGAGGGAAGTGTTCACCTTTGGGAAAGCGTTCTGAATGCAACCTTATCAGTCTGGAGAAAGGTCCCTGAGACTGGAGTTTACAGTTTTCCCCATGACTAGTATTCTGGCACAGGAAATAAATAGGCTCCCCCTGCTGATGCAGAAGGCAGATAAACACAGTGAAGATCCCTGATGGGCAAAGAAACTCCCATGCAGTATAAGGAATGCACAGTTAGCAATAGTAGCTGCTACTAAGTCACTCCTCACTGTGTGGGATGATTTACACAGGGCATCTTTTTACCTTTTCAACCACTGTAGAAGTGGATATTATTTCTGTCTTGGGCACAGAGGAATTCTCCTGTGAGCTAAAGACCAAATCAAAATGCATGTCTGTCAAAATACAAATTCTAAGCTCTTCACCCCTCCACCAGATTACCTGAAAGTTATCTGAATGTTTGAGGGGAAGAAAGGCAGCTAGCTGACTTTACTGGAGCAGGATTGTAGGGAATCATAGACTCTACTGTTGATTAGAATTACACAATATTGAATAAACATGAGTTTATTATCAAAAATTAGGATAAATGTACTTTACTTGAATATGTATTATTAATAACTACTCAAGACAGGTCAAATCCTTAGCTAATTTAATAACATATACCAAGATTTACAAATGTAAAAGTGAAAGTGGGCATCCTTGTCTTCTTCCTGGCTTAGAGAAAAGCTTTCACCTTTTCATCATTAAGTATGATATTAGCTATGAGTTCTACATATATAACCTTAATACATTGAGGTATGTTTCCTCTATATCCACTTTTCTTTAGATATTTCAGTCATAAATGGATGTGTTAATGTATAGAAATACTCTTGATTTTTGTATGTTAATTTTATATTCTGCAACTTTGCTGAATTTGGTGGTTAGATCTTTTTTTGGCAGAGTGCTTAGGGTTTTCTGCATACAAAATCATATGGTCTGCAAATAGAGACAATTTTACTTGGTAAAGTTTTGCTTTACTTTCTAATACTGATGATTTGCATTTCTTTTTCTTGCCTGATTGCTTTGGCAAAGACTTCCAGTATTATATTGAATAGGAGTAGTGAGAGTGGATACTCTTATCTCATTCCTGATCTTAAAGGAAAAGCTTTCGATCTTTCACCACTAGTGTGATGTTAATAAAGGCCAAATATAACAAGCCTGTAACTATGTTGAGATATGTTCTTTCTATACCTAATTTATTAGGAGTTTTTATCATGAACAGATGTTGAATTTTGTCAAATGCCTTTTCTCCATCTATTGAGATGATTCATGTTTTTTTCTTTCATTCCATTTATATAATGTATCATATTGATTTGTACATATTGAACCATCCTTGCATCCCAGGTATAAATCTCACTTGATCACGGTGAATAATCCCTTTAATGGGCTGCTGGATTTGGTTAGCTAATATTTAACTGAGAATTTTTGCATCTATATTCATCATGGATATTTGTAGTTTTCTAGTAGTGTACTTTTCTGGCTTTGTTATCAGGTAATACTGGCTTCATAAAATGAGGTTGAGGGTGTTTCCCCCTGTTTGATTTTTTTGGAAGAGTTTGAGGAGGATTGCATTAATTCTTCAAATGTTGATGAAAGTGACCAGTACAGTCATCTGGTCCTGGGATTTTCCTCACTAGGTGATTTTCCTCACTAGGTGATTTTTGAATACTGATTCAATCTCTTTACTAGTAACAGACTTTCTGTGTCTTTCTGGTTGCATCTTGCTAGTTTTTAATGTCTAAAAATTTTCCATTTATCCTTGATTGTCCAGTTTGTTGGCATATAGATGTTCACAATAGCCTTTATGTTCCTTGTTATTTCTGGGATATCAATTATAATGTCTCTTTTTTCATGTGTAATTTTGTTGTTTCAGGTCCTTTTTCTTTTGGTTAATCTAGCTAAAGGTTTGTCAATTTTGTTTATCTTTTAAGGAACCAACTCTTTGGTTAATTTTTTCTATTGATGTTCTCTTTTATTTCTGCTTGGATCCTATTCTTTCTTCCCTTTTGTTAATTTTGGGCTCAATTTGTTTTTGTTGCTTTTATTCCTTAAGGCATAAAGTTAGGTTTTTTTGAGATCTTTCTTGCTTCTTAACATAGATATTTATTCCTATAAAAGTCCTTATTAGCACTGTTTTTGCTGCATTCCATAAGATTTTGTATGTTTCTTCCCACTTTCATTTGTCTCAGGATACCATTTAATTTCGTATTCACTTTTCTTTGCTCCGTTAGTTGTTCAAGATAGGGTTCATTTTCATGTATTTATGAATTTTACAGTTTTTTGTTCACCATTGATTCCTGGTTTCATACTATTGTGATCAGAGAAGGCACATGATATGATTTCAGCCTTTTGATTTTCTAAGACTTGTTCTGTGGCCTAAGATATGATCTATCCTAGAAAATGTTCCATGTGCAATTGAGAAGAATGTATATCCTGTTTTCAGATATAATGTTCTGCATATGTGTTTTAGCCCCATTTACTCCATAGTGTTATTCAAATATGCTATTTCCTTATTGATCCTCTGTCTGGATGATCTAGCCATTGTTGAATGTGTGGTGTTAAAATCCCCACCTATTGCTGTTTATTTCTCCTTTAAGCTCTGTTTTTATGTATTTAGGTGCTCCAATGTTGGGCACATAAATATTTTTATATCTTCTTGATTTATTGACCCCATTATCATTATATAATGACCCTCTGTTTCTTTTTACTATTTTTAGTTGAATGTCTATTTTGTCTGATGTATGTATAGCTATCCCTGCCGGGTTTTGTTTTGTTTCATTTTACCATTTGATTGAAATGTCCTCTTCCATCCCTTTACTCTCAGTTTATGTGTGTCTTTAAGGCTAAAACAAGGCCTTTGTAGGCCGCATATCATTGGATCTTATTTTTTGAATTCATTCAGCTATTCTGTCTTTTGACTGGATAATTTAATTCATTTACATTTAAAATAATTATTAATAAATAAGACATTGTTGCCATTTTGTTAATTGTTCTCTGGTTTTATAGGTTCTCTATTATTCCTTGTTCTCATCCTGCTTATTTTTTTGTATGTTTTGATGCCATGTGGTATCAGTATATTTTGACTTCCTTCACATTCTTTAATGTAACTACTATAGGTTTTTCTCTTGTGGTTACTATGAGGTTTATGTAAAAATCTTACAGTTTAACATCCCATTTTAAACAACTTAACATCAATAGAATTCCTAAGCTTTACTATTTCTCCTCCCCTTCACATTTTTGGTTATTGATGTCACAATTTACATATTTTGTTACATAAATATTTTACATAGTTATATTGTCACTAATAAAATGTTGTAGTTATGACTATTTTTACTTTTTTACAACTATTAAAGTTATTAGTGAATGATAAACCATTACCATATTACAGAATCTAACTTTGACTATATATTTATCAGTGAGGTTTACACTGCTTTATGTTTCCATCATGTTAATTAGCATCCTTTATTTCCACTCAAAGAACTCCCTTAATCATTTCTTATAAGAGATATCTACTGGTGATGAATTCCCTCAGTTTTTGTTTGTTCAGGAAAGTTTTTATCTTTCCTTCATTTATGAAGGTAGTTTCTCTGGGTATTGTATTCTTGATTGACAGTTTTTTCTTTCAATATTTTTAATGTCCTGCCATTCTCATTTGGCCTGTAGTTTGTTGAGAAATTTTCCTAGTCTTATGATGATTCCTTGTAAGTAACTTCTCTCTTTTCTCTTGCTTCTTTTAAAATTCTTTGTCTTTGACTTTTGACAATTGAAGTGTATCTCTGTGTAGCCTATTTGAGTTCAACTTCTTTGGGGTCCTTAGGGCCTCTTGGAGCTGGATGTCTATTTCTCTCAGGTTTGTGAAGGTTGTGAAGGTTTCAACCACTATTGCATTATATAGACTTCTTGTCCCTTTCTCTTCTTCTGGAATTCCTATAATACAAATATTGTTCCTTTTCACTGTGTCCCATAAGTTCTGTAGGCTTTCTTCATTCTATTATTTTTGCTCTTCTGACTAGATAATTTCAAATGCCCTATGCTTCGGGTCACTGATTCTTTCTTCTGCATGGTCAAGTCTGTTTCTGAAATTCAGTTCTAGATTTTTTTTGATTTCTATTTCTTTGTTGAACTTGTTTATGCATTTTCTTCCTAATTTCCTTTCATTGTCTTCTGTAACGTTTATGAGGATTATTCTGAATTACTTCCCTCATAGTTCATAAATCTCCATTTCTTTAGGATCAGTTATTAATACTTTAATTTCCTTTGGTGGTATCATACTTACCTAATCTTTTGTGATTCTTGATTCCTTACATTTTATCTGTGCACTGAGTAAGCAGTGTGCACTTTGAGACTTTCCAGGTTCACTTTGGCAAAGACAAGTCTTTACCAACCAGCTCAGTTCAGGTTTCTGGATATGTCTGTTGGTAATGTCCCTCGACAGGTGGAACCTATCATTTGGTTCTATTTTTGGACAAGGCAATTTGAGCCCTGAGTTCAGAAGTGTGTGGCTGAGAAAAGCTGGACGGGGCTGCTGGCCTGATTCCCTGCCCAAGTGAGACTGCAGTGTGGCCTTCACAGTTGCCTGGATTCTCTGGTCAGGTTTACCTGTCAGTACGCGGTACTATACTCAACAGTAATTGGGACTATGAATGATGATCCCTTCCCTGGTAGGGCAGCAGGATGGGACCAGGGCCTGCATGACTAATTGTTTCAGGACATCAATCAGGTAAGAGTGTGAACTGAATATCCTGATCATGTGAAGCCATCAGTTTTGCTCAGCAGATGGGGAAAGCCATGCATTGTGCTATTTAAGTGCTGCTGTAAAGGGGCTACTGGAGGGCCTAAACAGCTTCCAGTATGCTCTGGTAAGGTTCCCTGGTCAGGCAGGCCAAATATTGTATTCAGCAATGAGTGGGGCTATGAATTTGTTTCCTTGCCTGGGTGCAATGGGAGATGCAGCTCTATGATCACTTTTTTGTGTTCTTGACTCAAGTCAACCTGTACCCCAAGGTTCCTGGCTAAACAGGCTACTTGCTTTGCACTGGGGGCAATCAGCATTGCCCTCCCATCTCTCAATACATACATTACTGGGTTATTAGCAGCTTCCAGGCATTCTGCCAGGCCTATCAGGTAGGGCTGGGGGCCCTGCTTTGTAAAGGGTGGGGGCTATGACTCAGCTCTCCTGCCTGGGTAGGATTTTGAGGGCCTACTCAGGTAATACCCAGAATTTTTCAAACAGGCTTTCTGGTCAGAAGGGACTGGGAGACATGATACACAGCTGATGGGGATATTACTCAGCTCCTCTCCCTGGGTGTGAACAGACCAGACTCCAGGGGTGACATGTCTCCTCATTTGAGGACCCAAATCAGGCAGCCCTGCATCCCATGTAGTTTTCTGTTCAGGCTGCACCAATTTGGTTCTGCAAGTGAGCAAAGCTGTCTTTGGGATTACCACTTGGGCACTGCCAAGTATGAACTTGGCCTGCCAAGATCTGTGTGCTGGTTGTTGCAAGCCCCTTCCCATTTCTCTGTCACAATCACATTCCTAGGGATTGAGCCAGCTCCACAGATTCCCATGTGACCCCATGGTGTGAGGCCAAAATAGAGGCTCTCACAAAGCAACCCATAATGCTAGGGGGGGTGGGATGGATGTCCCCAGAGGTTCTCTTTTTCCCACTGGAGGATCTGGAGATCCAAGGGGTACCTTAGTGGTGTCTAAATCTCCCCAGGCTCTGGCCTGGGGAGGGTCAGTGTGATCAGCATGTAGCCACTTCTCTTACCCATCTAATGCCATCTGCTTTGGTTTCTGAGGTGCAGGGCAGAGTTTCAGCCTCACTTATGTTGTAGGATTTTCTCAGTGATGTGTCTTGTTCTTGAATAGGTGTTTGTTCTCATGAAGACAGGAATGACCTATGTTGCCATTTTGGTGACACTACTTTCTATTACTGCATTCTTGGGGTACCCATAGTGGTAGCAAACTCATGTTCTTTCAAGATAAACCTGACTTCTAAACATTGCAAAATCACTGGGGTAAAATCTAAGAAGTGATAGGTCATAAATAACTATGAAGCTGTGGGTCATAACGCTTTTGATATGATTTAGCCTAAAACCTAGAAAAAGGAGGGGAGATGGATGTGAGGAATATTACACATTTAAAAACACAGTTTCTGCAAGATGGGTACTTTCAACAGTTTTGTCAAAAAATGGGGTTTCTAGACAGAACTTGAGTTCCCTCAGAGTGCTGTAAACACAGAGGCTTGTGTTGAAAGGTGAGTGTATTCCATTCTCCAGTTGGCTCCATCTTTCTCCATCTGGAATGTAAGCTTAGTGAGGGCAAGAGTTGTTTCATTCACTTCTGTTCCTAGAATAGGACTTGGTACTCGTTGAGTATTTATATGAATGAATGGATAATTTAATATTGGGTCACAATTTCAAGTATCAAAAGAACTGTTGTGCTAGAAACAATTTTTAAGAACCATTGATAGAAGTAATTCACGTGGCGAATGAATATCTGGCAGCAAAGTGGACAGAGTATAATGCTTGAGATTTAGACACATCTCAGTAATACAGTATCAATTCCATTTGAGAATGAGTTCAAACAGAATCTCATGGCAAGGCATGGTGAGCACTCAGTGTGACAGCACAACCTTCAGTCTTTGAAATGGGAACCTGGGTCAAGAAGCCGAGCATACCTTCGCTCATGGATGAGGTTGTCAAAGCAGTCATACACTTGAATCTTTGTAAAAGAAAGAAAGAATAAAACTTATTCCATAGTCTGACTCTTTTGGCCACTGAAATAGAGATTGATTACTGGTCCTAGATTTACTGAATAAACTAAAGTGCCTTAGTGTGTAGTTGAAAATGACAACTGGCAGTGCAAAATAAAGGACAGAGAATGCATATTCAATTCTACTGCAGAAACGTCTATTCAGTTCTGTTGAAAATAGCCCCCCACACCCAAAAAAAGCATAGGATTTATATGTAAAGATTTTTTTTAAAAAGGACACACTTAATTTAGCAAGGGAAATACAAAGAGGGTATATAAATTTATTTTTCATATAACAATTGATTAGAAAAAATTCCCATTTTCAATGTTTAATTCCATCTTATTTTTTTTAAATCACTAAAAGGACAAAAACCCACACAAAATACAATTTGTATCTGTTCTATATTTACAGATAACCAGTCACAATTAAGGCACAGATTAAAAACTAACATATCTCCAAATATTTTGTGCATGATATAACACTGACAACATGGTATACTGTAGTGTCATATTCCCTTCATTGTATAAGAGAAAGTGAGAAAAGTAATTTCCAGTGTTTTTATTTTTAGCCACCCTATTTAATCTAGTTTAATTGGGACAGTTTTCCCTTTGGCATATATCTAAGCCCTGTTCATAAAACCTGTATCAACTTAATACTGTAAATTCATTCCATCTTCCTCCTGTTGCAAATGGAAGGTACAGAATTGGCAAGAGAGCGCCAGATGATTTTTATATTGGAAGGTCTTATTAAGGAAAAATAAAGTTCAGAGCACTGAATGGTTGACTGAGAAACATCTAGAATTCTTACCCTGTGCTGAATGTGGGGACCTCCGTATGATATGTGGGCAGGATATTTTGTTGTACTTGCAAAGGTTGCATTAGTTCTACATCTGTAAGCAGAAGCTATGGTTTAGTTTAGGAATGGGCCTGTCATAAAATCATCAATTATACTTTCAAGGAAACAGATACAATTTTTTTAAGTGAAAATTTTTCTGTGTGCAAAATTTATCTTCCATTATTGTTCTTACTTTCAATGGTAAGACTCAGGCATAGAAAAAAATGTCAGATAAATATTTCTGATCCCACATTTGTATAAAAGTTCCCCCAATTGTTATGTATGCTTATCTAATGCCATATGCTGAGATGTGACAGTGGTTTATGTCCATGTAGAAAGTCTTGAATATTGAACATAAATAAGTCATTACAGTACAGGTAATTCACAACATTTCCTATGGGAACATTTTCCAACAAATTAACACACTTGGAAATAATATTGCTTTGAAGAAAGAGAGGCACTTAGTGATTTTCTTCATGGATTGAAAACTCTTCATAAATCCACAATAAGATGTCTGAAAAGACCTAGGAAACAATATTGCCTGATTTATTGGACTTTCACAGTATGAGATTGTAACAATAAGTCTAGCCACTTAGAAAAGTCTTATTTTCCCCGCCTCCTTCAGAACTCAGCTGTCTTTATAAACTGTCACCCTGGAGACTTATTAAACTTTTCTGTTCTCAAACCCAGGTCTTCTTCAAGCAGACAGCTATAGTTTTAGGAAAGTCCTGTGACCAGATAGAGCGCAGCTAATGTATACATGATGAGGACAGTAATCTATTTCTCCTCCTAATGGCAACAGTGCTGTCTTGTCAGATGATTATTTGTCTTTCTTAAATAAAGTGACAATCTAGGGCTCCAGTTATTGAATGCTGTTCATTCTCTACCATAAATCTCTAGTAGATATCAATTTAATCAGTTATGTACTGTATGTTTATAATATCTAAAAATAAAAGTTTGATATAAATAAGTGTCCTTTAGTGGCAGTATGCTAAACATAGCCCTTTGCCTTCAGACAACAATTAAGATCATTTTAGCAATACAGGCAGCATCTAAATATGACTGCAAAGGGTTAATATTGCAAAGTCCATTTGGTCTTTCTTTGCATGTGTTTCTAGGATGCTTACATCAATAAAAAGAACTGGTCCAGAACCAAGAAGAGTCACTTACATTTCCCAAAGTCACAGAATACGCTGCATGAAAATTAATAATCCAGTACCATTTCAAATATAAATTTAACGCAGTCAGAAAAATGTGACTAAATCTGATTTGTACCAATATTAGGTGACATGAAAATGAAAGAGAACTTCCACAGGACAAGAAATTCGAAAATGTAAAGTGCTGAAAGATCTCAATAATTATTTTAAAGCAGTACCAGAAAATTGTACTTTGATTATTTTTAAAAATCCCCAAATACCAAAACAAAACAAGCAATTTCCATATTTCTGGCATCCCAGATGTCAACTTATCCTTCATTAAGTAAAAAAAAAAAATCAGTGCATATGTTATATAGGTAAATAAAAACAGGAAATAAAGCCCTATCCTCATATTGCAAATTCTGTCCAATTGCCATTAAAAAAAAAGTAATCCACATGCGGTTGTGTATGATGACTTAAGAACATCATCTCTCTTTTCTTCCTTTTTGGCACAAAGTTCAGGTCTGAATAAGATGCTTTGGTCCTGATACCAGACACCCAGAGGGATGAGGATGGCATGTAGTGACGGCTGTTCACAGATCTTCTGCTAGCAGGCCCGCGCTTGGATGGTACTGCTACCAGCGGCCGCTGACACTAGCAATGTCTGAGTGATACTGACGGGGGAGCCTCCCACTTGCTCCACCTTCCAGGAAACAGGTGCGTGCATTTGGTGGTTCAAAAAGCTTTCTTCGGTTTTTGTTTAGTTCTAAAGAGAGAAAGAGAGAATTGTTAGAAGCTCAATGGAGAAATTCTGCAATCTACATGACATGGCAGGTTTTTTGGGGGAAAGTCATGTAGCAAAAGGAAAATCTTTAGTTGATGGTCAAGACACTTCTGTAATGCTAGAAAGTCTGATATTAAAGGTAGCCATGTTGGTTGGTAGCTGAGAGAACTAAGGACAGCAAATAGTTTTTATTGCAGTTTTTAAACTATCTGGAGGATATGTCATTCTCAGAATCCTCTAATTTCTGGATATACAAATACAGTTTGATTTATTCCCAATGTCATTTCAGAGGCCAAGGGGGGAAAGGGACCATCAGAGCATCAGAGCTGGTGCAAGGCAGGATGCATTACCAGTGACACAGAATATTATTACAGCTATTGAACTTGTCCATGTCAAACAGAGCAATCATTAAAGTATTAAAGTCAGACATGAAAAGAAGACCCCACAAACATAGGAATACTGGAGAAGCGCACTGCAGTATCAACCAGAGCCCCTGTGCTCCTTGAGTCAGAATTACGTGAAGAAGTGTATCAGCAGGAGGTTTCCCTGAATAAAAAATTCAACTTAGTAAAAACAGTTAAATGTTTAGGAAATCAGTGCAATTGAAAACAACCAATACTAGAATCCAAAATTTCAGAGAAAATCTAACATGCTCTATTTTAATTTTGAAGAAACCAGAGTACTTAGAAAACACTGTTTAGTTTTGTCTTTTGCCAACTAACTATTAACCTGAAAGGTAAAACATTAATTGAGGTATCCTACAACGTTTAGGACTGTGCAACCCCTCCATGCTCCCCACAACATATACAGAAATCCTCAAATCAACTGATATAAGTCTTGCTAATGAACTCAGACAAGTAAACAGAATTGTGAGACTATGAAAATTAGGGTTCTAACAGCCACCACATGCAAATATCTGCAAACTGAATTTCAAATAGATTATGGCTGATATACTAGAAGTTGTTCCTTTTGTGGGGATGAAGTAGGTAGGGCCAGTGAGTGATTCTGCACCATATATTTGCATGACACTCAGTACTTTTTCAGCCACACACACACACACTCCTTTTGAATTCTGAGGTACACGGCAAGCTATGTCCTGCTAGGGTAATGCTGAGAATGAGAACACAAACTCACACCAGTGCAGTGGGTGACAGGTAGCCAAGGACAGCCACATGGCCTAAAGTGCTCCTATCTCCCAAGTTCTAGAAGATGGACCAATACCTTCAACATTTTACCCCCATGCCTTCCAAAATATAAGTATCTGCCCCACAGGGTGATTCAAGAATAGAGACATTTCTCTCTTGTTCACAGTTAGGTCTTAAATTAGAGCTTATTATAGGACAAGTACTTCACATTTATTTTTTTAAATCCTCCTTAAGGGGTAGATGATATTACCATTCCCCACTTTAAGAAAACTGAATTATAAAAATAGACAAAGTAACCTGTCCAAATGGCTGTTAAGCAACAATGTAAACTGTGCCTGCCTGATGCAAAGGCCCTGGGCTGCAAAAATCCATCCATGAGCAGAGAAGACCAATTGAGACATCAGGAATACAAATTTGAGAAACTGGTAGTTTCGGGTATTCCAGATAACAGAGCTTTACTTCCTACTTATATATTTTTTAATTTAAAAAAGAGCCTAAAAACTCTGAAGAAGCAAAGAAAATCTCTTTACAAGAAAAACACATACGTAGGCATGAGTATAGATAGCTAGTGTTTCAAATTCCAGCAGAAACATAGTAGCAATGACATTCCTGTTTGAACACATGTATCTTGTTTCAAAAACAAATTAAGACAGAGTTTAATATATTTAAGGCAGTTGTAGGAGAGCTATGAATAAATGATTCCCCTTAAGTACAAGGCCTGGGAAAGTTTTATCTTCAAGTTGGAGGCCAAAGAAAGTCTTCTGTTTTCTCAGGGGGGTATAACCCATGAATCAGGAGGACATTTCCCTACTCTGGAGAAGGAAAAGCAATGAATGAGGTCAAAAAACATTCTCTCCTAGCACACAACATTTACAATTGAGCACATAAAACAACTGGGCCACTGAAGACAAATGCTTAAAATATATTGAAAACTTAATTCTGAAAAGTATCATCTAGATTTTTGAAAGAATAAAATGATCATGAAGGAATCTAGTCACTCTCTAAAGACACAATTTCTTATATGTTTCCACATGTGAAGCACAGAGATAAATCAAGAGATTAGCAAGGATTAAGTCCTACTGAAGAGACTTTAGTTTTTGTTGTTTTCAAATTAAAAAGCAAACTGCCTCCTCTGATTTTTTTCAGTAAGCCTAAGGGATTAGTTTGGGAAAATACCAACCTTTTTCTTTGAAATTCCAAGGTTCACACAATCCTGGCAGCTCTCAGGATCTTGTTGCGGATCTGAACAGAGTCACAAACTAAAAGAATAGGTCGGGAAATGTTAGATCTACCTGAGGCTGTGGCAGGAAGCCTGTCAACAGGATGCTAAACTTCCTTTCACTTAGTCCCTGTACATTTACCACTAAAATACTCAGAGAAATCAAAGAACTCTGTTTAAATCATGGATTTTAAAAAAGGTATTTTTCCTTTGATCCATCTCAATTAGAGATAAATCTCATTTTCTATAATATTAAAATGTCTTCTGGCCCAAGATTAAAAACAGAACAAAACCTCATACTGGAAGAATACAAATTAAAAATCTATAAAATTTTAAAAAGGAATTTTGAGCCAACTCTGCATCTAACCAAACTATGTAGCCACAAGACAAGTATGAGTTGAGAATCTATCCCTGGAAATGGAATGTTCTGAGACTATAAATGGATGACTGTTACCGGATGAGTTGAATTGGAAAAAGAAGCTTTTGATGAAGAGTTTCTCAATAAAAACTTATTATTTGCAGAGAAGATGTTTTACCAGATTCAAACAAATACACTCAACAAAGTGAGTCAAAATCATCCTTAATCAAATACATCCCACTGTGCAGAACATTCATGAGGCATCTTATTCAAAGTCTCTAATTCCTTTTAAAATCAAGAAGATCTGTGAACCCCACTGAGAGAGGCAGTCTACAAAAGTAGTATACAATATCCACAGTAGAACCACACTGAAGATGATGACTGGAAAAAATATATATATTTTGAAGACACTTCAAACTGCCCCCCACCACTACCCAAAACCCACCTGGCATACACCACAAATGTGTTCCAAGTAAAGGTCCTGATGACTCATCTGTAAATATCTATAAGGTATTTATAGATATCTGCTTGTTGCTGGAAGCTTTAGAGTTTGGAATTGGGTTGGTGCACAAATAAAGAACTTAATTTTCATTATACGTTCACTGACATTCCATAAATTTCTAGTGAAAGATTACAGAGTTCTGAAACATACACTTCTCTGGTATAAATGTGCTGGCCCACGGGCATATTGTAACAATACAGGCATGACGATTATGTCAGCTAATCAAATATCAAGTAGTATGTTAATTTCATTTTCAAATTAATAAAAGAATGTGAGAATATATAAAGGTAATTTGGGTCTAGGAATAGCCCTCTGAGGCCAAGGTTTAGGGTAAACAAGTTTAAAAACTATGCATTGCCACAGATAGTAAAAAGATCATGGGAGTACCCTATCCAGAAACGGAGGGTGTCCTTACACAATCTTGTATCCCCAACTACCTTAAGAAACCAGAACCAAAAGAGAGGTTTGGAAACTCACCCAAGGCCTCATGACTAGGCAGAGGCAAAGCCCAAATCTCCTTGTTTGAATACAGTGTTCTTTCCACTATACCAAGCTGACCTTATGAGCTATTAAGAAAAAGCATCTGCCCTGTGGAGCTCCATCAATACAGTGGCTTGGGTACACCAGGTGGAGGAAGACTTCTCAAACTGATGTGTGAGCCCTACTTATCCCAGAGGCCTGCTCAAAGGCTGAATTTCCACCCCTATTTCAAAGCTTTTCTTTTCTGCTTCAGGTATTAGGTTATATATATATGGTTTCCTGTGGGGAGGTGGATGCAATGTGCTGCTAATATAAAGTGGAAAATCACTGAGGTTTTTAATGTTATTTGCTTATCTAATTAGTGAATGCTGTCTGCTGGCCTTATACAGTCATAGCCTGCACATTCAGTGTTTTGAAAAAGTAAAGTCATTGTTACCATACCTGACACTTGGTTTCTATCCTTGGTGTCTCTATTTGAGACACATGCATATATAAAATTGGCAATTATGACCTTTATCAGATATTTAAAAAAACACATTTTTGCCCCCCACCCCCACCAAATTCTTCTTTGTATTTCTCTAAATGCCTTTTCTGAGGTCCACTGTCATTCATTTGTTAACTCCTAACTCATCATCTGGCTCAATTCCTTTCAAATGGCAGATATGCTGTAAATATGTATAGGGCATTTTCTACTACACAGAATACACAACAGATGCACAAAGAAGGCAGTCTGAAAGACAGACAACATTATTTTCATTCTATGACTACCTTCAGGACACCAAACCCTTCTGTGACTCACAAATTCTAACTTTGGGAAAACTAAAAAGCATTAAAATAAGTAATTCTGCCAGGTTCCAGCTATCCCAAGAAGCAGTGATCTCAGCTGTTGTACAAGGACACATGCGCTTGGAAACACGACAGCCAACCTAGATTAACTAACTGGAGTACTCAATGATTACTGCTTAACACAACCACAAATCAAATGCAACTGCTCCTCCATTCTCATGTTCTGTAAAGCACAATTTTGGTTAGATCTTTCTGAAGAGATCTGTTTAAGGCAGGTTTTTAGTCAATGCCTTGAAGAAGGAGTGGGGACGTTCTTAGCATTTGCCATGCTGGTAGGAGGAAGACACTTTGAAACCACACCCACAAAGCTGCCAGGGTAATAAGTGGTTGATAGGCAGAACCAGTCCCACTGGCTGAGACCACAGGCAGAGTCACTCAGATTTTAAAATATGAATATGAGCACTTATATTTACCTGAGATTGCAAGCAGCATTTTCCTCCTGGCACCAAAAGTTGTAATTCCCAGCTCCTTCAGATCCTGATCTGTGAGAGTAAGGAATGTCTGAAGATCAATCTGTGGGTGAAAAAGTAATCAATATATTAAGTACTTATTTTCTTTTTCACTGTAGGTTCAACTTTATTAACCTATTTTATTTATTAATTACATGCTCTGCCTACTTCTAGAAAAGGAATGGTGGTGTCACAAACCTAAGAGACAAGAGTTAATAAATATGAAATCAAAGTGACGATTCCAGCAGAGGCTTAATCTAAGCCAGTGATTTACTGCAGTTGAGATTAAAAATTTAGGGTTTAGCATCCTGGCAGCCAGGGCAAAAGAGAAACACAACCTCAGTTTTGTCGACAAAAAAGAAAGAATGCTTATCCACCCAGGAGAGAGAAAATATTATTTCTTAGCTTTGGATTCTGTGTATCTCCACACGAGGAAACTGAATAATACTGTAAAAGGTATCTTCCATTGTGTTCTAAGTAAGAACGACAGAACTCCCAGATTACATTAGACCCATGACTCACCTGGCTCGGCTCAGCCCAGCAGACTCTCTGAAAGTGGCAAACCGGAAGTATTTCCAGGAATGGTATAAATATACTCTGGCAGAATCAGCAATGAAGTGTTGAGAGAGGTAGCCCAAGGAGCCCACCCCTTCTCTGAAGACAGTGTGGAGGGACAGAAGGGCAAAGGGCTCTGAAGGCGGAGTGACGGGTTCACATTGCAACTTTGCCGTTACAAGCTGTGGGCACTTAGGATTGATAATACTGACCCTTACAGGGCTGCTATGGTTAGTAATAACATACATAGACATTATCTGTGAAAGTTGCTAAATAAATAAATCACAACCTGCTTACAATAAATTAAATCTCACAAGGTTACTTAATGGGGGTGGGGGTTCTTGTTAAGTTATATCCAAATATTAGAAAATAGCGTACATAAAGAAAGCAGTACCAAGTTTCAACACCCCTGAAAACAGTAAAGTATACTTTCATTCAAATTATATAGAAATTAATTTGAAATTTTATGGCTTGATTTTGAAGGTATATCCAGATCTTGGAAAACTTTTTCATTTACCATAGGTCTAGAGGTAGGTTTTTAGAAATTCTATTTAATTAAGACTCTATTTCAGGGACCCCCAGGCTTTATTTAAAGGGCCAAAGAGTAAATATTTTAGGCTTAGTGAGCCATGTTGTCTCTGTTGTACACATTCAACTCTGCTGTTTTAAATCAAAAGCAACCATAAACAATATGCAAATGAACAAGTGTGCCTGTGTTCCAATAACACTATTTACAAAATCAGACAGCAGGTCTGCAGGCCATAGTTTGCTGACCCCTGCTCTAGTTAATATATATTAAACTCAGTCTGGCTTTATATTGCCATGCTTTTTTTCTTCTTGGAGTAGTTGGAAAAGAAATACCTGTAATAAATTTGTTTCTATGCTTCTTCAAATGGAAATAAATATAAAAACAAGCCCATAAAATTACTGAGTAACATATGATGTATTACTTGAAAACCTTCTATGTCTGGACAAGTTAAAATACCTCTGCCATTGAAGTTTTGCCACCTTCATCTAACCAGTAAGACTAAGTAAATGCAATTTTCTAATGCACTGATGATGAAAGTGTTACCTGACTTAGAAAATCCCTGGTTAAATGAACACTAATTTAGATTTAGGAGAAAGAAAACAAAATCAATACCCTGAAATCCAATATACACATGACAAGCTTTCTTTTGGTGTTAAAAAACAAAAAAGTTCAGCAATTAAACTTAGTAAGTTTTTGAATCATTGGCAATACATTAAATCTATGATACAAACTGCCTAATAACAATCTCTGATTCTTTACTGACTGATACATGACTAGGAATTACTGACTTAATCATATGTTCTTAACATGAAATAAAACCAATTAGCATGAAACTTGGACCAGGTCTGGATTTGAAAAATAGATACATTTATAGAATTATTCTACCTTTCTTTTGCAATGGGTTAGCTATGCTCTGGTAATATGGCAGTATTATTAGAAGGAATCATGCACTGGGGCTCTTCTCTTTATATCAGTGCATAATGGCCATGGTTGATACATTTGACCAAAATCTGTGGTAGGGGTGTTTCAGAAGACATCTTAGTTCTGTTTCAGTTCATGCAAACCCTAAACAGTAAATTGAGTAAATTAACATGTATAAAAAGCACGTTATATTCTTGGAGAACAGACTTCAGTAATATGACTAGGATGGGGTCAAAAACAACCATACATATTTATTTTGGATGCTGTTAGTGCCACAAAACACTGATTAAAGAATGAAATCATATCAAATGCAGAATTGTTGCTGGTCTTAGGGGAGGTGTGAATCAAAAAGTTCCTATGCATCAATACACTAATTAGGTCTTTTGGCTAAAACTGGTAAAGGTGTGTTTTTGCAAACACAATTTCTGTATTTCTGCTCTCTTGTGTTTACTAGTTTAGCACTCAATAAGAAAGAAATGAGGTGACATTTTTCTTAGCAGCAAAAACAAGCTATGAGATTTGAATAAATGCTCAGTGAAAGCACAGTCATAGGTCAGTAGGTAATTTCATTCCACAGAAGTCATCATACACAACCACAACAAAGATGTCTGGGAAAATAAATAAATAATGACCGACCTCTTGCTGCTGGAAGACGTCTGTGTATTTGCCCAGGCCCAGTTTGCTAAAGAGCTCGGGGAGGTCAGAGCCTTTGAAAGCGCTATTCAGGTTACAGCCATTGCTTCCTGTCAGCGAGGAGATGCAGTCCATGTAATTGCTACTGCTGAGATAGTGTTCCGCTGAAAGGCAAAGGGGAGGCAGGCTTGAAGTGTAAATGCCCAGAGAGAACATGGTTTAATTAAAAGTTTTAATCACTCAAATATTTTAGATTTCATTGTTGGGCTGAATAGATTAGTAGCTGCAGAAACACAGCAATCCTTTACCGAAACATTGGCTTTTCATTAAGGAAATGCTGGTTATTGCTTTCAGGAAGTCTCTTGCCATTTAAAAGGTTACACTAGGGAGGCAGCAATTCAGCAACAGTGCCTCTGTAGTTAATAATCATTAATCATATTCTCCCTGAGCATTCAGACACATTTGCTCTTTATAATTGATTTGATGTGAATTAAATGACTTGGAAGGAAGATCCCTGGGATACAATAAAGGTATGAAAGTCACTGTAAGTCCAGCTCCTTGTGGATGGCAGGATGGCCCTTGGTATTCACACCTGTGCTTCCCTGCAGCCAGAGGAATTCTATGATACTGCAACATATAAATGTCACTCCTTACAAAAATATAATTAAGCAGACTTCACAAAATAGAGCGCTTCCAAAATTAAGAGTAACATGAAGTGCTACGAATGATGCTAGAGTTCCTGGATTTAATTTATGACAGAAACGAATCTGTCTCTTGAGAGAAATTTTAACACAGCAGGGCTGAGCTTTGCTTTAGCTCTCGGACTGACCTGGTAGGCAAGGATTTCTCTACACTGTGGCTCTCAGACCCAAAATGACATGCGTGGTTGGGTGATGGGCTAGCGAGCCATGCCAACTACTTGACCAAACATTCAAACATTCTTCAAGAGCTTCTTGGGATATTTTGGCAGAACTGTGCAGCCATTCCTCCTTCCCTGACCAACAACTGGCTCTAGTCCATGTGGGAACTCTATCCTCTTATACCCAAGAGGCAGCCTCAGGAGAGACTCCCGGATTGATGAGGGACGACAACACTTGGCTAGCTAATCAGATCCATCTCCTCTGCGATCAGTGCATTTGCCAAATTTAAGAATTGTGTTCTGCCTTGTTTTGGGTGCCACTCATCACTTCCTTCTGTTGTTCTCATCTCCCAACTGAGAAGGCCTTTATATATCTGAGGTGGAAGGAATTTCTTGATAAGGTTTCTATTTAAAACCAGGTATTTATCTCTTATGGGAAAAATGTGTAGAGAAAAGGATCCAGGACCAAGCCCTGAGTTCCTGAGCCCTGTTTACTCCACCATTTGAAAGTAAGGCCCCAAAGTCATTACAAAAGACTGAGGAGGATTGACCAGCAAGGTACAGGTTCTCGGGCGACACAAGGCACAGTATGAGGAGCATTCCAGAATGACCCCTGGGCAGGACAATGCGGGACTCACGGGCAGGCTGATCATATTATTCATTGTTTAGATGATTAATTTACTTCGAGAACAAAAGAGGGAGTTACTGAGAATAACCGATAGAAACAAGGATGCCAGGGGAAAATCTAGACATTGGTGCCTTTGACAAGGGTGTCAAGAAAAATGATCTATAATTGTGCTGTTCAATACAGTAGCCCTTAGCCACATGTGGCTACTGAACACCTGAAATGTGGCTGGGAATTAAAATGTCCTGTAAGTGTAAAATACTTACAACCAGATTTTAAAGACTTAAGATAGAATGTAAAATATCTCATAGAAAATTACTTCACATTGATTACATGTTTATATCATCATATTTTACTTATGTTGGGTTAAGCAAATACAGTAGTTAAATTTGAAAAAAAAGTTTTAAAATGTTCTTAGTGATAAATATTTATTGTGGTACATAAGTTTCTTTCCATTTCTTAACTCCTTATAGTTTCAGTGTTCTCTTTTAAACTTGTTATGCTCTTAAAACATCTGACAAAAGCCAAATAACTATGCTTCTTTAATCATTCCTTCTTATTAATGAATCTTAACCTTAATCCTGAACTTCAGTGCAGCTAAGTTGTAGAGTCAATTTTAATTATCCAACATTAAATGAAGCAAAATGAGATACAGAAAGAGAGGCACAAAACTAGTTTATAATGGGCTACAGATCCCTTCCACTCATAGATCTACACCTGGTACCAGCCCACCTCTCAGTGCTATCCTCCTGTCAAAGGTGAAGGATCCAGCCAGTAACTAATAGGAAGTCGCTGGCTACTGTTAACAGTACACTTAGGAATGAAAAAGTTGACAGTGCTTTCTTATTTAGACCTGACTGACACTATGGCTGGCCATTTCAAATCTGAGACTCTTGACAACACAGGGGACTTGATTGATGGTAACAACTGACTGTTACTGAGTGTCTATTATGCATTCAAAGTCTACTATGCTCATGCCTTTCTTCAAATATTCTTCAAATACTCCAAGCTATAGGTTTCCAAATTTGTCAAAAACCCTAAAAAAATAGGAATTAAAGGCATATCTTGTGATTACTATTATCAATTTTTGTCTTGTTATTTATTTATACAGCCCAGAAATACAGGTCCAATTACAGACAAAAGCACTGGACTCAAGTTTAGTCTTAACCATAGTTGTTCAAAGCCAGAGCCTCTATGCTTTAAACTTTTTCTGTTTATGCTAATTCAGCTATATCTTGTCAATTTAAAAAATCAAATCCTGCTCTCCACCTTTAGTAGCTACATACTGGGAAGTCATTCTTCAATTGTTCAAGGTCCTAATTTGATCACATTCTGCTCAACCACTACATATCCCTGTTTTCCTCACCATCTGGATGCTTGTGTATGCATGACTCATTTATACATTCATTAAACAAACATCTATTGAGCACCTATTAGATGTCAAACACTGTTAGACATTTGGGAAGAAAAGAATTAAGTTGCAGCCCAGAAGAATGCCTGGCACAGGGGCACTTAATAAGTCTGTACTGAATGATATGGTCCCTAGCTTGTGGAGCTCAAATTCTACAGGAAGGGACATGTGTAAATATGTAATTGCACTATAGTATGACCAGTGTCCGAGTGAAAGCATATACAAATTACAGCAAAAGCATAGAACTACATGGTCTGCTCCACCAGGCAAAACAGGGAAGGCTTCCCAGATGAGGTGGCATGTTAATGCCAAACACTTAAAAGGCATGGAGTCCAGAGTTTATATCTGAATAACACTCTAAACTAAACAAATTCCAAGCTGATTACATCTAAAAGTATGACTAAAAGTCAAAGCTCACTTGATTTGTTTTGTTTACGCTTGGGGCTGCCAATAGAAGCTGCAAATTCACTATGACTTGTGGGTCCTAGTCCATTTCGGTCTCTCCAGTTATCAGATTCGCTTCCACTTCCCAAGTGCTCACGACTGTTGGATCTTGAGAGGGACATTGATGAGCCCTGTAAACAATCAAAGCCAGATAAGGAAATGCTTAATAAGATAGATTTCCTGTGGTGCGAAGAGATAAGTATCCACATGAGACCACCACCATTTTCTTCTACAATAGTTAACCACTGCAGTTACCCACAAATGCTGAATCACAGGACGAGTTTGAGGTGCCTATTGTCTTTGTCTTCCAGCCACTAAGGGCACTTGGTAATATATGCAATGAAATCTTTTTTCCTTCATTATGAGGGTACCTGGCAGAGTTCTGAGAGCCCCCAGGATAAAGACTCACTCCTGTAAGATTTGGAGGAATGGATGCTTGGATTCCTATTTTCAGGAAGCACAAAGCAAATCTTCCATCTGGTATAGCAGATTATCTGCCTTGCATCATGTAAGAATGACAATGAGGAAGAGGTACAGTTAGACCCAGTGCTTTCACAGGAACTGAGCTCTCACGCTAATACAGTTAGAAGGTGGAGAGAGACCTGGCATTTTTCCTGTGTTAGCCTCACCCAAACAATTGTAGACTCTCTCCAACAAATTACAAATACCTGAAAAAAATATACCCTTTTTAATGCCCTCAAATCAAAATAAAAATAGTAATTTAAAAGATCTCAAAGTCTGCATTAAACTTGCACTTATTCATTCCTTTATTCATTTACTTAATCACTATACTCCAGACATCCTGCTTTGTACTATATCTAGAGTATGAAAGTATCAAAATTCTCCGATTTTCAAAACTTTATGTTTGTTGGGGAAGTTTAAGAGAATCTTTTACTATTCAACTCCATAAACTCACTCAATCTCACAGTAGCATAACCACACCTGGCCAGGACACCCTTTAACACTTCCCTCTTCAAGGTATCACAATACTACACTATCCAGGTTTTCTGCCTACCTCCCAGAAGCCTTGTAGTCTCCTCCACCCCTTTTCATTCCAAAGGTCATATTACACTGGGGCTGGGTCCTAGCATTCCTTCCTGTCTCTCTGCACTTTCTTGTTAAGTAATTCCAACCTCTTTCAAGGCTTAAGGATAAATAGCCACAACTCCCAAATTTTTACCTCCAGATTTGAAATTTAGAATCACGGAGGTGCCAACCTGATACCTGCATTTCACTATTTCATAGGCATTTTAGATTTAGAGTCCTTGAAAATAAATTGATTAACCCATCCCCACCAGCTACAACCCTAACCTGCTCCTCCCCAGAATTCATACATCTCAGTAAGTGGCTCTACCATTCACCCTGCTGCTCAATCCCAACTTAAGAGTCCTCACTTCTTCCCTCACCATATCCAGTCCATCAGCAAGTTCGATCGATGTCATCTCTAAACATACTCCAAATGTACCTACTTCTCCTACCTCCGTAACTGTTACCAATAGCCTCCTTAGTGGACATTCTGATTCTACACTTGTCTCCCACCCCAATAATCCATTTTTCACTATGTTGGTTTTTAAAAAATGCAAATTAGAATAAATTATGCCTCTACGTAAGTTCTTGTAATGCTTTTCTAGTATTTTACCATGGGCTGAGGTACTCCATAATTGAACATCTCCAATCTCCAACACTTTATCACTCTATCCACCTTCAATTCCATGAACTTACCAGCTGGCTGTGATTTCTGGATGATCATGCTGGCTCTTCTGCTAGCCTAATACTCTTTCCTTATGTTTTCACAAGCCTGGCCCTTTCTTGTCATCTAGGTCTTAGCTTCAATGCCATCTCAATCTAAAGCAGCCTTTATTTCATATTTACCAGGAACTTTTATGATATAATGCCTTCTTGTTTACTTGTTTTGTATTTCTCTTTACCTACCAAAAAGAAAGCTCTATCCTAGAAAATAAGAACTTATATTCAACTACTGCATCTCCAGGGCCTAGAATTGTGCCTCAAACATGGAGACTGCTTAATAAATTTTTGTGGAATTACTGAATCTCATAGATACCTTTCCCTATGGGTTGCCCTTGCCTGACTTTTGGGAAGGGGCATAGGAAAAACAAGGCTTCTGAGAATCAAAAAATAACAGGCTTTTTCATTTAAAACCACCTTTAACATTATACTACAACCAAGATAAATCCAACACAGCAAAGGAAATAAGAACATGTTCAAAACTGGTAGTTGCCAGAAACATTAATGAGATCGTTATGTGATATTTATAAATATTATAAAAATTCTGCCTCTAAACTCTTTTTGAGTGTTAAGAAACCATCTAAGATCTAAGCTGGCTTAATTCACGTGGCTATATCAGATCTGGCTAAACACGGTGATTTCTAAAAATATTACATAAAACATAATCTTGTGATATCTACTAATTCATCATCTACTAACTAAAGTATCATAAAGAGCAGCTCACCTCCACTGTTAGATTTGTAAGTCTAGAAATAATCCGACAACCTCATTACTCTTAGTGCTGGGGAAACTAGAGACATCTTTGATTCCCAGTACTGGCTTTTATTTGCTTGAAAGAATATGTGACCATTACTTATGCTTTTAAGAGATGTGTGACAAAAAAATGGAAAAACCCCAAATCTTTTATAGTTCTATTGATATGACATTGCAACACTGCAGGTCCAAGCAGCCTTTTATTTGACCTCTGGTATCCCAGTATATCATCAAGGGGATGGACAGGATTATATTTTTGAGTCTTAGAGAAAAACAAACCTGCCTCTAAAGGAGCTCTTGGAACATGCTCATTTCTCAAAACTGCCCTAACACTGGAAACAATTGCTCAAGTCTGGCTTCTCAGGAATCTGAATAAGGAGTTCAAAACATCAACTTCTTGCCTCAAGCAAGCTTCCTCAAGCAGGAAACTCCATGTGCCTCAATCCCTGGCACCCTGTGTGAGGACCACACCCATGAGGACCCACTGGCTAAACATGCTTACTCTCACCGATCAGCTTTCTACTGGCCCATTCGGTTTTGTTTTTCTTTGGAAAGGAAGAAGGAATAAGAGTGTTTCTATACATCCTTTAATTTAAAAGTATTAGTGCTATAAACAGAAATAAAATTTTTAAGTTCTCTCCACTTTTCCCCAGGTCCTTCTCTACCCTACCCTGTCCCATGTCCTAACCCAAAGAAGCAATCCTCTCTTACATTCTAGTTTTGAATCCCTCTCAACTATTGCAGAATAGAGAGAAAGGCATGCACATGCAGATAGCAACTGCTGCAAAATATCAGATCATGCTGTGTAAGGGGCCCATTCACCACCTTTCAATGGATCTGGCATGAATAAAGAAAAGGTCAAGTCCACACCTCAGGGAGAATTTAGAACACCATTCCCAAAGAAAGCCTGGTGCTGTCTTTACATGGGCAGTATTTAAAGGGGGTATAAATAAAAGAAGGCTACATGGTGAATACCCAAGCACTGATCTAGCCAGTCACACACTCTCCTACACCTTTCAGTGTGAATGTGCTACTAGACATTAGCCAGGAACATGAAATAGGGAGGCCCAAGATACCAAAGCCAGAAAACCCACAGGAAGGGGGCCGGTTACTGAGTTAGGACCCTGCACATTCCTGCCCACAGAAAGTGGCCTGCCCACCCTTGGCCAAGTGCTGAGGCAGAAGGGTTTTTCAGGGTTTTACATCATTTCTGCATCATCCCCCCTCCAGTTACATCCTTGTGAAGCAGTGTTTTCAGAAGGGTGCCTGCATCAGAAACATACTAGGCTTTTGCTGAAAATGTAGATTCCTGGTTCCTGCTCCCTATTTGATGAATGAGATCTTGAAGGAAGAGCCTGAATTTTACAAGCCCTCCAGGTTTTTCTTATGTCTGTTAAGGCCTGGCAACTGGCTCTAGATCACTTACATATCACCTCTGTTATGTACCCTCTTGGGTTAAAACATAGGAAGAGGATCATAAGGAAGTTTTGTAAAATAAGTTCAAGTCCTTTCTCTAAATCTACTGCTACGGCCTCAAGTAAGACACTTAACTGATCTGGGCCCCTCTTTTCTCACTGGGAGTTTGTAGGGATCAAATAAGCTTGTGGATGAAAAAGTACCTTGTAAACCACAAAGAAATAAATTGTGATTTAAGATAATTATTATTAATACAGTATATGTTCATGTAATACTCTGAGGTATTCTTTTGGGTATAAAAAGCATATCTAGTTTGTGCAGAAATACTTCTAGCAATAAGCTTTCACATTCATAATATAATCTCTCAGCAAGGTCTTGGTTTTCCTCAGTGTAAAGTTTTCCAGTGGAAATAAGAGTAGCTACTAAATATACTAAGAACTTTCCGCACACCATGCTACACACTGGATGCCCTCTCCCATGTCATCTTCAAAACAACTCAGGTGAGAAAACAGGCTCAGAGAAGTGAAGTCACTCATCAGAGCTGTGCGTCTGTCAGTGGTGGCTGTTAGACCTCAGCTCCTGCACCTGGCTGCTACATTATTAGAATGACCATCATTTCAACTTGTCATACTGTTGATCTTTGAGAACAGAACTGAATTAGCATTTATAAAGTGAAATATTTCATCTCTGATGTGTACAAAAACAGTCAACCACCTAACATTCCGTTCTGCCAGCATCAGGGGAGAGTGAAATAGACGACCAGAGGTGCATCAGTTGAAGGTCTATTAGCACAGCGGTTTTAAGGTTTATTTTTTCCTCAGAGCTATAACGGCAGAAAGAGGATTGTACCTCCTAAAGCCTCAAAATATTTCATAATGGTTCCTACAGTCTATTCTAGCTGCTGACAGTAACTTCAATCTTTAAATACAGGCTGCCAGGTTGCTACACTGCAAGACTGACAATGAACTCGCAGAAGACTTTTTTTTTAGTATTTCAATAGTACTTTCTTTTTCACTACTCAAAAAGACAAAGAAAAAATCGCATGTTTGCTTTTGCCTGTTATCAACAGTCTAATTTATTACAAAGAAAAAGGGTGGAGAAAAAAAGGTCAATCTACAAATGCTAATTATTAGACTAACAATTAAGAAACCCTTAACCAGTATTTGTTTTTCAGTCTCCAGTGTTCTGCTGAACACTGTGATTCGTGGATTAATCATCTTCATCCACGTTTGGGGTTGCACAGCCTCCCCAGTCTTGTATGTATGTCCATGTGTGCATTCTAACTCCACCCCACTTGCAAAACGCTTACAGCCCAAATCTGACACTCTCGAACTGAGAACTCCGTTGGTGAGTCATGTGTATTGGACTGAGAAGTATGGAACTCCAGACCCTCCTCCTGTGGTGAGGATGCCAGCTTCCCAGTCTCACTGTGAGCTGGGCAGCCAACATCTGGGAAACATAAAATTCTGGAGCTCTTGTTTGTGATACTTCCTGCTGTGTTCCTGGCACATCTGAACACACTGAATGCTTAACTCATATCTGAAAACTTGTTTTTGTTGAATATTTGCCTTTTCCCCCTGAGGTGGGCTTGCTAGTGATATCCTTGGACAAAGGGGTTCTTTATACAATTTTTATGGACTATTACATCTGTACTTGGCTTAATCTCAGCCCTGCTCTATCATTTATGACAGTCTCCCCGTAACAAAAACACAATTACCCGAATTCACATCTCCTTAACAGCTGATCAACGACTTTGAGAGGAAAAACGGTTGAGACCATGCTACATTAGATTGCACTGGTTTTTAGCAATATGTTTAGAGGAACAGAAATTAAAACAAATCACCATTTTTTATTTTTTCCTTGTGTAAATAAAGAACGGGAACAGAGAGACAATCTCTTCTGCTGAGAGAACAGACAGGAAGAACGCATAGGGCAGACTCTACAAACCTCGAAAGTGGTTGTCATCATGGGCTTGTAGGACACGTGGTTGGCCCTCCTCAGCTCCTTGATTGTTTCAGCGGGCATGGATTTAGAAAACCCAAGACCACTCCAGGTATTCGTGGGTGTTCTGACCTCTGTCACCACTGGTTTCTTTAACATAGCTTTGCAGAACAGAATATGAAACAGATGCTTGGTATTTTTTAAATAAAATATGGATGACTATTATTTGATACATGTAAAGAAATCATCACAGAATATTATTTACTGCAACATGCCTTAAAATATCTTCACAAAACTTTTTATACAAAGTAATGATAAATTAAAACATGCTACATTATCTCCTAATTGATCTAATGCTCATCTATTCAATAAAATACATTCAATCGCAACAGTATTTGTGCAACTTGAACCTAAATAACCTGGGCTTTTTTTTTTATGAAGGTTCATTTTCTCAATTCAGCATGAATACTGGAACACCTATTATGAGTCTACTGAAAAAACAGAAAAAAGTATAGGTCACTAATGTGTTTACATACCTTTGGTTGCTAGTAGCTTCTTCTGTTCATAGTCAAATGCCTGAAAATAAAACACAGAGAAACTATCTTTATTGACAGTTTACAGAATATCATGCTAATACGCCATGATTAGAGAACATAACTACATCCCATGCATCTGCTGGGACATGCTAAGACACGTTAAGCTTTGCTCCATAATGTGACAGTAAACCAGTCCAAGGCTGGCAAATTTAAACATGTTTTCAAAACTAGTTAATTAGAACAATAAATTACTATTTCTGGCTTTAAATCATGATAGTGACAAGAGTTAACATTTTCCTTCGAAAGGAAAAAAAAATTCCTATTTACTATGAATATTTACCACAGCAGGACCTATATAAGCTATAGTATAGTGAATAACCTATGATAGTTATGCCAAGTTTCAAAATAATGCATTACCAAAATGCTTTCAGGTTATCTATTGGCCTCCTCTGCTGCTCAAAATCCCCTGTTCATATAGGTAAAGCATGGCCTGAAGTGGTATGATGTCAAAACAACTCAGAAATTTCTTTAGCCTAATTGGCATAGTCTTTGCTTCTGAAGTGAGATAAATGGCAAGCATCTAGCTTTCACCTATAATGACATAAAGCAATACAATAAAATTACATCTAGTTACCTTTCATTGCACAGCACTAGGGTGGCACCGCTCACTCCTTCCATTCATATTGAAGAAAGTGGTCCAGATGCAGCTACCTCCCAAATGCTAGCCCAGTGTTCTCAACACCCCAATTTAGGGACTAGCTAAGACTTGATTTATGTCTCAAAGGCCTACCCGGAGGGACGAGAACCAACTGGCAAGAGCTCTTTTGACCCTTCTCCCAGGAGGACTACACCATCACATGTGGGGTGTCCACATAAATCACAGTCTGAAACAGGATACTTCTGCAAGTGAAATGTGCTACAAATAAAAATTAGGCCAGGAAAAAAAGGAAATGGACGGGTCCAGGCAAATCAGGATGTGTGATTAACTCTAAGAACATGACAGTCAACTGGGAAAGCTACATAACATAGCTTGATGATGTTTTTGAAATTCTAGGTCTAAAATGGCATTGAGAGTTGAAATCAGCTTTTAATGATTAATGTCTAAGGGCAATGTGTGGGAAGATCCTAAACTGACTTGTTCAATGAATATTCATTGAGTGCCTTCTCAATATTTAAGGAGACAGTGCTGTGCTTTGTAGAAAAATAAAATAATGAATCAAAAATAATCTATAGCCTGAAAGCACAGAGTCTTAGCAGGAATTGGTAAAAGAAATAACTACAAAATAAGTTAGGAAGTGAGGTGAGTGTGAAAGAGAGCTAGAGACACAGCACTCCAAGAATGGGAAGCAGAGGCCATTTCTAGCTGAAGAGATCAGGGACATCCTCCACCTCCCTCCCTGTGGATGCTTGGTGAATATTATCACTGAGTTCTTAGTGATTTTGAGAGTCAGCTCTTCAGGAATGGCATAAATACATCTATCTAAGTTGAAACTCTGTCACCAAGAACATCCCTATCCATCCTAAAAGAGAGGAACGTGAGAATGACTCCCTGTCACCGTGAGCCTGATGGAAAAGATGAGAACCATGAGATGGATGTAAAGCATAAAGGGAGCATAAGGGAATTTGATACTTTTTAGGCAAGACCATTTTAATTTATATTAACTGAAAATAAAGACACCAGAGAAACTGTAAGAAATGTCTTTTTTAAAAAACTGACACTTTATAAAGGCCATGGCTTTTGTAAAAACATTCATCTGATGACTCATGAAAATGTTCAAATGCAAAGGATTAAAAAAACAGGCAAGCAGACTGAACTACAGTTTTTCACTAGAATTATATAAGTATAATTTAGTTCCATGAATTAATTTCTTTGACAAATCTGTGATGGTTTCTTTGTTTCCAGGATTTTGTGAAAAATTTTTCCCTTACTTTGAAGGTGGGGGAATAGGGATGACAAATCTCTTCCAATGAAATAGGTAAGTCTACCCAGCAATTCTGATACTGAAATCAAATATTTATAAGAATCTCTGAAAGCATAAAGAACAAAATATTTCTTTTATATTATTATTTATATGGAAATCATATTTCTGAATTTCATGGTCAAAAGTCTATTTTGAATAATTAGCCTAATACTTTGAAAATGCATAAGAGAAACTTCCTGCTAAAGAAACTGTTTAAAAAATCATAAAAATCTGTGAACCAACATAATCATCAATAATATTTAGTATCTACTTTCAAAAGACTAAAGCTTCATATTAGTTATTTTTATAACTATGTAAATGACACCAAATTTATCATCTTCATTTCATAGATAGAAGGATACTGTTTATCCAAGACTACATCATGCAGCAGTTAATACTTAGAAATAACTGCTCTCATATTTATCTAAAATTTTTTAAACAGATGAATAATGTCATTCACAGAAGACATAATGACAGAACATTTTATGTCATTTTTTATTAAGAATTCTTCTTAAGCTGAATACTGCATTTCATTTTTAATGTTTATAACAATCAGTTCCTAACTACTGCATATATATTTAACTTTAATTTTGACTAGAGTGCAGAAGGAAAACCTAATTTCTGCTCTACTGCCAAACACTCATGGAATGCCCCATTCCCTAACCCAAGCACCCTACACCCTACATTTGGATGACTTCCCCCCTTTTTTAAAATCATTACCTGCATGTTGACGTATGACGGCTGTGGGGCAAGACGGGCCCTCTCAGAGTTTTGCTGGGCAGCCACGGCCCTCTCGGCAGCTCGCTCACTCCCCGGAGCCTTCTTGTCAGCCAAAGGGCTTTCTGCAGCACTCAGCTCAGAATCTGAGAGCAACCTATCAGTGCTGCTGTGGAACAGAGTTCAGAATTTAATACTCCACTATCATAATCAAACACACTGAATGCTTCCCATGTGCCACATTCACTGTGTGTGTTTACCACTGTCAAATATACAAATTATCTCATTTAATCCTCACACCACCACTATGAAGTAGGCAGTATTATTATCCCCATTTTACAGACAAGGGAAGTTACCTTGCCAAGGCTGTACCCTCTAGTAAATGGTAAAGCCAGAATTTGACCCCAGGCATTCTGACTCCACAACTAGAGCCGAAACTATTTCATGATATACAGTCATACACATTGTATACATTGTTTATCTACATATGGACTAGATCTACAGATAAGATTTCTAATTTTGATACATCAAGGAGATATCAGTGAACTATGCATATGTAGTCTAAATAGACATGAGTCAATCTGAAGGCATGTGGATGACTCCATTTGTGTATGTGACATGTGTATGATACTGGTAACAAATCTGCTGCGATAAAGACAGCAGACAAATAAGAAATATTTGTCCCAGGCCCTCTGACACCTGGGAAGGGCCATGGGAAGAAAGTGCTTCTTAAAATGGGGAAAGATTATCCAAATTACAAGAAGTGGTACCACCTTATAATGCCCTGCGAGTTCAAAGCCAACTCGTTGGTAAGCTCAAGTAAAACAAAAATAAGAACAGTATTAGTCAAACAGCTGACATGTTCATTCTTTCTTTTATCATTTGTTATTCAATGGTGCCAGGGGAATTCAGAGGAATCTTAAAGGGCTACTGGAATACAAAAAGAGGGGCAGTGAACTTTGTTTGCTTGACAAAAGCTCACAGAGCTTCACAGAGGAATTTAAAGGGCATCCACAGGTTCACCAGAACAGCAACTGGAAGGGAATGGCATTAAGTGTAGAGAAGGGAGCATGTAGATGTAGATCCTTGGTGGTTTGAAAGCTACAGTGTGACAACATCAGACTTGGGTGTTTGAAAAAACACTGGAACAAACTAAAGGACTGACTGAGAGATTGGAGGCAGGGAGACCATGCAGAGGCTGTAGCTTAATTCAGATGAGAGTGAGTTCAGAACACACTAATGATGAAACGAATAGATATATATTAATACTTCAATACAGAGAAGAAAGCAAAACCATTTCTCTAACATTATTCATACTAAATAATGTTAATTTGTAGTATTAGTACCATGTAAAGAAAAACAGATAAAGCAGATTTGAACAAACCGGAAACAACAGTAAGTGACTGTGGAGTTTATAAAAGCAAAAGATTTTGGTAAGAGAAAGATAAAATAGGAATATAGATACTATATTTGCCTAAAGACACTCTGCTCTGTAAGGATATAGGATAAAACTAATAAGACAGTAGAGGAAATTGGGTGGATTGAGATGGTTGGCAGCAAAACCATTCAATGCGGAAGCTTTCCATTCTTTTGCTTTTTGTAAAAACGTGAATAGACTGCTTATTTGAAAAAATAAAATAAATGAAGGAACGAAAAAAGGATAACACATTTGTAACTGTGCTATGGTAAGGGAGAATTATATTTAATACAACATATGTATTTATACTCACTGTGATTTGTAATGAATGAAATCATAATACTGTCAAGTGTTTATTACCAAAGCAAGAAGTTAACTACCTTGGAACAGGGGAGCCATGATTTAAGCTAGAAATCCAAAGCCCAATAAAGCAGAATTCACAGCTGGAGAATTTCTAACAAAAATCAGAGAGTAAAAATTGCCCTGTGGATTTCTGAAGAGCAGAGAGAATGTTAAAGTTTCAGATCCATATATATGGTTTGGAGGACCCAGATATTTTAACCTAACCAGCCAAAGGGAGGTTGGGACTGCAGAGAAGATATAAAGGTAAAAATTACCAGATATTACTCCTTAATAAAAATTTTTAAGGAAAAAGAAAAGATAATTATAAAGAGAAATGAAAAAATTTGTGGATAAGATCAATTCACTTAAACCAAAGAGCACTAAGTGTTGAGTTTAAAGCAAATGCAGCCTGTTATATACTTTCTTTCAAAGGATCAAAGGCTTGTAAAGATCAAAATACATACTGTAAGTGCGAGTTTTTCGTGCCTTGCAATAGTTCTACTGTCTGCCTCTTGCCGCAGGAAACTTTGGAAGGACCCAGCATCTGTTTCAAGTCACCAGCATTCCCGGAATGGGAAGGACTCCGAGGCATGCCTACTTCAACAAAAGCATCATTACAACCTGCAGAAAGGAAAGAAAAGAGTATCCCAACATCACCTTACCATCAACAATCACCTGCAATGGAAACTGATCAGATCCCAACCCTACGGAGACACACACCTAACCACTTTCAGCCCCAAAGACGACACCCAAGCAAATTCTAGCCGTCTCAAAAACTCAAGATGAAATTTGAAGAGAAGACCCTCATATTTTTGTTAGGGGTGAAAAAGGGCTGTGTAAAGAAATACTCTACTTGGAAAAAAAATTACATATATACATTTAGTAAACTGATCCTCTTCAGTTACAGAATTGCATTCACTTTCATCAAGAAGGTTCCGGTGTAATAGAAAAGTGATTCTTTCTGTAGAAAATGCATTTAAATTTATCTTCCACCATGTTCTTCAGAATTTCATTCGAGATGCTGTGTTTGTGCATACTTGAGGCAGGATGAGTCCTAACTTGCTAACAAAATCAATACAAAATTGCTGCATAAACTTTCTATAACCCCCTTTTTCCAAATACTGGACTAAGCTGATGTTCAGCAGGAAAGATACCTTCTGCAGGGTTTGATTTGGAAGCTGCCTGCTCAGATCCAGTTGTTTGTCTGGATGGATCACCATGATTTGCACTCAGCACTTTTTCTCCAAGTGATGAAGTGGATATTGCACCATATTTTATATTTGGAGACTGAAATAATAATAAAAAATAACATACAGATATGGTCACAATCCTAAAGTTCACTTCAGGAGGAAATGTAAATGCATTACCAGAGGCTTATCTCCTACAGACAGCACAGATCACATCATTCTAGCTGAAGGGCATTACCTGTGCATGTCCATTTAGAGAAGCAGAGATTTTTTTGCCTTCTGTCTGCATACTGTTGATATGGACATCAACAGGAGTCAGGCCAGGAGGAGGAGATGGAGCTGTATGCCCATAGGTGGGCACCCCAGACAACAAAATATTGGTTAATGTGGCTTGAGCAGTAGATGGAATCATAAGGTGTGGTATAGCAGAAAAACCTGTAACAATATTCATGAAGACAGACATTAGGACAAAGCTCAGAATAAACAAGCATTATTTTATTATTTTCAGTAACAACAAAAACCATCCTTTCCATTTTGATACCTCTCTGTAAATAATAGGATTAACATTACTATAAAACCACAAATGAATGTTTAAATGGAACAATACTTGAATATGTAAGCTAAATATTTAACCCAAGCTCGTCACTGTACTGATGAGAAAATCAGCTAGACTTAGCATATGACTACCAAGCAAATATATCCAACTAGAACCTACATTTCCTAATTGCAGGTCAGTGACCTGCATGTATATTTGCCACGGTTCCCTGTACATCATGCTCTGTTTCCTGATTTACTTGTCATGTTTGAAGATTATACTTTACTTCTACAAAAAACTTATTACTATGTTATGCTTCATTTTAACTGATTTACACATTAGGGAATTTCTCTTTGGCTTCAATATGCTTTGAACCATAAATTTTCCCCTAAGGAAATGGAACCACTAGTAAATTTTATTTAAAACCTGATAATACCTAAGAATACGTGCCTTTGGTTGTACTTAAATGATACTGACCTGTAGCACTTGACGTATTAGCAAGTGAGGGTGCCCACAATGTGGGGCTGGGGGTGCCAGAGCTTGGACTTTGCAAAGGACTGACTGAACTATTAAGAGCATTCAAGAGTGAGTTTGGGGTTGTTGAAGTGTTTAGAGATAAGGTGGTGGGCCCCAAAAGACCTGTAATAAATGAATACATAAAGTCAATATGCATAAATTCAAGATTTTAAAATACAGATGGCACCAATATTACCATTTGGAATTCACACTGATATAATTTGATAATTTCCCAAATATGAGCACCAGATTGCCTTTTTTCAAATATTCACATGAAATATTGCATGACAGAACTCCAGCACAGGACCCAGCTTATCCACCAACAGATGCTAATCAGAAAATGGAAGGTAGTGTACCCAAGCCAGGGAGGCAGTTGGGGTCACTGGGCACAGCCACCTGCTCTGCATTTATTTCAACTAGCCAGGATGAACAAAATTCTGCTCAAGTGAAAATCTATTTTTATTTCTCTGCATAATTCACTTATCATCTTCTTCCAAAGAAACTCTTTTCAAACCACTTAAAATTAGCAGTGAACCGGGGAATATTTTCCTGCATTAGAATGGCCCCATTTGGCAAATCTGCAAATAGGCCAAGTTACCTGGAACAATTTTCACATGTATGTCAAAACACACACATTACTTCTTTGAATCCATCTCAATGTATATGAAAATTTTTTCAGAGAAATGTTTTTTTTATTTGGGTTTTTTTTTTGCTGGTTTTAGTATTTAATGTTTGATTTTAGTGATAAAATTCTCCTTTAAAATATGTTCTAAAGTAAAATGTGAATTTGTATACAAGGTTTCTGGAACACTTAAAGCATTAAGTATCATAGGATAGGTTTAGCCATTAAAACATTCAAAAATTTGAGTAACCCTAAATCTTTGCTCACTTTTTTTCTCTCTCTAGTAACTCGGTTCCTGCTAAGTTACCTGACTGGCATTTCCTGACTCACATGCAATGTTGTATTATTATTACTCTTTTCAGATCTCCCGTGTAAGGGATAACTTTGGGAGATCAGTGGCCAAAGGGGGGAAAAGATCTTGTCTTTATTGTAATGGTGTCTAGGCAGGGCTACTCAGAATCTTTTATCTTACAGACATATTTTTTAAAAGCAAGAATAGCTATTAGAAAAAAAGTTAAAGACTGCTGAGCATATTTTTTTCTGTCTCAAATCAACACTGAATGAGGCACAATGATGCGCTAGGGTTATCACATTAATTTTTATATAAAGGCCACTGAAAAATGTGCAAGGAAGTAGTGAACCTAGCAAACTGTAAGAGAGCAACCAGCTTCAGCCTCTGAGACGGGAATGTACAAATGAGGTGACACGTGTCACCATGACTATTAAGGGCTCACACTACTTTCTTAAAGAGCTGAAACACAGAGCTGACGCTGCTCTCTCATCTGTGTTCCCAGCCTCAGTACAGGTCTACTCCTTCCCTCCGGTGGCCTCAGGCTAGACTTGCTTTGTGTCTGGGCGAGGCAGGTCTCTCTGGAGCAAGAGCTCTGGGCTTTCTATGCTTTCACCTCCCCCTCCCTACCCCTCATACAGATTTGCAATTACTGTTTGAAAAGCAAACTGCATGATCTTTATCTCCAGGGACTGATGGCAATATTGCAAATGCAAGAGAACAGACACTGAATTACAGTCGGCCTGCTCACTTCACACTGGATGGCATTCTTGATTTAGAAGAACAAACACAGCCACTGAAAATAAAAGTCAGACCTTGATTATTTATGCCAAAATAAAAAGAATCTGGGTAACAGAAATCCACAGAGTCTAGCAAAAAACCAAGATGGATTGATTCTAGTTCTGTTGCTTTTCACCTGATCTAAGGGCCTGAAGAGGGAAAAAAAAATAGCCTTTAAAATGTAGCCCCGAATGGTAGAAAGAAAGGGAACTGGATAAGCAATCCCCCAGTGACTAAGAAGCACTATAATAATAAATTTTATACCTAGTCCAGTGAGTCCGAGGCCTGCTGAAGCTAAGATATCCAGGCTGGGACATGCCAGGCCCGCCGGGCACGATGCTGGGGACGGACTGGTTGCTATGGTAACCCCATTGCTTTCAAGTCCGAGGAGACATTTCCTTGCTTCATACATATTTAAGGCATTTCGCTCAACACTTTTCACAATCACAGACTATGAAAACACATAATGGGAAAGAAAAAAGTGACATGCGAGTAGTCTACAATGAATGGGGGAGGTAGGTGAGGAATGAATACGGTAATAAGAATTCCACTCAGGGAATATTTTAAAGCTGCTTTAAAATCAACTGCAAATTCTAAACACTTATTTCTCAAGTTTAGTCCTTTTGGTAAAACCATGAAATGTTACCACCATTTATTGGGTGTGTCCTGTGTTCCAGGAACTGTGATGGAAGCTGCACATATATTCCCCTTCCCGCCCAAATTTTACAGGGTAGGAATTATTATTATTCACATTCTGTGAGGACAGGGACTTAGCCAAGGTCACAGCACAGCTGTGAAGGGGCAGTGAGAGGCCTGGAACGTGGTTCCATCTCTGTGGCCCATTCTTGTTTACACCCCCTCACCTTTACATTGAAGCTTTCCTTTCTTATCTCATCTTTATAAAACAAACCTGTTACCATATATAGACTGCATAATAACAGTCACTTCCATTTGACATTTACAGTCTACTAGGTAACTAGTAGACCTTGAGGTAGCACACTTGCTCGCTGATGACACATCTATGGCAAAGTTTATGGTAAAATAGATTTCCAAGCAAAAAATCCTCTTTTTTTTTTGTCTCAGGGGACTTACCTAGAAAATAGGAAATGTAAACCCAAAGGGGAAAGCCTCCAATGGACAATAAAGGAAATCTGTGGCTGACAAAGGAGTTAAAGCAGCCACCCGCACTGGGGCCAGCTAGGCACTACTAAACAGCCCTGGGGCGATGCTGCAAGGCTTCAGAACTCCGCTCACAATCTGTTTCCCCCTGACCTCAGCTCACTGCTGACTGAACTCCAGGAATTCTTCTCCTGCCTGGCCATCTTCATATTCACAAGTCCTCAAACGTCTTTTCTGCCTTTACCTTTTCGTCTTGGTATCTACAGTGACTCCAGTCAGCCCAGCTTGGTCATGCATGAAGTTTCACAATACATAAAATTAATGTCTTATTCTCTAACTTTAAACTCATTATATCAAGTTCACTTAGAATCAATTTTATCTTTTCCTTTAAAAGGTTTTCTTTTGAAGAAGGCATGATTGTTTAAGTTGGACACTGAAGACATTATTTGCATATACATAAAATTATATATATTATACATACACCCTTATGTATCTATGATAAGAGTTATAGTTTAGGAATTAAAAATGGAAAGCACAACTGTTTGGGGTTTTAGTCACTATAATAAAATATATACATAAAGGTTATTTTAGTGTGATCGGATTGTGCCAAATTGCTCTTCAGAGGTTGTGCCAATTTATACAATATTTATGTAAGAACATTCCTCTTTCCTTGTATTCTCACTAGCATTATATCATCAGATTTGTCCCATTAAATTTTGACTGTACATGTAATTAATGAACTTTTGAAATGTCTTAGAGAAGTTTCAGAAAGGCTGAACTGGGGACACTATTATTTAAGGTATTTATTAAAGAGATGGGCACCTATTATTACATCTCCAGGGCTCACAAACAATAAGAAATTAGATGTTTTGGGAATTGCATTTTGTATATGTACACATACACATAACACATAACACACTGTTTACTCTTATCAACTTTCTGGTAACTTAGTAAAGCTTAAAGTTACCAGATTGCAAATTAATAAAAAAAGTTTTCTCTTTCCTTCTCATAAATTTACAAAAGATAATCGTCACTAAAAATGGACTCCAAAAACCAACACATATATTAAAAAAATGATCCATTATGAATGTTATTAAAATTTCTATTTATATAACTAAATATAATATGTAATGTAAATATATATATTATATAGAATATGGTTCCATGTATATGCAAATACACATTTATATGAAAATAAAACAATATAGAATGTGATGTAATACATGGTTTTCTGAGTCCATACTCTGAACCAACCTTGCTTGGCTGTTTTGGCTTTGGTTTAATACTGATGAAGACATCAAGCTGTTCCATCAACTGAGCAATGAACTGTGGATCAACTTCAATTTCTTCCTTCATATCAAACATCAACACAAGAGGAAGACAACCCTAGGTAATGTCACAATAGAAAGTGTAGAAGGTAAAAAGTTACTCATTTAAAAATCTGATAATTTAACATGCCTACAAATAAAATAATATTTTATGGATTTAAAGAGTAAACCAAAGTATTAAAGCTTACTTATGAACCTAGAGGGTATAATGCTAAGTGAAATAAGTCAGACAGAGAAAGACAAATACCATCTGATTTCACTTTTATGTGGAATCTAAAAAACAAAAACAAACAAAAATTTGACCCATGAATACTGACAACAGACTGTTGGTTGTGGGATGAGGGGATGGGTGAAATTCATGAAGGGGATAAAGAAGTACAAACTTCAAATTATAAAATAAATTAACCAAAAGAATACAAGGACAGCATTGGAAATATAACCAATAATAATATAATATATTGGTATGGTAAGAGGGAGTAACTACACTTACCGTAGTGAGCATTTAGTAATGAATATAATTATCCAATCACTATGTTGTAAATCTGAAACCAATGTAGTGTTATTTTTTATTGGAATACAGTTGATTTACAATAAGCTAGATTACATATGTTCGTTCACAAAGCTTAGAGGGCTGGTGTGGAAACATTGTTGACGGGCAGAAACTCTTTTAGAAGACAAAATTATATGTGTTAAGTTTCTGTTTTGGGCCCTTAAATTATCCCCCACTCTCTACCTAGGAAAATTCCTCCATTCTCTGACTTGTTTTGTTAGTGATGCCAGAAACTAGATTCTCAACAACATCAAGGGTACTAATCTTGTGTCCTTGCTCACAGACTTACAGGTGTAGCTTTTTATTGTTTCCTCAATTAAATCTAAACATGTATCAGCATTTAAAGATCTCGACAATTTGGTTTGGCTCTGCTTGAGCAATCACAGGTCTATATGTCTACATGCCTGCCCCTTTCTCCAGGCTAGACCAGCCTTTTGACTAACTTTTAAAGAGTTTTGTATTTTAACTCACCAAAGGCTTCCTCACCAAGCCAAGTCATACTTCTCTTCTGATGCAGCTCAAACCTCACCTCCTTCCTGGAGTATATTGCTACTATTCCTTCTTTTTACTATCTCACTTTTTTAGTGCTGCCTAGCTTAGCACTTGTTTTTTTCTCTGATGCTTTTCATGGTCCCTAATCTACTGAGTATAGGAACCACATTCCATACTTTTTCTGATGCACAGGATACTCAGTGCTGGCCCACTGACTCCTAGGTTTTCTACATAAGTATCAGGAGAAGTTGCCGTCAAACATACTGGTATTAAAATGAAATCACTATGTTCCATTTCTTTTGTGAATAAGAGTGATTTTTGTAAGGACACTGCTATTTAAAAGAAAAAAAGGTGATGGTATTTAAAATATAGGTTAAAGCCTTTAAATTACTCTCTCCCCCTCCTTTTAATATAGTACAATAATACTATGTCTTGTTGCAAACCTTTATTTTTGGCAGATATGGTCAAACTATGAATATGAATCATAACTGTTGAATGCTTGAAAAAGTTCACTGAACTCAAAATCATATCTAAAAAACTTGAAAAGCAGAAAAAGAAAATATGAAAAGAAATCATAATAATCTGTGGAGAGGAATACATGCTACCTAACTAGTAATATATTAAAAGGGGCCTGAAAAAGTATGCTAAAAAAATATTTTTACAAAATAATTTCTTAAAATTATGTGTTATAGGCCTTAATGATTATAACGAGTTCTCATCTGTCAGAGAAATGGAATCAACAATACAAATTTGGATTTTCTGAAAGTTTCTTAAAAGTGAATTCTGCAAGTTAATATAGCAAAGGTCACACCTGAAGCTTACTGATTCAAATGTCACTAAAGGTCAAGCTCTGCACAGGAGAATACAATGGTATTTTTAATAAGAATATTTCTGAATACACATTATGTCACTCCATTTTGTTACTATATATCAACCCAAATACACACCGGGTTTTTAAGCACACTGAGGAAGAACAGAAATACTGCAAATTATACACTGGAAACAGTTTTGAATTATATAATTCTGCTATTTTTCTTTAATTCATGGCACTCAAATTTGTGGCTTAAACAGCATTTTTAAACATTGTATCAGCGATCTGCAAAATGTTCAAATGTTTCATGCTACCAAAATTTATGTCTTTCAGGCTAAAATTTAAAAAGTGAACTTTTTTGTTTAAACAGAAGCCATTCTTTGTCAAACGCAAATTAATACCACATATCAGATGAAAATTATCACCTTCTACAAAATACAGCAAATGATTTCATTGTAACCTCTTCTGTGTTTAGCATAAATCAAAAAAAAACTGTAAAGAAATTACTGAGCTATGCAATGAAACTAAGGCTGTGGGGCACCACGTACCTTACTCTTGGTTTACTTCCTTTTACCAAGCAACTTCCTTACCTGGCCAGGCTTTCAAAGTGCTTTCACAAATACACATTAGAATGGTGTGTGCAGTGATGCACACTGTACCCAGAGAGTGAAAAAAAAATTTTTTTGACCCTATTTCAGCAAACCTACCATGAGATATTGCCTTGCAAGACAGACAGACTCAATGGTGCCCTGGAGGTAGACGGTGGATTTCTTTTGTGGATTACTGGGATCAGGAAAATGGATCTGAGCACCCGTTCTCTGCATGATATGTTTGATGTTGCTCCCATTTCGACCCATCATGAAGAGATGATGCTGAGCAGCGATATCGAGTTGCGTGCTCACGGGAATAGCCGATGCCAAGCTCCCGGCTAGGTGTTCCAACAGCATGGCCGCTCCTTCCTGGGAGAAAATAATCCCACAGAACAACTGTCCACACACACAGGAAGATTCTAGCACGCTTTTAACAGCTATGGAAAAATTCAGCACATTCTATAATCCAGAATGTTAAGACAGGAGAAACTTCTGAAAAACAAATCAGTCTGAAATCCTTTAAAAATAAAACTTGTGTGATTTGTACATTTATGTTCAGAATGATCCCAATCGCCTACCTTCACAGCGCTCGTGTTATTCTGAGATCCTCGTACTATCACAGTAGCACCATACATTCGGGAACGCTGCTTAAATGACACTGAAATGTTGTACGTTTGTGATATGTGCTGAATAGAGGGGGAATTGGGATCGGGAACTGGTTGAAGAATGCCAGCAATCGGTAGCTCAAACATCAGCACCAAAGGAAGCAGCTCCTAAAATGAAATTATGAGAACCCAAGGCAGTTAAATCATTATACATGTAGGCATGTGCATAAGTCATTCATTCTTTTCTGAAGATGGAATTCTAGAACGTAAATTGCTTTTATTATTGACATAAGCTTGGGTAGACTAAAGTTTCTTAAATGAAAAGAGTCTTTTGTGAAAATGGCAGTTTGTAAAGTAAACTGCCTGTGGCATTTTCTTCAGCCCTCTTTTTGATCAATTCAAAATCAGAGAAACTGAGTCCAGTAAAACCCAGAACATCTCTAAGAAATATCTTCAACAAATTAAAACAACTTTTGTCACAATGTCCTACCTATTGAACATGTGATCTGGTTGTAAATTAATAAATTACGATATCTTATTGCTTTGTAATGCAAACATTGCTGGCATTGATTTACAGTGTTAAAATAATAAATAGTTACCCGAATTCTAACTCGGGCAGATTCTACTCCTGCCGGTTGTCCTGCTATAGACACCTGAAAAAATAAGAAAACAGAAAGACTTATTTAGATTGAACCCACATCTGCTCTTCCAATTATCTACATCCTTGTTACTCAAAGTGTTGTCTAAGACAAAACAGCATTGCCATTACTGGGATCCTGTTAAAAAGGAAGAATCTCAGGCACCAACCCAGACCTGCTTCATCAGAATTTAGAATTTGCATTTCAGTGATCTCCTCAAGCAGTTTGTGTCAGCTGACTACATCACTCCCTGGACTTACCTACAACCTCACAGCCCCGGGAAGCCATCCTGCTCCCTTTATGATTTCTCTTGTTCACTGCATTTTCTCCCTTATGTTTAAACTCTTTGCATACTAGAAGACAATCAATAAAATATGTGGATACTGCTGCTCTAGGTTCTCAAAATACTGAACTACTTTCATGCTAGTTGGTAGAAAATTATCATTCAAACACCCTCCTCTAGCCCTCTCCTGGGATTGCTGGCCTTTCCCAGGATCTGCCAGCTAAAAAATCCTGCCATTAGAGGAAGGGTGTGGGGGCACACGAAACTGCTCTTAGGGCCATACCAGTTGTCAGATATTTTGAATACTGCCCTTGTTTTGTTTTGTTTTTTTACCATGGCTTACTATCTAGCTCCATATGTATGAGTCCCACTGTCACCATGAGTCCCCACAGAGAAAAAGACTATAATTTATTCATCTTTGTGGCCAACATAGTTTCTAGTATGGTGATTGTTTAGGTTAGAAGAGAGAAACCTTCCAAATAACACAGTAATACAGTTCTTCAACTGTAAGTGCCTTCATGTGGACAGATGAACTTCCATTTGTTTCCAAACCCAAGAACTAGAAACAATGTGTATAAACTAAAGACCGACATAATTCAGTCAATATGAGTAAGTCAGGCACTCATGTGTCGCCTTTCAGCCCGTGATCTGGAGTACACGGAGGAGCACTTGTGCGATGCTACAGACAGAACCCCAGCAATGGACAGGTGCTTGGACCAGGCAGAGCTCTCAGGTCCTTTCCTAACTCACATGCTCTCTGAGCCTTTCCTCAGGGTCTTCATTTCATGCCACCATCACATCCTCCCCTCTCCTTACCAACCACTTAGAGATCAAGAGTTTATGGCCCACCAACAGCTCATCTCTTTAAAATAGCAGAGAATCCCGTCTCCGTGAAGGGGGCCATGTACTCTCTACTCCACGCCATCTCCATGATTACTTTTTCCTCTCATCTCCCAAGAAAGATATGCCTATGGAAAATCAGTCTTTAATGTGTCCCACAAAAGTTCACGGGAAGTAACAAACAGAAAGCAAATAATCCAATTAAGAAATGGGCAGAGGACATGAATAGACACTTCACCAAAGAAGAAATTCAGATGGCCAACAGGCACATGAAAAGATGCTCCACATCGCTAATCATCAGAGAAATGCAGATTAAAACCACAATGAGATATCACCTCACACCAGTGAGGATGGCCAACATCCAAAACACAAACAACAACAAATGTTGGCGAGGATGTGGAGAAAAGGGAACCCTCCTACACTGCTGGTGGGAATGCAAATTAGTTCAACCATTGTGGAAAGCAGTATGAGGTTCCTCAAAAGACTCAAAATAGAAATACCATTTGACCCAGGAATTCCACTCCTAGGAATTTACCCTAAGAATGCAGCAGCCCAGTTTGAAAAAGACAGATGCACCCCTATGTTTATCGCAGCACTATTTACAATAGCCAAGAAATGAAGCAACCTAAGTGTCCATCAGTAGATGAATGGATAAAGAAGATGTGGTACATATACACAATGGAATATTATTCAGCCATAAGAAGAAAACAAATCCTACCATTTGCAACAACATGGATGGAGCTAGAGGGTATTATGCTCAGTGAAATAAGCCAAGCCGAAAAGACAAGTATCAAATGATTTCACT